>OY997268.1:177176916-177511758 GCA_963921465.1 Triticum timopheevii | reverse complement strand
GGATTGGAAGAAACAAATTGTTATACTGTAGCATCGATGACGAGAGGCCGGGCATTCGCTATTCCTATGTTCAGAAATACTTGATGTGGTTTTAGTTCAATGGAGGTAATGCTAGTGTATGGTTGATAGGTTGAGATCCTAATTGAGTTGTTTTTTTCCATCAATGCATCTAGGAGTATTCTTGGTTTTGAAGAAGATATTTCTCCCCACGTAGTATGGCATTTCGGATCGTGTTAGAGCAACACGTGTCCTGTGATTTCTTATTGCCAGATCATGGCCGCTGGTCAGAAAAGTGGATAAAAAAAAAGGCATGCAAACGGCCAAAAAAGGAAGGAAGCATGCATGCAGGAGTGGACAAAAGAAGAACCATGTCAAACCAGACTTGGACAACACATTGCTCCTGGTGGTTAATGATGGAGAAAAGTCTCACTTTTGGACAATTCACTTACAAGTGGAGAGAAGGGGGCAAAATGTTTGTTTTGTGTCGGTACGGCTTAAGATCAATCGGGGCTTATATATCATAACTAAATTTGAGTAAATCACATAAATCACTTGAGGAATTCACTCTGATGAACGTCCTATTCACTTATGTTGTCATAGCTATTATGATGTTCTGTTTGTGCTTTTGTTTTAGGTGTTTCACTTTGTCAAACCTGATGCTTGGTGTAGTCGGTCTAGCTCGTCTGATTGTGGGCAATGCTTATGATGCGCTAGGAGAGGAGAAAAGATAGTGACTGAACTCGCTCTCCCCCCTTCCCGTCCTCTATTATCTCTACCAGGCATTGTATTTCCGTTACGCTGAGTAATGGAAAGGGGATTAGTCCAGTTTAAAAGAATTTCAAAGGACGCATATCAAATGTGCATGCAACAGACATCCCTTCTCTCACCAACCCAATAGTTTCGAAGAGCATGTCGATAGAGAATAACGGTAAAAAGGCAATGTCAAAGGAGTAGTTAAAGGCAATGCTGCCCACGGAAGGAAGTCCAAGAAGAAAAGGCCTCCATGGAGGGATGTGAGAGAAAGTGGTAAATCATTTGCTATAGATTTCATCCCCTCTCCTAGCGCACCATAAACACATGGACCCAAGATTACCTCTTCCACCCCTTACACCTACCATCTCAAGTGTAGCTTTGGCCATTTGTTAAGGACCCTCTGAATAAAACCAGGGGGCAACATCAAGGGTCAAGACTCTTAAGTGAGCATCTACACAAAGATTTATCCAAGACTCACTCGGGAGATTTAGGGTTGAGTACGAGGAGTGTCGTACGAACCAGACCAACTTCAAGAAAGAGAAGTTTGTAGAAGTGCCTTAGAGTCTAGCTAGTATGACTTGGCCCGTGACCAAACCTCCCTTGACGGTTCTCTAGCTTAGTACTAGGTCACACTAGGTTGAGATGATTGAACCTATTCAAAAAACATCGAAGTGTCAAATTTGATCGGTGTACGACGTCGTTATAAAATTGTTGTACATACAACACTAATATATGTTGTGATTTTGCTGCTAAGGGTGCACCGATCATCTATACCTACTAATAAAAGAAATAGATATTCTTAGTCCGTCATGTTGTTTTATACAAAACCCTCTGATGTTTTTGACATTAAACCCGCAGTACATATCAAATGTTTTTTTTAAATACTCATATCTTCTAAACCGTAATTTCAAATTTAACATATCATATATGGAATTTGATTAGAAAAATATATAGAATCTAAATATTATGTTATTTTACCTGTTAACCATTTAAAAAAATACTATCTAGGGTGCAATCTTAATCAACAGTGCAATATCCGTCTTTCTTTCGTATCGGTACCGATCCCGATTGTGGATGAACATATCAGCAAAATCAGGATTGAAGACGAAATTCAAGATCACTTGTCCGTTTCTTTGTACGTATTAAATCTACATGTGTTTAAATAGAAGACATGTGAAATCTTGAACTTGCGCTTTTGTAGGCAAAGATCATCTTTGTCTGGGCCATAGCTACAAATACTCAGATTATAGACCATTTTTATAAATTAATAGCGTGTGGTATTCTTTTCTCCCGTTGAAACGCACGGGCCCTTTTGCTAGTATTGCTAATGGTACCTCATAATCACCTGTTATTTCCATTACAACTCTTGTAGTTAATAAATAACCGTTTATGCCGAACTTTGTTGTTTAATTGTCTTATTTGGTCCACATAATTCTCAAAATAAAAGAGTAGGAAATACATGTAATTGCAGTGCCATGACTGTTGGAAATATGCCCTAGAGGCAATAATAAAAGCATTATTATTATATTTCTTTGTTCATGATAATTGTCTTTATTCATGCTATAATTGTATTATCCGGAAATCGTAATACATGTGTGAATAACAGACACCAACATGTCCCTAGTGAGCCTCTAGTTGACTAGCTCGTTGATCAATAGATAGTCATGGTTTCCTGGCTATGGACATTGGATGTCATTGATAACGGGATCACATCATTAGGATAATGATGTGATGGACAAGACCCAATCTTAAGCATAGCGTGAGATCGTGTGGTTCGTTTGCTAGAGCTTTTCTAATGTCAAGTATCTTTTCCTTTGACCATGAGATCGTGTAACTCCCGGATACCGTAGAAGTGCTTTGGGTGTATCAAACGTCACAACGTAACTGGGTGACTATAAAGGTGCATTACAGGTATCTCCGAAAGTGTCTGTTGGGTTGACACGGATCGAGACTGGGATTTGTCACTCCGTATGACGGAGAGATATCACTGGGCCCACTCGGTAATGCATCATCATAATGAGCTCAAAGTGACCAAGTGTCTGGTCACGGGATCATGCATTACGGTACGAGTAAAGTGACTTGCCGGTAATGAGATTGAACGAGGTATTGGGATACCGACGATCGAATCTCGGGCAAGTAACATATCGATTGACAAAGGGAATTGCATACGGGGTTGATTAAATCCTCGACATCGTGGTTCATCCGATGAGATCATCGTGGAGCATGTGGGAGCCAACATGGGTATCCAGATCCCGCTGTTGGTTATTGACCGGAGAGCGATCTCGGTCATGTCTACATGTCTCCCGAACCCGTAGGGTCTACACACTTAAGGTTCGGTTACGCTAGGGTTGTAGGGATATGTATATGCAGTAACCCGAATGTTGTTTCGAGTCCCGGATGAGATCCCGGACGTCACGAGGAGTTCTGAAATGGTCCGGAGGTAAAGATTTATATATGGGAAGTCCTGTTTCGGGCATCGGGACAAGTTTCGGGGTTATCGGTATTGTACCGGGACCACCGGAAGGGTCCCGGGGGTCCACCGGGTGGGTCCACCTGTCCCGGGGGGCCACATGGGCTGTAGGGGGTGCGCCTTGGCCTACATGGGCCAAGGGCACCAGTCCCACATAGCCCATGCGCCTAGGGTTTGAGGGGGGAAGAGTCCTAGGAGGGGAAGGCACTTCCTAGGTGCCTTGGGGGGGAGGGAAACCCCCCTTGGCCGCCGCCCCCCTAGGAGATTGGATCTCCTAGGGCCGGCCACTCCCCCTTGGCCCTCCTATATATAGTGGGGGAGAGGAGGGACTTCATACCTTGGCCTTTGGTTGCCTCCTTTTCCCTCTCCAACACCTCCTCCTCCTCCATAGCGCTTAGCGAAGCCCTGCCGGAGTACTGCAGCTCCATCAACACCACGCCGTCGTGCTGCTGCTGGTGCCATCTCCCTCAACCTCTCCTCCCTCCCTTGCTGGATCAAGAAGGAGGAGACGTGGCTGTTCCGTACGTGTGTTGAACGCGGAGGTGCCGTCCGTTCGGTGCTAGGATCTCCGGTGATTTGGATCACGTCGTGTTCGACTACATCATCCCCGTTCTTTGAACGCTTCCGCTCGCGATCTACAAGGTATGTAGATGCATCTAATCACTCGTTGCTAGATGAACTCATAGATGGATCTTGGTGAAACCGTAGGAAATTTTTTGTTTTCTGCAACGTTCCCCAACAGTGGCATCATGAGCTAGGTCTATGCGTAGTTCTTCCTGCACGAGTAGAACACAATTTGTTGTGGGCGTAGATTTGTCAACTTTCTTGCCATTACTAGTCTTATCTTGCTTCAACGGTATTGTGGGATGAAGCGGCCCGGACCAACCTTACACGTACGCTTACGTGAGACCGGTTCCACCGACTAACATGCACAAGTTGCATAAGGTGGTTGGCGGGTGTCTGTCTCTCCTACTTTAGTTGAAGCGGATTCGATGAAAAGGGTCCTTATGAAGGGTAAATAGAAGTTGACAAATCACGTTGTGGCTTTCACGTAGGTAAGAAAACGTTCTTGCTAGAACCCTACTTCAGCCACGTAAAACTTGCAAACAACAATTAGAGGACGTCTAACTTGTTTTTGCAGCAAGTGCTTTGTGATATGATATGGTCAAAGTTGTGATGAATGATGAATGATCTATATGTCATGTATGAGATGTTCATGCTATTGTAATAGGAATCACGACTTGCATGTCGATGAGTATGACAACCGGCAGGAGCCATAGGAGTTGTCTTTATTTTTGTATGACCTGCGTGTCATTGAAGAACGCCATGTAAACTACTTTACTTTATTACTAAACGCGTTAGTCATAGAAGTAGAAGTAGTCGTTGGCGTGACAACTTCATGAAGACACGATGATGGAGATCATGATGATGGAGATCATGGTGTCATGCCGGTGACAAGATGATCATGGAGCCCCGAAGATGAAGATCAAAGGAGCTATATGATATTGGCCATATCATGTCACTACTTTGTATAATTGCATGTGATGTTTATTATGTTTTATGCATCTTGTTTACTTAGGACGACGGTAGTAAATAAGATGATCCCTTACAAAATTTCAAGAAGTGTTCTCCCCTAACTGTGCACCGTTGCTACAGTTCGTCGTTTCGAAGCACCACGTGATGATCGGGTGTGATAGATTCTTACGTTCACATACAACGGGTGTAAGACAGTTTTACACAGCGAAAACACTTAGGGTTAACTTGACGAGCCTAGCATGTACAGACATGGCCTCGGAACACGGAGACCGAAAGGTCGAACACGAGTCATATGGAAGATACGATCAACATGAGAATGTTCACCGACGATGACTATTCCGTCTCACGTGATGATCGGACACGGCCTAGTCGACTCGGATCGTGTAACACTTAGATGACCAAAGGGATGTCAAATCTGAGTGGGAGTTCATTATAATTTGATTAGATGAACTTAATTATCATGAACTTAGTCTAAATATTTTACAATATGTCTTGTAGATCAAATGGCCAACGTAGTCCTCAACTTCAACGCGTTCCTAGAGAAAACCAAGCTGAAAGACGATGGCAGCAACTATACGGACTGTGTCCGGAACCTGAGGATCATCCTCATAGCTGCCAAGAAAAATTATGTCCTACAAGCACCGCTAGGTGATGCACATGTTCTCCCTGCAGAACAAGATGTTATGAACGCTTGGCAGGCACGTTCCGATGACTACTCCCTCGTTCAGTGCGGCATGCTTTACAGCCTAGAGCCGGGGCTCCAAAAGCGTTTTGAGAGACATGGAGCATATGAGATGTTCGAAGAGCTGAAAATGGTTTTCCAAGCTCATGCCCGGGTCGAGAGATATGAAGTCTCCGACAAATTCTTTAGCTGTAAGATGGAGGAAAATAGTTCTGTCAGTGAGCACATACTCACTTTGTCTGGGTTACATAACCGCTTGACTCAGCTGGGAGTTAATCTCCCGGATGATGCGGTCATTGACAGAATCCTCCAATCGCTTCCACCAAGCTACAAGAGCTTTGTGATGAACTTCAATATGCAGGGGATGGAAAAGACCATTCCTGAAGTATTTGCTATGCTGAAATCAGCAGAGGTAGAAGTCAAGAAGGAACATCAAGTGTTGATGGTCAATAAAACCACTAAGTTCAAGAAGGGCAAGGGTAAAAAGAACTTCAAGAAGGACGGCAAGGTAGTTGCCGCGCCCAGCAAGCAAGCTGCCGGGAAGAAGCCAAAGAATGGACCCAAGCCCGAGACTGAGTGCTTTTATTGCAAGGAAAGTGGTCACTGGAAGCGGAACTGCCCCAAATACTTAGCGGACAAGAAGGCCGGCAAAACCATAGGTATATTTGATATACATGTAATTGATGTGTACCTTACCAGTAATCGTAGTGACTCCTGGGTATTTGATACCGGTGCCGTTGCTCATATTTGTAACACACAGCAGGAGCTGCGGAATAAACGGAGACTGGCGAAGGACGAGGTGACGATGCGCGTCGGGAATGGTTCCAAGGTCGATGTGATCGCTGTCGGCACGCTACCTCTACATTTACCTACGGGATTAGTTTTGAACCTCAATAATTGTTATTTTGTGCCAAGTTTGAGCATGAACATTGTATCAGGATCTCGTTTAATTCGAGATGGCTACTCATTTAAATCCGAGAATAATGGTTGTTCTATTTATATGAGAGATATGTTTTATGGTCATGCTCCGATGGTGAATGGTTTATTCTTTATGAATCTCGAGCGTAATGCTACACATATTCATAGTGTAAGTACCCAAAAAAAATGTAAGATTGATAGTGATAGTCCCACATACTTGTGGCACTGCCGCCTTGGTCACATAGGTGTCAAACGCATGAAGAAGCTCCATGCTGATGGACTTTTAGAGTCTCTTGATTACGAATCATTTGACACGTGCGAACCATGCCTCATGGGTAAAATGACCAAGACTCCATTCTCAGGAACAATGGAGCGAGCAACCAACTTATTGGAAATCATACATACTGATGTGTGCGGTCCAATGAGTGTTGAGGCTCGCGGTGGCTATCGTTATGTTCTCACCCTCACTGATGACTTGAGTAGATATGGGTATGTCTACTTAATGAAACACAAGTCTGAAACCTTTGAAAAGTTCAAGGAATTTCAGAGTGAAGTTGAGAATCAACGTGACAGGAAAATCAAGTTTCTACGATCAGATCGTGGAGGAGAATACTTGAGTCACGAGTTTGGTACACACTTAAGAAAATGTGGAATAGTTTCACAACTCACGCCTCCTGGAACACCTCAACGTAATGGTGTGTCCGAACATCGTAATCGCACTCTATTAGATATGGTGCGATCTATGATGTCTCTTGCCGATTTACCACTATATTTTTGGGGCTATGCTTTAGAGACTGCCGCATTAACTTTAAATAGGGCACCGTCGAAATCCGTTGAGACGACACCGTATGAATTGTGGTTTGGGAAGAAACCTAAGCTGTCGTTTCTAAAAGTTTGGGGATGCGATGCTTATGTCAGAAAACTTCAACCTGAAAAGCTCGAACCCAAATCGGAAAAATGCGTCTTCATAGGATACCCTAAAGAAATTGTTGGGTATATCTTCTACCTCAGATCCGAAGGCAAGATCTTTGTTGCCAAGAATGGGTCCTTTCTGGAGAAAGAGTTTCTCTCGAAAGAAGTAAGTGGGAGGAAAGTAGAGCTTGATGAAGTATTACCTCTTGAACCGGAAAATGGCGCAACTCAAGAAAATGTTCCTGAGGTGCCTGCACCGACTAGAGAGGAAGTTAATGATGATGATCAAGATACTTCTGATCAAGCTCCTACTGAAATTCGAAAGTCCACAAGCACACGTTCCGCACCAGAGTGGTACGGCAACCCTGTCTTGGAAATCATGTTGTTAGACAACAGTGAACCTTTGAACTATGAAGAAGCGATGGCGGGCCCGGATTCCGACAAATGGCTAGAAGCCATGAAATCCGAGATAGGATCCATGTATGAAAACAAAGTATGGACTTTGACTGACTTTCCCGTAGAACGGCGAGCCATAGAAAATAAATGGATCTTTAAGAAGAAGACAGACGCGGATGGTAATGTGACCATCTATAAAGCTCGGCTTGTCGCTAAGGGTTATCGACAAGTTCAAGGGGTTGACTACGATGAGACTTTCTCACCGGTAGCGAAGCTAAAGTCCGTCCGAATCATGTTAGCAATTGCCGCATTTTATGATTATGAAATTTGGAAAATGGACGTCAAAACGGCATTCCTTAATGGTTTCCTTAAGGAAGAATTGTATATGATGCAGCCAGAAGGTTTTGTCGATCCTAAGAATGCTGACAAGGTGTGCAAGCTCCAACGTTCGATTTATGGGCTGGTGCAAGCATCTCGGAGTTGGAACATTCGTTTTGATGAGATGATCAAAGCGTTTTGGTTCTCACAGACTTATGGAGAAGCCTGTGTTTACAAGAAAGTGAGTGGGAGCTCTATAGCATTTCTCATACTATATGTAGATGACATACTTTTGATGGGAAATGATATAGAACTTTTGGACAGCATTAAGGCCTACTTGAATAAGAGTTTTTCAATGAAGGACCTTGGAGAAGCTGCTTATATATTAGGCATCAAGATCTATAGGGATAGATCGAGACGCCTCATAGGTCCTTCACAAAGCACATATCTTGATAAGATTTTGAAGAAGTTCAAAATGGATCGGTCCAAGAAAGGGTTCTTGCCTGTTTTGCAAGGTGTGAAATTGAGCTCAGCTCAATGTCCGACCACGGCAGAAGATATAGAAGAGATGAGTGTCATCCCCTATGCCTCAGCCATAGGTTCTATTATGTATGCCATGCTGTGTACCAGACCTGATGTAAACCTTGCCATAAGTTTGGTAGGAAGATACCAAAGTAATCCCGGCAAGGAACACTGGACAGCGGTCAAGAATATCCTGAAGTACCTGAAAAGGACTAAGGAAATGTTTCTCGTTTATGGAGGTGACGAAGAGCTTGTCGTAAAGGGTTACGTCGACGTTAGCTTCGACATAGATCTGGATGACTCTAAGTCACAAACCGGATACGTGTATATTTTGAATGGTGGGGCAGTAAGCTGGTGCAGTTGCAAGAAGAGCGTCGTGACGGGATCTACATGTGAAGCGGAGTACATGGCAGCCTCGGAGGCAGCACATGAAGCAATATGGGTGAAGGAGTTCATCACCGACCTAGGAGTCATACCCAATGCGTCGGGGCCGATCAAGCTCTTCTGTGACAACACTGGAGCTATTGCACTTGCCAAGGAGCCTAGGTTTCACAAGAAGACAAGGCACATCAAGCGTCGCTTCAACTCCATTCGTGAAAATGTTCAAGATGGAGACATAGAGATTTGTAAAGTACATACGGACCTGAATGTAGCGGATCCGTTGACTAAACCTCTCCCTAGAGCAAAACATGATCAACACCAGAATTCCATGGGTGTTCGATTCATCACAATGTAACTAGATTATTGACTCTAGTGCAAGTGGGAGACTGTTGGAAATATGCCCTAGAGGCAATAATAAAAGCATTATTATTATATTTCTTTGTTCATGATAATTGTCTTTATTCATGCTATAATTGTATTATCCGAAAATCGTAATACATGTGTGAATAACAGACACCAACATGTCCCTAGTGAGCCTCTAGTTGACTAGCTCGTTGATCAATAGATAGTCATGGTTTCCTGGCTATGGACATTGGATGTCATTGATAACGGGATCACATCATTAGGATAATGATGTGATGGACAAGACCCAATCTTAAGCATAGCGTGAGATCGTGTAGTTCGTTTGCTAGAGCTTTTATAATGTCAAGTATCTTTTCCTTTGACCATGAGATCGTGTAACTCCCGGATACCGTAGGAGTGCTTTGGGTGTATCAAACGTCACAACGTAACTGGGTGACTATAAAGGTGCATTACAGGTATCTCCGAAAGTGTCTGTTGGGTTGACACGGATCGAGACTGGGATTTGTCACTCCGTATGACGGAGAGATATCACTGGGCCCACTCGGTAATGCATCATCATAATGAGCTCAAAGTGACCAAGTGTCTGGTCACGGGATCATGCATTACGGTACGAGTAAAGTGACCTGCCGGTAACGAGATTGAACGAGGTATTGGGATACCGACGATCGAATCTCGGGCAAGTAACATATCGATTGACAAAGGGAATTGCATACGGGGTTGATTAAATCCTCGACATCGTGGTTCATCCGATGAGATCATCGTGGAGCATGTGGGAGCCAACATGGGTATCCAGATCCCGCTGTTGGTTATTGACCGGAGAGCGATCTCGGTCATGTCTACATGTCTCCCGAACCCGTAGGGTCTACACACTTAAGGTTCGGTTACGCTAGGGTTGTAGGGATATGTATATGCAGTAACCCGAATGTTGTTCGGAGTCCCGGATGAGATCCCGGACGTCACGAGGAGTTCCGGAATGGTCCGGAGGTAAGGATTTATATATGGGAAGTCCTGTTTCGGGCATCGGGACAATTTTCGGGGTTATCGGTATTGTACCGGGACCACCGGAAGGGTCCCGGGGGTCCACCGGGTGAGTCCACCTGTCCCGGGGGGCCACATGGGCTGTAGGGGGTGCGCCTTGGCCTACATGGGCCAAGGGCACCAGCCCCACATAGCCCATGCGCCTAGGGTTTGAGGGGGGAAGAGTCCTAGGAGGGGAAGGCACCTCCTAGGTGCCTTGGGGGGGAGGGAAACCCCCCTTGGCCGCCGCCCCCCTAGGAGATTGGATCTCCTAGGGCCGGCCACCCCCCCTTGGCCCTCCTATATATAGTGGGGGAGAGGAGGGACTTCATACCTTGGCCTTTGGTTGCCTCCTTCTCCCTCTCCAACACCTCCTCCTCCTCCATAGCGCTTAGCGAAGCCCTGCCGGAGTACTGCAGCTCCATCAACACCACGCCGTCGTGCTGCTGCTGGTGCCATCTCCCTCAACCTCTCCTCCCTCCCTTGCTGGATCAAGAAGGAGGAGACGTGGCTGTTCCGTACGTGTGTTGAACGCGGAGGTGCCGTCCGTTCGGTGCTAGGATCTCCGGTGATTTGGATCACGTCGTGTTCGACTACATCATCCTCGTTCTTTGAACGCTTCCGCTCGCGATCTACAAGGTATGTAGATGCATCTAATCACTCGTTGCTAGATGAACTCATAGATGGATCTTGGTGAAACCGTAGGAAAATTTTTGTTTTCTGCAACGTTCCCCAACAATGACCACTCAGAATGCGCTATAGCAATTTGTATGCGCCAAAGTTTGCTCGATAATTTCAGAGGAAAAATAAAGGATTCCTGCAAGACATTTAAATAGGGGCCTGTCTAGGACACATCTAGATGTGACATAGTTATGTCACATATAAACTGATTTCCACTCTGTTTGTGGTTTATTTTTTTTGTCCTCGTTTTTTTTGTTTCTTGTTGCTGCATTATATATTTGTTGGAGCTTAGGTGTGACATCCTTAAAAAAACATTTAGATGTGAATTAGACAAACTGTTTAAGTAGATGGGAATTTTTCAACAAATGTAGTACAAAGTAATACACAAAAAAGACTCAATCCTACAAATCAAACAATCTAGAAAGAAAATTTATGTGGATTTTAATCCTTGAAAATCGCTATAAAAATCCTTTTGGATCAAATAGGCCGCCCTACATTAATTATCAAGTAAACACGACTCTCATCATCATCGTCGTCGTCATCATCAGTAGCAGGGCCTGCATGGTTCTCGTACCCATCATAGTCGGTAGCGCTATGCTCAAACTCGGTCTTGGGCTTGGACCACTCGTCGTCGGCCGGCAGCGCGAAGCGGCATTGCGGGCAGAGGCAGCTGACCCGTAGCCAATCGGAGATGCAGCTGCTGTGGAAGCCATGGGAGCACGGCAACTTCCTGATGTCGTCCCCTTCCTTGAAACTTTCCAAGCACACGACGCACTCCTCCTCCCTCGTATCCCCCACGGCCGCCCGTGCCAGTCCCGCGATCTCCTCTTCCGAGGCCGGGACAGCGCCGAAGCCACCGCCCCTCTCATCGTCGTCGGTAACATCGTCTTCATACACAATAGCGCCGATGTCACCGCCCCTCTCGTCGTCGTCGGTAACATCGTCTTCATACACAGTAGTTTGTGTCATCAGAAACAAGTTCGCGAGAAGTGGCGCGTGGGACGGCGAAACGACCGCAGAATCTTGGTGTGGCTGTTCGTCGGCGGCCATCGGGGAGGCCTCGTTGTCGTGGTCGGAGCCGTTCATGTCCCCTGAAGCCACCGGAGGAGGCGATGATCGCGACGAACTGGCAGTGGACGGAGGAAGAAAAGATGTGCCTGCGTACGGTGATCAGCTGGGGGCAAATACCAGGGATGTCGCGGCATTTGTAGACGCCGCTGGCAGGCTACGATGCAAACTCTGGTTCGGACTTGGATTCCAAGTGAGATACTGATTCGGCCTGGTTTTCTTGTCACTATAAAAACAGAATTCCCCTCTACGTTACTTTACTATGTCATAGTATTACTACTCCTTAAAGTTAGTATAAAGTTGGGCCATCTATTTTGTAACGGAGGGAGTATATGTCATTGCCAATATGCTACACATCGATGTAATAGCATCCACGGCCTGACAGCCGGACAAGCCAAATCCGGACACTCAAAGGCGGCAGTGACAGGTCAGTCCTTTAATTTGCCCATCTACATGCATCCGGATACCTCATGATATAAAATATTAAATTCATACAACAACATCAAAGAAAAAATCTACGTACTAAGTAGATCAACTACCCTAGTCCTCATCGAAGATGTTCACTGTCTCCGTGCCCGGCTCCGGGTACATGGGCGGCAACCGCAGCTTCGACTCCTTCGGCTCCTCCGCGTTAGCCTCCGCATCCATTTCCTCTTCGACCTCGTCGAAGAGCGCGTCAGTCACCGCATGTTCCTACCGGATGAACCGTCGGTTGGCCTCCACATAGGCCTCATCCTGAATGGACTCCAGGATGGCCTGCTGCTCTGCCATCTCGTCTGCTTGGGCGACGGCGAACTCCGCCACCGCGTCCTCCATGTTGAAGCCCGGAGTCGGCGTGGCTGCTCCGCCTCGTCCGCCTCCTCATCCTCCATCAGAGCCGGCTGCTGCTCCTCTCCTTCCTCCTCGTCCTCCTACTCCTCCTCTGGCTCCGGCTTGTCCGGAGGCAGCCCGGCAGCAATGCGGGTGGCGCACCTCGCTCGGATCTCTTGCTCGATCTGGTACCAGTGCTCTGGCATGAGCATAGCGTATGTGATTATCTTTCGCCGGACCATGGCGACGCCGGAGAGCGTGGGAAGAGTGGCGGAGCGGGAGAGAGGAGGTGGATGGGCTCGGGCTGGCAGCGCGGAGAGGGAGGAGGTGGATGGGCTAGGGTTGGGGACGTCGATCGGCTTAAATAGACGGATTTTACCTCGGATGGTGATCTGGACTGGCGCCACACGGAGTTCACACCCCTCCCCCCCCCCCCCCCACCACCACCGGAGGAGAGGTCTGTCGGACCGCCGGGTTTACGGGCGATTCCACGTGGGATCCCATCATCAGTCCGACGTGGCGGACGCGCCCGGGTGCCCCATATCCGCCCCATATTTGGTTTGGACATGAGTATCGGTTAGCCCAGGCGTTTGAGGCGCCCGACTGGGTCGAATTTTCATGACCGGTCAGTGACCGGGCTGTCTGCCCGGACATTTGAGGCGGGTTTGAGGTGCTCGGTTATAGATGCTCTAAGCATCGCGTGTGCTAGTAGGCAAATTCTAATTTTGATCCATGCAAGCTTAGAAATTTTGCTGAATATATTTTACTTAAAATAATAAAATAAATCAAAACCATGCGCTTTAAAAGTTTGTTAGTTTGTTACTGATGGTTAACCTTTCAGCTTGAACTTGAAAATCATAAAAACATATTAGACAACTGCACTAGGGACAATTCCTTTCAATTACCCTAAGAGCAAGTATAATAATTTGATGTAAACAAACTATACGAGCCGATGCATCATATTTTTGCTGAGTTGGATCATAGAAGAAAACCGGGTTGTAGATTAAGAGTTAGTTTTAGCACGGGCTTCAAAAACTCCATGGGAGAATAAGGTGGACTATATATTAATAAAGTAATGCATACCTATAATACTGTTGGGGAACGTTGCAGAAAATTAAAATTTTTCCTACGGCTTCACCAAGATCCATCTATGAGTTCATCTAAGCAACGAGTCATGGGAGAGAGCTTGCATCTACATACCACTTGTAGATCGCGTGCGGAAGCTTGCAAGGTGATGATGGAGTCGTACTCGAACGTGATTCAGATCACCGATGCCAAGTGCTGAACGGACAGCACCTCCGTGTTCAACACACGTACGGGACGAGCGACGTCTCCTCCTTCTTGATCCAGCAAGGGGGAAGGAGAGGTTGAGGAAGACAGCTCCACCGGCAGCACGACGGCGTGGTGATGGTGGAGAAGCAGTACTCCGACAGGGCTTCGCCGAGCACACAACGAAGGAGGAGAGGTGTTGGGGAGGGAGAAGGAGGCAACCAAAGGCCAAGGACTCAAGGTTTGAAGTCCCTCCTCTCCCCCACTATATATAGGAGGGCCAAGGGGGGGGTGGCCGGCCCTAGGAGATCCAATCTCCTAGGGGGCCGGCGGCCAAGGGGGGTTTCCCTCCCCCCCAAGGCACCTAGGAGGTGCCTTCCCCTCCTAGGACTCTTGCCCCCTTGAACCCTAGGCGCATGGGCCTATGTGGGGCTGGTGCCCTTGGCCCATGCAGGCCAAGGCGCACCCCCTACAGCCCATGTGGCCCCCCGGGGCAGGTGGCCCCACCCGGTGGGCCCCCGGGACCCCTCCGGTGGTCCCGGTACAATACCGATAACCCCGAAACTTGTCCCGATGCCCGAAACAGGACTTCCCATATATAAATCTTTACCTCCGGACCATTCCGGAACTCCTCGTGACGTCCGGGATCTCATCCGGGACTCCGAACATCATTCGGTAGTCACATACTTGACTTCCTACTAACCCTAGCGTCACCGAACCTTAAGTGTGTAGACCCTACGGGTTCGGGAGACACGCAGACATGACCGAGACGACTCTCGGGCAATAACCAACAGCGGGGTCTGGATATCCATGTTGGCTCCCACATGCTCCTCGATGATTTCATCGGTTGAACCACGATGTCGAGGATTCGATCAAACCCTGTATACAATTCCCTTTGTCAATCGGTACGTTACTTGCCCGAGACTCGATCGTCGGTATCCCAATACCTTGTTCAGTCTCGTTACCCGGCAAGTCACTTTACTCGTACCGTAATGCATGATCCCGTGGCCAACACCTTGGTCACATTGAGCTCATTATGATGATGCATTACCGAGTGGGCCCAGAGATACCTCTCCGTTATACGGAGTGACAAATCCCAGTCTCGATCCGTGTCAACCCAACAGATACTTTCGGAGATACCTGTAATGCACCTTTATAGTCACCCAGTTACGTTGTGACGTTTGATACACCCAAGGCACTCCTACGGTAACCGGGAGTTACACGATCTCATGGTCGAAGGAATAGATACTTGACATTGGCAAAGCTTCTAGCAAACGAACTATACGATCTTTTATGCTATGCTTATGATTGGGTCTTGTCCATCACATCATTCTCCTAATGATGTGATCCCGTTATCAACGACATCCTATGTCCATAGTCAGGAAACCATGACTATCTATTGATCATAACGAGCTAGTCAACTAGAGGCTCACTAGGGACTCATTGGGTCTAAGTGTTCACACGTGTATTACGATTTCCGGATAATACAGTTATAGCATGAACAAAAGACAATTATCATGAACATTGAAATATAATAATCCTTTTATTATTGCCTCTAGGGCATATTTCCAACAGTCTCCCACTTGCACTAGAGTCACCAATCTAGTTACATTGTGATGAATCGAACACCCATAGAGTTCTGGTGTTGATCATGTTTTGCACGCGAGAGAGGTTTAGTCAACGGATCTGCGACATTCAGATCCGTGTGCACTTTGCAAATCTCTATGTCTCCATCTTGAACATTTTCACGGATGGAGTTGAAACGACGCTTGATGTGCCTGGTCTTCTTGTGAAACCTGGGCTCCTTGGCAAGGGCAATAGCTCCAGTGTTGTCACAGAAGAGTTTGATCGGCCCCGACGCATTGGGTATGACTCCTAGGTCGGTGATGAACTCCTTCATCCAAATCGCTTCATGCGCTGCCTCCGAGGCTGCCATGTACTCCGCTTCACATGTAGATCCCGCCACGACGCTCTGCTTGCAGCTGCACCAGCTTACTGCTCCACCATTCAACATATACACGTATCCGGTTTGTGACTTAGAGTCATCCAGATCTGAGTCGAAGCTAGCGTCGACGTAACCCTTTACGACGAGCTCTTCATCTCCTCCATAAACGAGAAACATGTCCTTTGTCCTTTTCAGGTACTTCAGGATATTCTTGACCGCTGTCCAGTGTTCCTTGCCGGGGTTACTTTGGTATCTTGCAACCAAACTTACGGCAAGGTTTACATCGGGTCTGGTACACAGCATGGCATACATAATAGATCCTATGGCTGAAGCATAGGGGATGACACTCATCTCTTCTTTATCTTTTGCCGTGGTCGGTGACTGAGCCAAGCTCAATCTCACACCTTGTAACATAGGCAAGAACCCCTTCTTGGACTGATCCATTTTGAACCTCTTCAAAATCTTATCAAGGTATGTGCTTTGTGAAAGACCTATGAGGCGTCTCGATCTATCTCTATAGATCTTGATGCCTAATATATAAGCAGC
The DNA here is from genome assembly GCA_963921465.1 of Triticum timopheevii. NCBI lineage: Eukaryota > Viridiplantae > Streptophyta > Magnoliopsida > Poales > Poaceae > Triticum > Triticum timopheevii. Next base: position 177,495,171 of record OY997268.1, on the reverse strand, counting down.
TTCTCCAAGGTCCTTCATTGAAAAACACTTGTTCAAGTAGGCCTTAATGCTGTCCAGGAGTTTCGTATCATTTCCCATCAAGAGTATGTCATCTACATATAATAGGAGAAATGCTACAGAGCTCCCACTCACTTTCTTGTAAACGCAGGCTTCTCCATAAGTCTGCGTAAACCCAAACGCTTTGATCATCTCATCAAAGCGAATGTTCCAACTCCGAGATGCTTGCACCAGTCCATAAATGGATCGCTGGAGCTTGCATACTTTGTTAGCGTTCTGAGGAACGACAAAACCTTCCGGCTGCATCATATACAGCTCTTCCTTAAGATGTCCATTAAGGAATGCCGTTTTGACGTCCATCTGCCATATCTCATAATCATAGTATGCGGCAATTGCTAACATGATTCGGACGGACTTAAGCTTCGCCACGGGAGAGAATGTCTCGTCGTAGTCAATCCCTTGAACTTGTCGATAACCCTTAGCGACAAGTCGAGCTTTATAGATGGTAACATTACCATCCGCGTCCGTCTTCTTCTTAAAAATCCATTTATTTTCTATCGCTCGCCGATCATCGGGCAAGTCTGTCAAAGTCCATACTTTGTTTTCATACATGGATCCTATCTCGGATTTCATGGCCTCAAGCCATTTGTTGGAATCCGGGCCCGCCATTGCTTCTTCATAGTTCGAAGGTTCATTGTTGTCCAGCAACATGATTTCCATGACAGGGTTGCCGTACCACTCTGGTGCAGAACGTGTCCTTGTGGACCTTCGAAATTCAGTAGCAACTAGATCTGAAGTACCTTGATCATCATCAACATTTTCCTCTTCAGTTGGTGTGGGCATTACAGGAATGGTTTCCTGCGCTGCACCACTTTCCCGTTCGAGAGGTAGTACTTCATCGAGTTCTACTTTCCTCCCACTTACTTCTTTCGAGAGAAACTCTTTCTCCAGAAAGCATCCGTTCTTGGCAACAAAGATCTTGCCTTCGGATCTTAAGTAGAAGGTATACCCGACAGTTTCCTTAGGGTATCCTATGAATACGCATTTTTCCGACTTGGGTTCGAGCTTTTCAGGTTGAAGTTTCTTGACATAAGCATCGCATCCCCAAACTTTTAGAAACGACAGCTTAGGTTTCTTCCCAAACCATAATTCATACGGTGTCGTCTCAACGGATTTAGACGGTGCCCTATTTAAAGTGAATGTAGCTGTCTCTAGAGCGTATCCCCAAAATGATAGCGGTAAATCGGTAAGAGACATCATAGACCGCACCATATCCAATAGAGTGCGATTACGACGTGCGGACACACCGTTTCGCTGAGGTGTTCCAGGCGGCGTGAGTTGTGAAACGATTCCACATTTTCTTAAGTGTGTACCAAATTCGTGACTTAAGTATTCGCCCCCACGATCTGATCGTAGGAACTTTATCTTACGGTCATGTTGATTCTCTACCTCACTCTGAAATTCCTTGAACTTTTCAAAGGTCTCAGACTTGTGTTTCATTAAGTAGACATACCCATATCTACTCAAGTCGTCAGTGAGAGTGAGAACATAACGATATCCTCCGCGAGCCTCAACGCTCATTGGACCGCACACATCGGTATGTATGATTTCCAACAAGTTGGTTGCTCGCTCCATTGTTCCGGAGAACGGAGTCTTGGTCATTTTGCCTAAGAGGCAAGGTTCGCATGTGTCAAATGATTCATAATCAAGAGACTCTAAAAGTCCATCAGCATGGAGCTTCTTCATGCGCTTGACACCAATGTGACCAAGGCGGCAGTGCCACAAGTATGTGGGACTATCGTTATCAACTTTACATCTTTTGGCATCCACACTATGAACATGTGTAATATTACGCTCGAGATTCATCAAGAATAAACCATTGACCATCGGAGCATGACCATAAAACATATCTCTCATATAAATCGAACAACCATTATTCTCAGACTTAAATGAGTAGCCATCTCGTATTAAACGAGATCCAGATACAATGTTCATGCTCAAACTTGGCACTAAACAACAATTATTGAGGTTTAAAACTAATCCCGTAGGTAAATGTAGAGGCAGCGTGCCGACGGCGATCACATCGACCCTGGAGCCATTCCCGACGCGCATCGTCACCTCGTCCTTCGCCAGTCTCCGTTTATTCCGCAGCTCCTGCTGTGAGTTACATATGTGAGCAACGGCACCGGTATCAAATACCCAGGAGTTACTTCGAGTACTGGTAAGGTACACATCAATTACATGTATATCAAATATACCTTTGGTGTTGCCGGCCTTCTTATCCGCTAAGTATTTGGGGCAGTTCCGCTTCCAGTGCCCCTTCCCCTTGCAATAAAAGCACTCAGTCTCAGGCTTGGGTCCATTCTTTGACTTCTTCCCGGCAACAGGCTTACCGGGCGCGGCAACATCTTTGCCGTCCTTCTTGAAGTTCTTCTTACCCTTGCCCTTCTTGAACTTAGTGGTCTTATTGACCATCAACACTTGATGTTCTTTCTTGATTTCAGCCTCTGCTGACTTCAGCATCGAGAACACTTCAGGAATGGTCTTTACCATCCCCTGCATGTTGTAGTTCATCACAAAGCTCTTGTAGCTTGGTGGGAGCGACTGGAGGATTCTGTCAATGACCGCCTCATCTGGGAGGTTAATGTTCAACTGGGTCATACGTGCGTGCAACCCAGACATCTTCAGGATGTGTTCACTGACAGAACTGTTCTCCTCCATCTTACAACTGTAGAACTTGTCGGAGACATCATATCTCTCGACCCGGGCATGAGCTTGGAAAACTAGTTTCAGCTCTTCGAACATCTCATATGCTCCGTGATGCTCAAAACGCTTTTGGAGCCCCGGTTCTAAGCTGTAAAGCATGCCGCACTGAACGAGGGAGTAATCATCAGCACGAGTTTGCCAAGCGTTCATAACGTCTTGGTTCTCTGGGACGGGAGCGGCACCTAGCGGTCCTTCTAGGACATATTGCTTCCTGGCAGCTATGAGGATGATCCTCAGGTTTCGGACCCAGTCCGTATAGTTGCTGCCATCATCTTTCAGCTTGGTTTTCTCTAGGAACGCGTTGAAGTTCATGTTGACATGAGCGTTGGCCATTGATCTACAATACATATTTGCAAAGGTTTTAGACTAAGTTCATGATAAAGTTCTTAATCAAAATTATGAACTCCCACTTAGATTAGACATCCCTCTAGTCATCTAAGTGTTACACGATCCGAGTCGACTAGCCCGTGTCCGATCATCACGTGAGACGGACTAGTCATCGTCGGTGAACATCTTTATGTTGATCGTATCTTCCATACGACTCGTGTTCGACCTTTCGGTCTCCGTGTTCCGAGGCCATGTCTGCACATGCTAGGCTCGTCAAGTTAACCCTAAGTGTTTTCGCTGTGTAAAACTGTCTTACACCCGTTGTATGTGAACGTAAGGATCCATCACACCCGATCATCACGTGGTGCTTAGAAACGACGAACTGTAGCAACGGTGCACAGTTAGGGGAGAACACTTCTTGAAATTTTGTAAGGGATCATCTTATTTACTACCGTCGTCCTAAGTAAACAAGATGCATAAACATAATAAACATCACATGCAATTATATGGTTGTGACATGATATGGCCAATATCATCAAGCTCCATTGATCTTCATCTTCGGGGCTCCATGATCATCTTGTCACCGGCTTGACACCATGATCTCCATCATCATGATCTCCATCATCGTGTCTTCATGAAGTTGTCACGCCAACGACTACTTCTACTTCTATGACTAACGCGTTTAGTAATGAAGTAAAGTAGTTTACATGGCGTTCTTCAATGACACGCAGGTCATACAAAAAAATAAAGACAACTCCTATGGCTCCTGCCGGTTGTCATACTCATCGACATGCAAGTCGTGAATCCTATTACAAGAACATGATCTCATACATCACAATTCAACATTCATCACAACTTCTGGCCATATCACATCACATGATCAATCGCTGCAAAAACAAGTTAGACGTTCTCTAGTTGTTGTTGCATCTTTTACGTGGCTGCGATTGGGTTCTAGCAAGAACGTTTTCTTACCTACGAATCACCACAACGTGATTTTGTCAACTTCTATTTACCCTTCATAAGGGCCTTGTTCATCGATTCCGCTCCAACTAAAGTGGGAGAGACAGACACCCGCCAGCCACCTTATGCAACTAGTGCATGTCAGTCGGTGGAACCGGTCTCACGTAAGCGTACGTGTAAGGTTGGTCCGGGCCGCTTCATCCCACAATACCGTTGAGCAAGAAAAGACTAGTAGAGGCAAGTAAGATGACAAGATCAACGCCCACAACAAATTGTGTTCTACTCGTGCATTAGAGAACTACGCATAGACCTAGCTCATGATGCCACTGTTGGGGAACGTTGCAGAAAATTAAAATTTTTCCTACGGCTTCACCAAGATCCATCTATGAGTTCATCTAAGCAACGAGTCATGGGAGAGAGCTTGCATCTACATACCACTTGTAGATCGCGTGCGGAAGCTTGCAAGGTGATGATGGAGTCGTACTCGAACGTGATTCAGATCACCGATGCCAAGTGCTGAACGGACAGCACCTCCGTGTTCAACACACGTACGGGACGAGCGACGTCTCCTCCTTCTTGATCCAGCAAGGGGGAAGGAGAGGTTGAGGAAGACAGCTCCACCGGCAGCACGACGGCGTGGTGATGGTGGAGAAGCAGTACTCCGACAGGGCTTCGCCGAGCACACAACGAAGGAGGAGAGGTGTTGGGGAGGGAGAAGGAGGCAACCAAAGGCCAAGGACTCAAGGTTTGAAGTCCCTCCTCTCCCCCACTATATATAGGAGGGCCAAGGGGGGGGTGGCCGGCCCTAGGAGATCCAATCTCCTAGGGGGCCGGCGGCCAAGGGGGGTTTCCCTCCCCCCCAAGGCACCTAGGAGGTGCCTTCCCCTCCTAGGACTCTTGCCCCCTTGAACCCTAGGCGCATGGGCCTATGTGGGGCTGGTGCCCTTGGCCCATGCAGGCCAAGGCGCACCCCCTACAGCCCATGTGGCCCCCCGGGGCAGGTGGCCCCACCCGGTGGGCCCCCGGGACCCCTCCGGTGGTCCCGGTACAATACCGATAACCCCGAAACTTGTCCCGATGCCCGAAACAGGACTTCCCATATATAAATCTTTACCTCCGGACCATTCCGGAACTCCTCGTGACGTCCGGGATCTCATCCGGGACTCCGAACATCATTCGGTAGTCACATACTTGACTTCCTACTAACCCTAGCGTCACCGAACCTTAAGTGTGTAGACCCTACGGGTTCGGGAGACACGCAGACATGACCGAGACGACTCTCGGGCAATAACCAACAGCGGGGTCTGGATATCCATGTTGGCTCCCACATGCTCCTCGATGATTTCATCGGTTGAACCACGATGTCGAGGATTCGATCAAACCCTGTATACAATTCCCTTTGTCAATCGGTACGTTACTTGCCCGAGACTCGATCGTCGGTATCCCAATACCTTGTTCAGTCTCGTTACCCGGCAAGTCACTTTACTCGTACCGTAATGCATGATCCCGTGGCCAACACCTTGGTCACATTGAGCTCATTATGATGATGCATTACCGAGTGGGCCCAGAGATACCTCTCCGTTATACGGAGTGACAAATCCCAGTCTCGATCCGTGTCAACCCAACAGATACTTTCGGAGATACCTGTAATGCACCTTTATAGTCACCCAGTTACGTTGTGACGTTTGATACACCCAAGGCACTCCTACGGTAACCGGGAGTTACACGATCTCATGGTCGAAGGAATAGATACTTGACATTGGCAAAGCTTCTAGCAAACGAACTATACGATCTTTTATGCTATGCTTATGATTGGGTCTTGTCCATCACATCATTCTCCTAATGATGTGATCCCGTTATCAACGACATCCTATGTCCATAGTCAGGAAACCATGACTATCTATTGATCATAACGAGCTAGTCAACTAGAGGCTCACTAGGGACTCATTGGGTCTAAGTGTTCACACGTGTATTACGATTTCCGGATAATACAGTTATAGCATGAACAAAAGACAATTATCATGAACATTGAAATATAATAATCCTTTTATTATTGCCTCTAGGGCATATTTCCAACAAATACATGTTGGCTATTAGATTGGCTATAAGATATCGTGAACTAGGATTTACATCACACACACGGACGGGCACACAGATTCTAGGCCGCATGATTGTGTCAAGTTTCAGAAGCTTGCATTGTGTTTAGGGCTTAATTACTCCATGCATGCACTCCACCTCCCATGATTTTTCTTTTGACTTCTGAAACTTGAATCTATTACATCTTTTGAACTAAAATTTCAATCTATATTTCATTTGCATATTCCTATTCCTTGTGACGAGGGCTTTGAAACAAGACCACTCTTGAATATGTTTTGACACATTTTAGAAAGTTCATCAAGTTTTAACAAATAAAACTTGATAGGAACAAACGATAAAAATACCAAGTTTGAAAAACTAAAACTTAGACCCTAAACCTTAAGCTTCAAGCCCTAAACCCTAAAAGCAAATGAAACTTGGTAAAACTTTATGAAAGTTGATGAAAACTTAATATTACGACTATCAAGTTTTAATATTGAAACTTAATAAAAATTTCATAGTTGTCAAAATGTATTCATGTGTGGTCATGTTTGAAATTTCTAGTCGCAACAAACACAAATATACAAACTAAACTTAATTTTGACTTTCTTTAGTTGAAAATATATAACAGCTTCAAGTTTGAACACGAAATAAGAAAAGTATGAGTGAAGAGGTGAGTAGAGCATGCAACTATGTTAAAAACATGCATGCATGGCCCCCCATGCATGCAAGTCAAAGATATTACACTTGAACTATTTGCAAAAAAAAAAAAGTGATCCTTTCAGAAACTTAATCCATCCACTAACCCCTTGAGAAACTTATTTGTGAATCTGGTCTTCGGTATATACGCCAAACCGTTACACTCATACACATAGTATAGCCAAAATGTTTGGCTACATCAATTGTATGAGTGTAGTCAAACGATTTGGCGGGACTACAAGACAACTTGCTAAAGTGGTTTGGAGTTTATCCAAAACGTTTGGAGCGACTCATACATTTCATGTAGTCAAACAATTTGACTACATTGCGTGTATGAGTGTAGTCAAATAGGTTGACGTATATACCAGGGCCAGATTTGGAAATAAGTTTTTCAAAGGTTCAATAGACGGATTAAGTTTTAGAAAGGGGCATTTAGTACAAATAATACGCTACCTTTGGTGTACCTCATCCTATTCTTGTCACTTGCCACGCCCACCATGAGCCATGACATCCGCAGAAGTGAACTAGATATAGTCAACTCTGGCAATAATAACAATATGACAAGGGGTAATGTGTAGGATGTTGACGACATCTAGAAGAGCAGATGTTTGCGTTTAATTGGAAATTTCTCACCTAGAGTGATGTAGGTTTGAGGTGGTCAGTGTAGATTAAAAAGCAAAAAAAAAAAGATTCCTCCATAATTCACGGTCCAAGTGGTTCTTTATCTGAATGGATTCTCCTCGTTGACGCGGTCCTCATAGCATGAGGATTTGGCTGAGAGGAGCTCTGGTGTATAGGGGATGTCCACGTGCATGGTTGCATGGAGGTTGCACACTCTTTGGCCATGCTAGGAACGAGGAGTAGCTCTTCGGCCAATCCAAGAACGAAGAGTGTTCTTCGGCCCATACGAGAACAAGAAGGGCCTCTTCAACCTAAAAGAGGACGGAAAGCCACTCTTCAGCCCATACGAGGATGACTGGATCATTTTTTTTCAAAATTTCAATTTGACAGTATATATCTGCGATTTCGTAACAAAGTATTTTTTAATCCATCTCCTCCAACCGGTATGGTTGGTCAGAGCTTCCAAGAACTCACCAAGGTCTGGGCCCTACCACTCAGTCTCAGAACATCTCGCACAAAGCTCCATAGAAAGTGGCCAACAAGACACGTGAGGAAAATGTGGATCTCGAACTCGAGGAGGCCACAAAAGGGGCACGTGCCATCTCCAGCCACATGTCACTTTGCCACCTTCGTCCCCTAGGGGAGGCGATCCCGAAAAAGTTGACATGAGAAAGTCTTGATCTTCAACGAAAGCGGCGGCACCTTTCACATATGAGTGGTCCAAGCAAGAGTCGACGAACGACATAGGGCATGATATGCCGAGCCTACACAGAACAATCCGTATGGAGCCAGGTGCCAGGACACAACAGCTGAAGAGTCCGACAACACCGTCCGAAAGGCCGTCCACAAGGTGGCCCAAGTTAAGGTCTCCTCACACCTAAATGTTGTTAGTTGGAAAGGGATGTTCCAAGTCCCATTGTGGGAAGTCGAGGAAGCCAAAAGCATTGGTTATATGCAGATTGCAAACAGGCCGAGGAATTAGGAGCGCAATGGGAACCTGCCAATCCATGTGTCCAGTCAGAAGAGGGTCCCATCTCCATTGCTTATGGAGACACAAGTACGTAGGTGAATCTCATGCGTATCAACTTAGTTTCAAAACTAGGAACCCTCACTTTTTTTTGGCAAAAAGACCCAAATATATTATCAAAGTTCACTGAAAGTATAAAACACCTAAAACGTAATAAAAATTTCATCGAATTCAAAGGCCATCGAACGACCAATACCGCAGCCAGAAAGAGCCGCCGACACGCCGCTGTCACCGCTTCCTGCTGGAGGCTTGAATATCTGATACTTACCCGTGCGGCAGAGGGAGATGACGGGGAGATTTATAGTGCGGGGCGTCTTTTAACCTTCTCCATGTCTAGCCAAAGGCGAGACGAAATTCTCAGATTTCATGCAATCTTGTTCATCGTTTGAACTTTGAACTTCAGGAAGTCCACATCAGTCTACACTCGTACAATCCATGTATAATCGCTTGTGATAATCTGAGACTAAGGAGGCCTTAATCTACGTTTCCACCGAATTAGTAACATAGAACTCTCTAATCGTCCTCATACTACTCGGTCGTCGTGCTATACTCATCCATTAATGGTCGGCGGCGGCGGACACCGGGAAGCGGCAGAGCGGGCAGACGCGGCTGATCCGGAGCCACCTGAAGATGCAGCTCTCGTGGTATTCATGGGAGCACGGCATCTTCCTGATCTTGCCACCTACATCGAAGCTCTCCGTGCAAACAGCGCACTCCGCCTCCCTCGTCTCCTCGACGGCCGCCTCCTCCAACCCGGCGATGGCCTCCTCGGACGCCGGGACCGCGCCGAAGCTGCCGACCCTGTGCCCAGACGACCCGTCATCGTGTCCATCGCCGTTACCTCCGCGCATGAAGGTATGAAAGTAAGTGTCTCGCTCCTGTAGCCGAAACTCTATGATCAAGCTGCCTGGCTGAGAGAGTGGGACGATTAAGCGGGCCGGGGCAGGGGGTGTCTGTTCGCCGGCGGCCGCGTCGTAATATGGGCCGGAGCCGTCCATGTCGCGTGAAGCCACCGCAGAGAAGACGACGACGAATCGGCCGTGGACGAACGAGAGAGAGGTGCACCAACGAAACAGCTTGAGGGCGGAAACGAACGGGTCCCGCTGCTTTTGTGGAGCGAAAATGATGTCCAGCAATCCGGTTCCGAGTGAGATTTCGTTTCCGGTAACCATCTTTTTTTTTTTTTTTGAGAAGAGTTTCCGGTACCATCTCGGCGGACCCGATGCCCGGCCAACTGTAAGCCCACCCGGTTGCAAAAGCCTAGCCCATACCAATCGCCCGCCAGAAAGCCTACCCGGTTGCCAGCTCGCAGCCCAAAAGGCCCAAACACTGCGTTGTCCAGACAGACCCGTCGCAGGTGAGGTGAGCCGCTCCGCCCCCGTCCCGCCGCCGCGAAGAATGGAGCAGCTTTGGCGCACGCGGCGTTGCGGTAGCTCCCACACTACCTGCTCTGCGACGGCGCCTCCCCCGCCTGGCGGCATCACCGGTTAGCCTTTGGAAATCTTCCCAGACCGAGGCCGCATCCGCATGCCTCGGATTCTTTCCCTTCGCGCGGCCACCGGCCGGGCATGACCGGCACCCCGCGCTGCCGTGCCCCTGATCCGGCCGCCGCCGTTCTCCCGGTGCTACTCCGGATCACGGCTTGTTGAGGTAAATAGTACTGTACTACTATGTCACGGTTTAAGATTTGCATAGTACCCTCCGTTCCTAAATATTTGTCTTTTTAAAGATTTCAAATGGACTACCATATACGGATGTATATAGACATATTTTCGTATGTAGTCACTTGTTGAAATCTTTAGACAAATATTTAGGAACGGAGGGAGTAGAATGATGTGACGCTGTGAAAATTGCTAAAATCATAGCGCCCTGTGGATCGCCACATCAAGTATTCAAGTGTTTGTTCAAGGGAGTGTTTGTTCATGGCCATTGGACTATAAGACTAATGACAGTTCAGACACACTTTTCAAAAAAAAAAATGCAGCCTTCAGGAAGGCGTTAGTCAGGCAGCACACTAGCCCCGATCACTGATTTGGCAGACGCCTGGGCAGGCCTTCTACTCCCTCCGTTCCTAAATATTTGTCTTTCTAGAGATTTCAACAAGTGACTGCATACGGAGCAAAATGAGTGAATCTACACTAAAAGATGTCTATATACATCCGTATGTGGTAGTCCATTTGAAATCTCTAAAAAGACAAATATTTAGGAACGGAGGGAGTAGTACACTAGAAAAATACTAGTAGTAGTACACTAGAAAAATACTAGTACTAGTGAGTAATGATCAATGTATCTGCTTAAAGATAGGATGGCTTGTGCCAAGGCACTTACCGGTGTTGGATCCAATTATTTTGGGCGTGGTCTGCGTTTGTGGCCTTGCCAAACATGCGCCCAACCAAAGCATGTTGCTTAGCAACTAAAAGTGCTGACAATGACTCAAGCAAAATTCCAAAGATGATAACAATATATACTGCATCAGTTTTGCCACTGTAACTTCTACGTAGAAGACAGATCTATTATAATAAAGTAATAATTCCAGTGTACCAAAACTCTTGTTACCTTGTTAACCCAGAATCAAGTCATCAACGATACAAGCCTGTTGGAACTTCCAAAGAGTAGTCTTCCGTAGTCTGATCAGGTTGACTGCAATATTTGTCTATTTCTGCCCAGTGGATATGAAGGTGCCAAAGGAATAAACCGAAAATTCCAACAGCATTCCTTGGATACGTCAATATGCCAATACTTTGCCTTTAACGTGGATATTTCCAAATTCATTCGAACAGACACAGTAAAAACTTCTTAGCTTGTTGCTGTCGACTCAATTATGTCTTAGACACACAATCCTATGTATGTCTTAGACACGCTGTCCTATAAATGTAGCAGTGCCAACAACCAGAGGAGTTGATCCAGCCAAGACACCCAAGTAAGCACTAGTTCCTAAGTCCTGTATGAACACACCAATCCTTCCTCAAGAAGGCAGAAACGATGGACAGGCCATGCGCACACAAGCAGGTCACTGCGGATGACCTGACGCAACTTGGCCCGGCCTTGTACGAGTGCATGGAGCATGTGATCGAAGGATCTGTTGAGAAGACTGACCGCAGCTTTATGAAGATCAGCAAGCTTGCCTCCGTAGTGGACGGGCCACTGCAGCGTCTGTCCAGGATAATCGCCCACAGCTTAGCCCGCCGCCTTATATGCCCCGTCCAGGGCTTTGCTGCTGCCCTCATCGATCCATCGCACTACCTCGAGCAGTCCTGCCTCCGGGCTGCCCGCGAGAACTTCGCCGACATCAGCCCCTACCTCAGCACTGGCTTTGTCACTATTAACCGGGCTATGCTGGAGCAAGTCCAGGATCAAAAGGTCACACTCTACTTTAAATTTTCCTTAAAGATACAAAATATATTTTATGTTATATGTGACTGTCTAGATATAGTTACAGCTATTTTTCCTGACTTAATTTGCATTTGTTGTTCTTCCTGAATGTGAAATGGCATGCCTAATCTAGCTAAGTTGGTTCTACAATAGCATGGGATGCATTGGTCCTTTTCTTATCGGTTTTAATGTATGTCTTATGTATTACTGGTTTAGCATGCCAAATTTAGTCTGTACATTGGTAATGCAATTTTTTCCGTCTTGTAGAATGTTTTGTTGAGCTATTTGTTGAAGTGTTGTTACTATGCGGAAGTGCTGATTAGATCCCAGGATTATCAACAGTTAATGTTTTTGTGGGGGAGGATTATCAATAGTAACATCATGTATTGAACTGCTTAAACATCATATATTTCGTAACGGAGGGAGTAGATAGCGTATAACGTTACCGCAATATAGATATCCTTAAATAATGTCTCAAATTATGATGCATATTTCAAAAAAAAAAACTTCATAGAGAGTAAGAGCAATCTGCATCCAAGCTTGACTGCTTGAGTTTCTTACTCTCTTATATGCAATATTGGTTCTACCAGCAAGGTCAATTACTACTTCCTCCGTCCCAAAATAAGTGTCTCAACTTAGTACAACTTTACATTAAAGTTAGTACAAAGTTGAGACATTTATTTTGAGACGGAGGGAGTATATCCAAGGGGAATTTGAGTTCCCTCCCAGGTTTCCTGCGCTATTGTCTAGATTCTTGTAATATATATTTATGACCACTTTGTATGCATCGCAAGCTTGGGAACTTCTGAATTCTGATGATGGTGGCACTGCAGGTTGTCCGCATCGTTGACTTGTCCTGCTCAACCTCCCACCAGTGGCAGTGGATCAAGATTCTTCAGGATTTCCATAGCCGCCCTGGGGGCCCGCCCGAACTACGCCTAACTGTTGTCCATGAAGACAGTGAGTTCCTGGACAACATGCAGGCGTGCCTGTGCAAGCAAGCTGCTAACCTCAAGCTATGCTTTTATTTCGACAAGGTGATTGGCAAACTCGAGACATTGGACTTCAGCAATCTCCGTGAGATCCTTAAGATAAACTTCGGTGAGGCAGTTGTGATCAGCTGCGCTCTACAGATGCATCGCCTCCTCGCGGTTGATGACAGCATAAGCCGTGACTTCACTGCTCAGCTCCAGCAAATGGCAAACATGGCTCGGCTTAAGCAAATGGCCTGCTCAGCGTGCAGTCCAGCATCGACACTGAACTATCCGCAGACACCATCCCCTCAACGCCAGATACCAAGCCTGCTGGTGAGCTTCCTCTACGCCATCCGTGCCCTTGACCCGAAGATCATTGTGATGATGGAGCAAGACGCGGACCACAACTCCCCGCTGTTCCACGATCGGTTCACCAAGACAGTCGACTACTACGCCACCCTCTTCGACAGCCTTAATGCGGTGGATGCAGCCAGCCCGCAGAGGGCTCGTGTGGAGAGGGTGCTCCTTGGGGAGGAGATCAAGAATATACTGGTGTGTGACGGGGTCCACCGGCATGAGCGGCATGAGAGGCTGAGCCAGTGGGAAATGCACATGCAGCGTTGCGAGGTTGCCCATGTGCCGCTCAGCTTTGAAGCCATCAGGGAGGGCAAGGAGAGGCTGATGAGCTACGGATTGAAACAATGCAAGAGCAAAGAAGACAAGGCCGGCCTTCTGCTGTGCTGGGGTGCAACTCGTCTGTACTCCATTTCAGCCTGGAGACCACACAGCTCGAATGCGGCGCCAAATAATGTGGCTGGCTAGCGCAGTACGTCTCCCAGTTCGTGGTGATTTCTGGGGCTGCGAATAAGACGCTGTTGCTTAAGATATGCTTGAATGGCAACTCAAATTGATTGGTGCGATGCCAAGCTTAGGTATGTAGAGATGAAAGTGATGTTGCTATTTTCTGGAGAATGTTACCGAACTGATCTCGTCGTACTTTTCACCCTGCCTTCATCAAAGTTGGGTTTCCCGATTAGGATATGGTTTAGGGTGTATTTTTTTTCTATGTTATTGATCATCTTCAGTTGACCGGCTGAAAGAGAGCAGAGTTGATTTTGGAGTTGCAAAGAAGCATAGTAAGATGGCATACATTCTTGTGATTGCCTGCTTCGATGTGCCATATGTTTTCCTTGAATTAGGAATATACCCAGTGTGATCCTCCTTGTCTTTTCCTGCATAAAAGTATGTGTGCAAATTTGTTGACCAGAAATAAGTATGTGTACATGATGTGGTCAAATTCTAGTGAGCGCTCCAAGAACACCACCTTGGTATCACCTGCCGTTTGTAAATTCGGACAAATCCAAATTGTCGACTCTCCTTTCTGGTTTAAAAAAATCAGTTTTGCTAAAGCACATCTAGATGTGCCCTGAGTATTGCACATCTAAATCCTATATCATTAATTTTATAAAAAATCCCAAGTGTATCCCTAGATCGACAGCTTTGACCAATTTAACACAAGCTATGTATCACAAAAAATGCGAAACTTCAAATGTTAGATTTTCTAATAATGATTTAACTTTTGTAATATACGATATTACGGTCAAATTGTCGAGCCATGGATACATATGGGCCTTCTAAACCGGAAGGAGTGAGTATCTAACAACATGAATTGTGATGTTAACTGGTGGGCCATGATTATTTCAATGTATGTAGATCTTTTTTTTATGGAAGACCATTATGGCTTTATTGACAATACTTACACTACTAGAAAACATTGTTTGCTGATCGGCCACCATTGATGCGTGAAAACATATGTAGATAGTACCGCTATTTATGGATGGCCGAGTATCCATGGGTTATGTCTCCAAAAAAAGTCTAGTTTAGGAGAGCAGTTACCATGGAGGGGTCTAATGTGAGGCACTTCAATGGTGACATCAAATGACATGACGGGCATATATCACTACTAGATCATCGATGGCGCGCGTTGCTGCGCCCGTCTATTTTGATGGTTGGATTATATAATAGCTCATAAAGATAGACACAAAACAAGGATGTTAAGATGGCTTTATGTTTGCAAGATTCCCATTTTATCGTACTAAAGAGTATAATACTATGAGAAGCCTGCCTAATTTGATTATGCCCATCTTGAGTAAATAACAAAGAAATTAATTGAAAATATAAATGGTTGCATCATAAAATAGATTCAAATGGTTCAGTTTACTTACAATTAACATTGTCACCGAGTGAAAAATCAAATTATATAAACGAGAACAGAACCTAAATAAATCAAACTATCCAAAAAGAACAGAACAATGGCTTCACTGAAATTCCAAACACACTGTTCGTACTTTGTTCTTCCATGCTAGAGTCGATAAATACAACATTCAGAAAAATAAAATATATTTATCTATCAGCTGGTCAATTTTTTTCTATTTGAGTATTGTTCGTTTTGATAAGAAAGAGGACCTTTTAGGGTTATCAGATGACCAATCCTGCCATATCAAAGCAAAGAACTGAAGTGGCCGCAAAATAAAGATGCAATCCCAACTCCCAGGGAATCTTAATCTTTGTATTATTAATCAGTAGGTGTAGCTAGTCCCTTTACATGGCACCGTTATTGGTAAGGGGAAACAATGCTTATGATGCTGTCAGCTGCTGGATGTTAGGTGTTTCTTTCTGCAAAATCCGAAAATTACACTGGAAAATCATGTCATCTAAGTGTCATAATACTCATAAATAAGATAAGTACAGAGGGTTCTTGTATGAAATTGGTCAACCTAAAGACTGGGAGATAATCGCTGGTAGGATGCTTTCTCTTCACTTAAACATGTATTTGTGCTAAACTCCTGAACATTCACTATACCATTGTACGTAGTAAACAGGACAAGAGAGATTGACCTGCCTCACTCCTTGCTCAATAACTTCTATAATTCATTTTCTATGTCTTCACTGTAATAGTATCAGCCTACAAGGTAATACTTATAACATCGGGAGATATAGTTGGTAAAGCATATAAAAAATATAGAAGAGGGTGAACATGATAAAGTTCATGCAGGACAGTACTTAATTTGATGCCAAATAATCATTCCTTCGGATCTTTCTTTTTAAACAATACATTCAACAGAAACTTGGCAAGTCACATTACATGAGCTTTGACTAACAGGGATAAAATAAAACAGTAACCACTTTGCCAGTTTAAGTTTAAAGCACGATGTTGTCACGGCTCCACGGTAAATTAGTAGTACTGATTTGTGTTTCCAAAGTCCTAGTTCCTACCAGTACAAAGATTACATAAGCACTGGGAAGTGGCTTGATCGATTATAGAACATCAGCCACGAATTCTGGCTAATATGCGATGAAGCATAATTCAGCAAATGGCAGGGAGGACCAATGGTAGTGGTAACTCTGGAGCCTCCTTGCAGCCCGTATGGGCCGTATCAGGTCGCCGTGGAGGAAAGAAAGGAAACCAGCAGTACATAGCTTGAATTCGACCTTGTATCGAACATCCAAGCATTAGAATCTATAAATTAGACAAAGAACAAATCTGTACATGGGATAACATTGGACCGGAGTACAAAGTATGTAGTATAATATTGGTGCATGGTCAAATAATTGCTCAGGGGAGCAGCAAGAGGTACTGTATAGATTGGAAACATAGAAACCAGTGGATCACCTTCCAAATGGTTAATTCCTAAACTTTCTAATCCAACAGAACACCTGCATTTTTTGTGAGCACAAAGAACAGTATCAGTAAACAAAACAAATTCTAAAAGTGAAGGTTGGGGGAAGAGGAGGTGCATCAAACAGAGACAATTGGAACGAACTGAAGACCTGAACATCACCCATCGCTGCTGGAGATTGGTTTGCAAGAGTGAGGAGAGTGGGAAAGGAGCAGCGGCCAGTCTGGGTTGTCCATTAGCCATTGGGTCAACTGGAAGAACCAAAGATACCAAGCAGTACGTCGCTAGAATTCCAACTTGGAGAGAAGCTGTAATCATTTGAAACTATGAATTAGACCGAGGACATGTCAGTACATATTTAGATAGACAATAACAGAGAATTGGAACAAGCACATCACCTTAAACCAAACAGAGCTGGAACCTAAGCAACACCCATCACCTTGCTTTTGGACTGTGGTTTGCGAAAATGAGCAGAGTAGGAAAGGACCAGCTGCAAGTTTGGGATTTTATAGGCTGGGGTGAATATACAGAGATACGATTAACCTCTCAATTACAGGATTAACCTCGCAATCAATCAATTGCATGAATAGCGATGAAACTGACCTTCCCGGAGCATCGATTGGCATTAATGGCCCGATTAATCATCGTTCGCGATTGAATCTCATGCCTGTTGGCCGCCGCACCCCAACCAGCTCCGCCGCTGGCGCCGTGCCCCATCCGGCCGCGCCGCTAGGGTCCGTTACCCATCCGACCGCGCCGCTAGGGTTCGTGCCCCATCCGGTCGCGCCGCTTGCGTCGGCGCGCCAGCCGCCAATGCACTCCGAGGCCAATGTCAGGCGGCGCAATTGGAACAGAGCAGGTTGCGAACCTGGTTTAGGGCTCGTGCGTGGCGTTTCACCTGTGCGCGCTGTGTTGGGCGGTAGAGAAGGCCAGGCCCAATAGGCCAGTAGGCCCAATTGAACGTGAGACAGCGAAAAAAGCAACCGGAGCAGCGGCCCAAAAAGCCCAGCGCGGCCTGACGCGCGAGTTAGCGCGTGCGTACGAGATTTAGGTGCCACTAACAGCGATCCGACGGCCGAAAACGACTAAAAGTGGCGATCTAACGGCTAGAAGCGTTAATGGTCTGAGAGGGCTGGGAGGGTGCTCAGTTTTAATATATCTAAATTGGTAAAAGAAGCTTTCCTCACCGAAAGCCACTTCTCGCCGTATTCCTTATGCTTTGTTCAGTGAATCGCACGCGGGTCGCTCCCATGGGCTAGGTCCAATAGCACGATTTTTTGCTGCAATTTTTTTTGCGGGGTTTTCCTTTCCTTTGTTTTTTGACTGATTTTTGTTATTTTCGTTATAGTTTCCTTTTTCTCCTTTAATAAAAACGCTTTTGATTTTTTTTCATGTTTATAAGTATGTTTGATATTAGGGAAATTAAAATAAATTTCATGAATTTAAAAATTCTTGTGAATATTAAAAATGTATATGAATTTTGAAAAATATTCATGAATTTAAGAATTTTTGTGATATATACAGAAAAGTTTCATGATTTACCAAAAAAACACGAATTAAAACACTGTGAATTTAAAAATATTCAAGTTCTTTCATAATTTTGAAGATTATGAAAATGTTCTAAAACTTAATAAGATGCTCACAAATTTTAGGAAATGTTCTTAAATTTTAAAAATCTTCATGGTATAAAAAGAATCATGAATTTTAAAAATGCTTATAAATGGAAAAGAAATGAAGGAAGCCAAAAGAAAACAACAATCCAATCGAAAACCAAAGGAAAAAAAGCCAAAATAAACCAGAAAATTGTTGTTGTTGTTGTTGGTGGTGGTGGTGGTTGTGGTGGTGTTGGTGGTGGTGATGATGCTGCTGTTGTTGAGACCAACAAGTTTATACCACCGGATCACATAAGTCTATAAGACAATGTTTGGATCATTAGAATTTTGAATAATTTATGTGTTTATAAGAAAAAAAATTCCTTCGCATCTTTCAGAAGGAATGAATCATTGCTTTACCAATCCTATGGAAAGTTTTCTACTCCTGCACTTTCGAAGGAAAACAAATATCCTCTCCTAGTTGTTTTGTTTTGGCGAGCAGGTCCGAGACAGGACAAGAAAAACACCGCTTGCCATGCACTTTGGGACCCCACATCTAGCTCAGAACTGGTTGGGTGCTTCTTTGAACAAGCATAAGTGCCAAAGGGACCAAATTCATTCAACTCTTGGGCAAGTTACAACATGTATTACTCATTAAGAACCTGGCGATGGCAATCCCTGTGAACAGAATAAGAAAAGCTAAAAATAAGCTCTTCCAAGTGATTCGTGGCATGGTAAGCAAAGTTGTCAGTATTCCCATTTATTTTCCTAAACAAGTGGTATATACCGAAAAAGGCTTCCGCCCCGCTTTATATATAAAGCAAACCGCCCGAGCCAAACATGCAACAAGGTTCACACACACAGACACACCCAAAGTCACACATACAAATAAGGTAGCAGGAGGGTTAATGCTGAGGGCACAGCTCAACAAGCCCTAAGAACAAAAGGACACACACAATGACCGCCACACAAGAAGCATGCCTAATCAGGCTCCAGCGGTGGTGGCGGAAGCAGAGGCGCCATGCGGAAGGCCATCGATCGAAGGTCGGCGAGGAGGGTGTTGATGACGATCCGGTCCTGGGGGCGGCTAAGCTGCCGCAAGAGCTGCAAATAGCCACACATTTTGAAGATCGCGTCAGTCGCACGTCGCAGAGGCACTTTCTGAATAACAAGCTTGTTGCGAATATTCCAAAGCGTCCACGCGAGGATCCCAATGCACAGCCATCTAATATGGCGGTATCGAGGGGAGGGGCATGGATCTCCGCGAGTAAGTCGGGGAAGTTGGCATTGCACCATTGTCCGCCGACCGTTTCACGGAAGCACGACCACAGGAACTGGGCAGTGGGGCAGGAGAAGAAAATGTGGTTCGAGTCTTCAGCCGTGACGCACAAGGGACACATCCCGTCCCCAGGGCCATTGCGCTTGCGGACTTCAACCCCAGAGGGGAGGCGTCCCCGGATCCACTGCCAAAGGAATATCCTGATCTTTAGGGGGAGGCGAATGTCCCAGATCAGGCTAAAGGGCTCGGGAGCCAGCGAGGGGGCGATGGACGCATACAGAGACTTCGTGGAGAAGCAGCCAGAAGGCTCCAGGCGCCACGACATGGAGTCAGCGGCGCCCTCTACATCCATCGGCAGGAGAGCGATGTCCTGTAGAAGGGCGTCCCACGCGTCAACCTCATGGGGGCTAAAGGGGCGCCTGAAGGCGAGACACCCTAAGTCAATAAGGGCCCTCTCGACAGAGATCCGGGGGTCAGCCGCAATGGCAAATAGGCCCGGGAAGCGGGCAGCCAGGGGGGAGTCCCCAAGCCAGCGGTCGAACCAAAATAGGGTCGAGGACCCGGAACCCACAGAGATGGACGTGCCAATACTGAGAATGGTGAGGAGCTGAATCACTGCCTGCCAAAACTGGGATCCACCAGAGCGCTGGCAGAAAGCTAGAGGCTGGCCCGAAGGTACTTATTCTAGATGATGGTGAGCCAGAGGCCGCCCTCCCCGTTGGCGATACGCCATAGCCAACGGGTCAGGAGAGCAATGTTCATGCGCCGGGAAGACAAGATCCCCAGACCTCCCTGGTCCTTGGATTTGCAAATGTCAGGCTAGCTCACCATATGGTATTTTTGCTTGTCCCCCTCGCCAGCCCAGAAGAACCTGGGCTGATACTTGGCAACCTCCTGGTGGAGCATCTCATGGAGGCTATAGAAGCTCATGAGGAACCAGAGGAGGCTGGCCAGCGAGGAGTTGATGAGGATTATCCTCGCCCCCTTCGAGAGCCACCGACCCTTCCAAGGCTCGACCCGGTGTTGCATTCGGGTCACGGAAGGGCGGAGGTCTGCTATGGTGAGTTGCGAGTCACTAATGGGGATCCCTAGATAAGTCGTGGGGAAAGAACTGAAGGAAATATGCCCTAGAGGCAATAATAAAGTTATTATTTATTTCCTCATATCATGATAAATGTTTATTATTCATGCTAGAATTGTATTAACCGGAAACATGATACATGTGTGAATACATAGACAAACATAGTGTCACTAGTATGCCTCTACTTGACTAGCTCATTGATCAAAGATGGTTATGTTTCCTAGCCATAGGCATGTGTTGTCATTTTATTAATGGGATCACATCATTAGGAGAATGATGTGATTGACTTGACCCAGTCCGTTAGCTTAGCACTTGATCATTTAGTATGTTGCTATTGCTTTCTTCATGACTTATACAAAGTTCCTGCAACTATGAGATTGTGCAACTCCCGTTTACCGAGGAACACTTTGTGTGCTACAAAACGTCACAACGTAACTGGGTGATTATAAAGGTGCTCTACAGGTGTCTCCAAAGGTACATGTTGAATTGGCATAATTCGAGATTAGGTTTTGTCACTCCGATTGTCGGAGAGGTATCTTTGGGCCCTCTCGGTAATACTCATCACCCAAGCCTTGCAAGCATTGTAACTAATGAGTTAGTTATGAAATGATGTATTACGGAACGAGTAAAGAGACTTGCTGGTAACGAGATTGAACTAGGTATTGGATACCGACGATCGAATCTCGGGCAAGTAACATACCAATGACAAAGGGAACAACGTATGTTGTTATGCGGTTTGACCGATAAAGATCTTCATAGAATATGTAGGAACCAATATGAACATCCAGGTTCCACTATTGGTTATTGACCGAGAATAGTTCTAGGTCATGTCTACATAGTTCTCGAACCCGTAGGGTCCGCACGCTTAACGTTACGATGACAGTTTTATTATGAGTTTATAAGTTTTGATGTACCGAAGTTTGTTCGGAGTCCCGGATGTGATCACGGACATGACGAGGAGTCTCGAAATGGTCGAGACATAAAGATTGATATATTGGACGACTATATTCGGACACCGGAAGTGTTCCGGGTGATTTCGGAGAAAACCGGAGTGCCAGAGGGTTACCGAAACCCCCCGGGAGAGTAATAGGCCTTATGGGCCTTAGTGGAAAGGAGAGAGGGGCGGCCAGCATGAGCCGCGCGCCCCCTCCCTCCTCTGGTCCGAATTGGACTAGGAGGGGGGGCGGCGCCCCCCCCCCCTTCCTTTCCCCTCTCCCCCTTCCTTCCTCCTCCTAGTAGGAGTAGGAAAGGAGGAGTCCTACTCCTACTAGGAGGAGGATTCCTCCTCCCTGGCGCACCCCCCTTGGGCCGGCCGGCCTCCCCCCTTGCTCCTTTATATACGGGGGCAGGGGGGTGTTGGAAATATGCCCTAGAGGCAATAATAAATTGGTTATTATTATATTTCTTTGTTCATGATAATAGTCTTTTATTCATGCTATAACTGTATTATCCGGAAAATCGTAATACACGTGTGAATACATAGACCACAATATGTCCCTAGTAAGCCTCTAGTTGACTAGCTCGTTGATCAATAGATGGTTATGGTTTCCTGACCATGGACATTGGATGTCATTGATAACGGGATCACATCATTAGGAGAATGATGTGATGGACAAGACCCAATCCTAAGCCTAGCACAAGATCATGTAGTTCGTATGCTAAAGCTTTTCTAATGTCAAGTATCTTTTCCTTAGACCATGAGATTGTGCAACTCCCGGATACCGTAGGAATGCTTTGGGTGTACCAAACGTCACAATGTAACTGGGTGGCTATAAAGGTGCATTACAGGTATCTCCGAAAGTGTCTGTTGGGTTGGCACGAATCGAGACTGGGATTTGTCACTCCGTGTAAACGGAGAGGTATCTCTGGGCCCACTCGGTAGTACATCATCATAATGTGCACAATGTGATCAAGGAGTTGATCACGGGATGATGTGTTACGGAACGAGTAAAGAGACTTGCCGGTAACGAGATTGAACAAGGTATCGGGATACCGATGATCAAATCTCGGGCAAGTATCGTACCGATAGACAAAGGGAATTGTATACGGGATTGATTAAGTCCTTGACATCGTGGTTCATCCGATGATATCATCGTGGAACATGTGGGAGCCAACATGGTTATCCAGATCCCGCTGTTGGTTATTGACCGGAGAGTCATCTCGGTCATGTCTGCATGTCTCCCGAACCCGTAGGGTCTACACACTTAAGGTTCGGTGACGCTAGGGTTATAGAGATATTAGTATGCGGTAACCTGAAAGTTGTTCGGAGTCCCGAATGAGATCCCGGACGTCACGAGGAGTTCCGGAATGGTCCGGAGGTAAAGAATTATATATAGGAAGTGCTATTTCGGCCATCGGGACAAGTTTCGGGGTCATCGGTATTGTACCGGGACCACCGGAAGGGTCCCGGGGGTCCATCGGGTGGGGCCACCTGCCCCGGGGGGCCACATGGGCTGTAGGGGGTGCACCTTGGCCTACATGGGCCAAGGGCACCAGCCCCAAGAGGCCCATGCGCCAAGAGAAGAGAAAAATGGGAGAGTCCTAAAAGGGGAAGGCACCTCATGGACTCCTCCCCCCCTTGGCCGCACCCTTTCCTTGGAGGAAGGGGCAAGGGCTGCGCCTCCCCCCTCTCCCTTGGCCCTATATATAGTGGGGAAAAAGGAGGAGCAACCATACCTAAGGCCTGGCGCCTCCCTCTCCCTCCCGTGACACATCTCCCTCCTCCCGCAGCGCTTAGCGAAGCCCTGTTGGAATCCCGCTACTTCCACCACGCCGTCGTGCTGCTGGATCTCCATCAACCTCTCCCTCCTCCTTGCTGGATCAAGGCATGGGAGACGTCTCCGTTCCGTACGTGTGTTGAACGCGGAGGTGCCGTCCGTTCGGCGCTAGGATCATCGGTGATTTGAATCACGACGAGTACGACTCCTTCAACCCCGTTCTCTTGAACGCTTCCGCTTAGCGATCTACAAGGGTATGTAGATGCACTCTCCTTCCCCTCGTTGCTGGTTTCTCCATAGATAGATCTTGGTGACACGTAGGAAAATTTTGAATTTCTGCTACGTTCCCCAACAGTGGCATCATGAGCTAGGTTTATGCGTAGTTACTATGCACGAGTAGAACACAAAGTAGTTGTGGGCGTCGATATTGTTCAATATGCTTGCCGTTACTAGTCTTATCTTGATTCGGCGGCATCGTGGGATGAAGCGGCCCGGACCAACCTTACACGTACGCTTGCGTGAGACCGGTTCCACCGACAAACATGCACTAGTTGCATAAGGTGGCTGGCGGGTGTCTGTCTCTCCCACTTTAGTCGGATCGGATTCGATGAAAAGGGTCCTTATGAAGGGTAAATAGCAATTGGCATATCACGTTGTGGTTCTTGCGTAGGTAAGAAACGTTCTTGCTAGAAACCCATAGCAGCCACGTAAAACATGCAAACAACAATTAGAGGACGTCTAACTTGTTTTTGCAGGGTATGCTATGTGATGTGATATGGCCAAAAAGGATGTGATGAATGATATATGTGATGTATGAGATTGATCATGTTCTTGTAATAGGAATCACGACTTGCATGTCGATGAGTATGACAACCGGCAGGAGCCATAGGAGTTGTCTTAATTTATTTATGACCTGCGTGTCAACATAAACGTCATGTAATTACTTTACTTTATTGCTAACCGTTAGCTGTAGTAGTAGAAGTAATAGATGGCGTGACAACTTCATGGAGATACGATGATGGAGATCATGATGATGGAGATCATGGTGTCATGCTGGTGACGATGATGATCATGGAGCCCCGAAGATGGAGATCAAAAGGAGCAAAATGATATTGGCCATATCATGTCACTATTTGATTGCATGTGATGTTTATCATGTTTATGCATCTTATTTGCTTAGAACGACGGTAGTAAATAAGATGATCCCTCATTAAAATTTCAAGAAGTGTTCTCCCCTAACTGTGCACCGTTGCTACAGTTCGTCGCTTCTAAGCACCACGTGATGATCGGGTGTGATGGATTCTTACGTTCACATACAACGGGTGTTGACGAGCCTAGCATGTACAGACATGGCCTCGGAACACATGCAATACACTTAGGGTTAACTTGACGAGCCTAGCATGTACAGACATGGCCTCGGAACACGGAGACCGAAAGGTCGAGCATGAGTCGTATAGAAGATACGATCAACATGAAGATGTTCACCGACGTTGGCTAGTCCGTCTCACATGATGATCGGACACGGCCTAGTTAACTCGGATCATGTAATCACTTAGATGACTAGAGGGATGTCTATTTGAGTGGGAGTTCATAAGATGAACTTAATTATCCTGAACATAGTCAAAAGGATTTTGCAAATTATGTCGTAGCTCACGCTATAGTTCTACTGTTTAGATATGTTCCTAGAGAAAAATTAGTTGAAAGTTGATAGTAGCAATTATGCGGACTAGGTCCGTAAACTGAGGATTGTCCTCATTGCTTCATAGAAGGCTTATGTCCTTAATGCACCGCTCAGTGTGCTGAACCTCGAACGTTGTATGTGGATGTTGCGAACATCTGACATACACATTTTGATAACTACGTGATAGTTCAGTTAAACGGTTTGGAATTGAGGCACCAAAGACGTTTTTGAAACATCGCGAAACATATGAGATGTTTTGAGGGCTGAAATTGGGATTTCTGGCTCGTGCCCACATCAAGAGGTATAAGACCTCCGACGATTTTCTTAACCTACAAACTAAGGGAGAAAAGCTCAATTGTTGAGCCTGTGCTCAGATTGTCTGAGTACAACAATCATTTGAATCGAGTGGGAGTTGATCTTCCAGATGAGATAGTGATGTTTCTCCGAAAGTCATTGCCACCAAGCTGCTAGAGCTTCGTGATGAACTATAATATATCAGGGACATATATGATGATCCTTGAGATACTCGCGATGTTTGACACCACAAAAGTAGAAATCAAGAAGGAGCATCAATTGTTGATGGTTGGTGAAACCACTAGTTTCAAGAAGGGCAAGGGCAAGAAGGGATACTTCATGAAACGGCAAATCAGCTGCTGCTCTAGTGAAGAAACCCAAGGTTAAACCCAAACCCGAGACTAAGTGCTTCTGTAATAAGGGGAACAACCACTGGAGCAGAATTACCCTAGATACTTGGTAGATGAGAAGGCTGGCAAGGTCGATAGAAGTATATTGGATATACATTGTGTTAATGTGTACTTTACTAGTACTCCTAGTAGCACCAGGGTATTAGATACCGGTTCGGTTGCTAAGTGTTAGTAACTCGAAACAAAAGGCTACGGAATAAACGGAGACTAGCTAAAGGTGAGCTGACGATATGTGTTGGAAGTTTTTCCAAGCTTGATATGATCAAGCATCGCACGCTCCCTCTACCAAAGAGATTGGTGTTAAACCTAAATAATTGTTATTTGGTGTTTGCGTTGAACATAGACATGATTGGATTATGTCTATCGCAATACAGTTATTCATTTAAGGAGAATAACGGTTACTTTGTTTATTTGAATAATACCTTCAATGGTCTTGCACCTAAATTGAATGGTTTATTGAATCTCGATCGTAGTGATACACATGTTCATGCCAAAAGATAGTAATGATAGTACCACCTACTTGTGGCACTGCCACGTAAGTCATATTGGTATAAAACGCATGAAGAAGCTCCATGTTGATGGATCTTTGGGCTCACTCGTTTTTGAAAGGTTTGAGACATGTGAACCATGTCTATTGGTGTATATGCATGAAGAAACTCCATGCAGATGGACCGTTTGAACTCACTTGATTTTGAATCACTTGAGACATGCAAATCATACCACATGGGCAAGATGACTGAAAGCCTCGGTTTCAGTAAAATGGAACCAGAAAGCAACTTGTTGGAAGTAATACATTTTGATGTGTGCAGTCCAATGAGTGCTGAGGCATGTAGTAGATATCGTTATGTTCTTACTTCACAGATGATTTGAGTAGATGTTGAGTACATTTACTTGATAAATCACGAGTCTGAATTATTGAAAGGTTCAAGTAATTTCAGGGTGAAGTTGAAAGATCGTCATGACAAGAGGATAAAAGATCTATGATATGATCATAGAGATGAATATCTGAATTACGAGTTTGGCACAGAATTAAGACATTATGGAAATTGTTTCACAACTAATACAGCCTGGAACACCATAGTGGGATGGTGTGTCCGAACATCATAGTTGCACCCTATTGGATATGGTGCGTACCTTGATGTCTCTTATCAAATTACCACTATCGTTCATGGGTTAGGCATTAGAGACAACCGCACTCACTTTAATAGGGCACCACGAAACTCCGTTGAGACGACACCGTATGAACTATGGTTTGGAGAAACCTAAGCTGTCGTTCCTTAAAAGTTTGGGACTGCGACGCTTATGTGAAAAAGTTTCAGGCTAATAAGCTCAAACCCAAAGCGGATAAATGCATCTTCATAGGACACCCAAAACAGTTGGGTATACCTCTTGTCTCAGATCCGAAAGCAATAAGGGATTGTTTCTAGAATCGGGTCCTTTCTCGAGGAAAAGTTTCTCTCAAAAGAATTGAGTGGGAGGATGGTGGAGGCTTGATGAGGTTATTGAACCGTCTCTTCAACTAGTGTATGGCAGGGCACAGGGAGTTGTTCCTGTGGCACCTACACCAATTGAAGTGGAAGCTTATGATATTGATCATGAGACTTCGGATCAAGTCACTACCAAACCTCGTGGGATGACAAGGATGCATACTACTTCAAAGTGGTACGTGATCCTGTCTTGGAAGTCATGTTGCTAGACAACAATGAACCTACGAGCTATGGAGAAGCGATGGTGGGCCCGGATTCCGACGAATGGCTCAAAGCCATATAATCCGAGAAAGGATCCATATATGAAAACAAAGTGTAGACTTTGGCAGAACAGCTCGATGGTCGTAAGGCTGTTGAGTGCAGATGGATTTTAAAAGGAAGACGGACAATGATGGTAAGTATCACCATTAAGAAAGCTCGACTTGTCGTTAAGATGTTTTTCGACAAGTTCAAGGAGTTGACTACGATGAGACTTTCTCACTCGTAGCGATGCTAAGAGTCTGTTGGAATTATATTAGCAATTACTGCATCATTTATGAAATCTTGCAGATAGGATGTCAAAACATTGTTTCCTCGACGACTTTTCTTGAGGAAAGGTTGTATGTGATACAACTGGAAGGTTTTGTCAATCCTGAAAGATGCTAATAAGTATGCAAAGCTCTAGCAATCCTTCTAAGGACTGGAGTAAGCATCTCAGAGTTGGAACGTATGCTTTGATGATGATCAAAGATTTTGGGTTTATACAAAGTTTATGAGAAACTTGTATTTCCAAAGAAGTGAGTGGGGGCACTATAGAATTTCTGATGAGTATATGTTGTTGACATATTAATGATCAGAAATGATGTAGAATTTCTAGAAAGCATATAGGGTTATTTGAAAGGTGTTTTTCAATAGAAAGCCTGGATTAAGCTACTTGAGCATTGAGCATCAAGATCTATAAGGGTAGATCAAAACGCTTAATAGTACTTTCAAATGAGCACATACCTTGACATGATCTTGAAGGTATTCAAGATGGATCAGTCAAAGAAGGAGTTCTTGCCTGAGTTGTAAGGTATGAAGTTAAGACTTAAAGCTCGACCATGGCAGAATAGAGAGAAAGGACTAAGGTCGTCCCCTATGCATAAGACGTAGGCTCTACAGTATGCTATGTTGTGTACCGCACCTGAAGTGTGCCTTGCCATGAGTCAGTCAAGGGGTACAAGAGTGATCCAAGAATGGATCACGGGACATCGGTCAAAGTTATCCTTAGTAACTAGTGGACTAAGGAATTTTCTCGATTATGGAGGTGGTAAAGGGGTTCGTCGTAAAGGGTTACGTCGATGCAAGCTTAACACCTATCCGGATAGCTCTGAGTAGAGATACCGGATACGTATAATGGAGCAACAATTTAGAATAGCTCCAAGTAGAACAGTTATTTGGAATAGCTCCAAATAGAACGTGGTAGCTGCATCTAGGAGATGACATAGAGATTTGTAAAGCACACACGGATCTGAAAGATTCAGACCCGTTGACTATAACATCTCTCACAAGCATAACATGATCAAACCCAGAACTCATCGAGTGTTAATCACATGGTAATGTGAACTAGATTATTGACTCTAGTAAACTCTTTGGGTGTTAGTCACATGGGGATGTGACCTTGAGTGTTAGTCACATAGCGATGTGAACTGGATTATTGACTCTAGTGCAAGTGGGAGACTGTTGGAAATATGCCCTAGAGGCAATAATAAATTGGTTATTATTATATTTCTTTGTTCATGATAATAGTCTTTTATTCATGCTATAACTGTATTATCCGGAAATCGTAATACACGTGTGAATACATAGACCACAATATGTCCCTAGTAAGCCTCTAGTTGACTAGCTCGTTGATCAATAGATGGTTACGGTTTCCTGACCATGGACATTGGATGTCATTGATAACGGGATCACATCATTAGGAGAATGATGTGATGGACAAGACCCAATCCTAAGCCTAGCACAAGATCATGTAGTTCGTATGCTAAAGCTTTTCTAATGTCAAGTATCTTTTCCTTAGACCATGAGATTGTGCAACTCCCGGATACCGTAGGAATGCTTTGGGTGTACCAAACGTCACAATGTAACTGGGTGGCTATAAAGGTGCATTACAGGTATCTCCGAAAGTGTCTGTTGGGTTGGCACGAATCGAGACTGGGATTTGTCACTCCGTGTAAACGGAGAGGTATCTCTGGGCCCACTCGGTAGGACATCATCATAATGTGCACAATGTGATCAAGGAGTTGATCACGGGATGATGTGTTACGGAACGAGTAAAGAGACTTGCCGGTAACGAGATTGAACAAGGTATCGGGATACCGACGATCGAATCTCGGGCAAGTATCGTACCGATAGACAAAGGGAATTGTATACGGGATTGATTAAGTCCTTGACATCATGGTTCATCCGATGAGATCATCGTGGAACATGTGGGAGCCAACATGGGTATCCAGATCCCGCTGTTGGTTATTGACCGGAGAGTCATCTCGGTCATGTCTGCATGTCTCCCGAACCCGTAGGGTCTACACACTTAAGGTTCGGTGATGCTAGGGTTATAGAGATATTAGTATGCGGTAACCTGAAAGTTGTTCGGAGTCCCGGATGAGATCTCGGACGTCACGAGGAGTTCCGGAATGGTCCGGAGGTAAAGAATTATATATAGAAAGTGCTATTTCGGCCATCGGGACAAGTTTCGGGGTCATCGGTATTGTACCGGGACCACCGGAAGGGTCCCGGGGGTCCATCGGGTGGGGCCACCTGCCCCGGGGGGCCACATGGGCTGTAGGGGGTGCGCCTTGGCCTACATGGGCCAAGGGCATCAGCCCCAAGAGGCCCATGCGCCAAGAGAAGAGAAAAAGGGGAGAGTCCTAAAAGGGGAAGGCACCTCCGAGGTGCCTTGGGGAGGATGGACTCCTCCCCCCCTTGGCCGCACCCTTTCCTTGGAGGAAGGGGCAAGGGCTGCGCCTCCCCCCTCTCCCTTGGCCCTATATATAGTGGGGGAAAAGGAGGAGCAACCATACCTAAGGCCTGGCGCCTCCCTCTCCCTCCCGTGACACATCTCCCTCCTCCCGCAGCGCTTAGCGAAGCCCTGTTGGAATCCCGCTACTTCCACCACGCCGTCGTGCTGCTGGATCTCCACCTCTCCCTCCTCCTTGCTGGATCAAGGCATGGGAGACGTCTCTGTTCCGTACGTGTGTTGAACGCGGAGGTGTCGTCCGTTCGGCGCTAGGATCATCGGTGATTTGAATCACGACGAGTACGACTACTTCAACCCCGTTCTCTTGAACGCTTCCGCTTAGCGATCTACAAGGGTATGTAGATGCACTCTTCTTCCCCTCGTTGCTGGTTTCTCCATAAATAGATCTTGGTGACACGTAGGAAAATTTTGAATTTCTGCTACGTTCCCCAACAGGGGGCACCCTAGAGACACACAAGTTGATCTAAGGATCGTTCCTTAGCCGTGTGCGGTGCCCCCCTCCACCATATTCCACCTCGGTCATATCGTCGCGGAGTTTAGGCGAAGCCCTGTGCCGGTAGAACATCATCATCGTCACCACGCCGTCGTGCTGACGGAACTCTTCCCCGACGCTTTGCTGGATTGGAGCCCGGGGGACGTCATCGAGCTGGACGTGTGCAGAACACGGAGGTGCCGTACGTTCGGTGCTTGGATCGGTCGAATCGTGAAGACGTACGACTACATCAACCGCGTTGTCATAACGCTTTCGCTTAACGGTCTACGAGGGTACGTAGACAACACTCTCCCCTCTCGTTGCTATGCCATCACCATGATCTTGCGTGTGCGTAGGAATTTTTTTGAAATTACTATGTTACCCAACAAGAACCCAGGCGGCAATTAAGCCGGTCTGCAATGCCCTGGGCCTCTTCCGGGAGGAATCCGAGGATCATCACTTCGCTCTTATCGAAGTTGATGGTAAGTCCGGACATCTGTTGGAAGCATAGGAGGAGAAACTTCAGGTTGGCAATATCGAACGTGGAGCCCTCAACCATTATTATGGTGTCATCGGCATATTGGAGGAGGGAGACCCCACCCCCTCCTACTAGGTTTGGGACCACGCCGTGAATGTGACCGGCCGATTTGGCCTTGTCAATAATGGCCACAAGGGCGTCTACCACCATGTTAAACAGGAACAGTGATAAAGGGTCGCCTTGGCGAACCCCACACAGCGTGGGGAAGAAGGGGCCAATCTCACCATTAATGTTAATGGCGGTCCGACCGCAGGAGACAAGCTGCATAACTCTGGTCACCCAGTGGTCATCAAAGCCCTTGCATATTAATACTTCCCAAGGAAGGGCCAGTGAACAGTGTCGTAGGCCTTATGAAAGTCGAGCTTCAGGAAGACCGCCGGTTGGTGCTTGGAGCGGACTTCATGAAGGACCTCGTGGAAGACCAACACCCCATACAGAATAAATTGACCCTGAATGAAAGCCGACTGATTGGGGTAAGTGATCGAGTTGGCTAGCAGGGTCACCCTATTGGTGTACCCTTTGGCCAGGATTCGGAATATCACATTGATCAAAGTGATAGGTCGGAACTGGCGAATGTCCGTCACGCCCGGAACTTTGGGGATAAGAGTGACGACCCCGTAGTTCAGGCGCCCAAGATCCATGGTCCCCAAGAAAAACTCGTCGAAGAGAGCCATGACCTCAGGCTTGATGGCCTGCCAGAATGCTTTAAGAAAGGACATTGGCAGTCCATCCGGCCCCGGCGCCAAGGAGGGGTCCATACCCTTAATCGCCG
Source organism: Triticum timopheevii (assembly GCA_963921465.1). Lineage (NCBI taxonomy): Eukaryota > Viridiplantae > Streptophyta > Magnoliopsida > Poales > Poaceae > Triticum > Triticum timopheevii. Next base: position 177,463,354 of record OY997268.1, on the reverse strand, counting down.
TGAGGACCTCCTCCTCGAAGAACGGGGCAACTAAGGCGGCGTTGTCCGCATCAGATACAAGGTGGGTGCCCGACCAAGTGTCGGTTGCCAGAGCGGCCCCATCCCGAAGGGTGGGGGAGAATAGGGCTTTGTAAAAGCCATCTACGTGCGCCCGGATGTCCGAAGGGCGGATGAGCTGGGAATCTCCATCCCACAGGCAATGGATGGAGTTCCGTCGTCGCCACCCATTCGCGATCGCCTGGAAGTATGCCGTATTAGCGTCGTCCCGCAGCACCCATCGCTGGGTACCGAAGCCTCCAGTATGCTTGTTCATCCGTATAGATGGTGGCGAGCTGATCCTCAAGATCATAACGCAACATCCACTCATCCGAGGAGATCCGGAAGTGTCCGCACGGGAGTCCAAGGCCTGGATGGCATAGACGAGGGCTTTTTTGCGTTTGCGGAGGTCCCTGCCAAGGTTAGCGCCCCAACCCTTCATAAATTGGCGGGCGAGCTTGGCATAGAACTGCCACGAGTCCACAACCGACATGGACCGGTGGGGGGAGGAGCGCGCAGAGGTCCACTTGGCCCCGACCGCCTCCCTGAAGCCCGCTTGGTTGAGCCTGAAAGTGCGTTATATCGACTAGAGGGGGGGTGAATAGGCGATTTTTATGAATTCTTCACTGAGGAATTTGCTGGTGAGGGAATTCCTTAGCGAAGAACTACTTGCAGCGGAATAAGTACTCAGAAGTAAGCATAGCAGATTACAGGCATGGTCATCATGATGAATTGAAGACAAGCACAGAGTACAGAAAGCGTAATCACAGGATAACACAAGATGAAGACAAACAGACTGAAGAAATTGAACTAAGGAAATTGAGAAAGTCTTCAGCCAAAGTCTTCAAGCACAGATATGAACAAACACTCAACACAGTAATGAGGAAATGAAAGGGTTGAGGAAATAGAACCAGTTAGTTGGTGAAGACAATGATTTGGTAAACCAGTTCCAACTGCTGTCTCAGTTGTACGTCTGGTTGGAGCGGCTGAGTATTTAAACTCGAGGACACGTAGTCCCGGACACCCATTCACTGAGCACGCAGCTCAGGACACCCAGTCCTCACCGTATTCTCCTTGAACTAAGGCCACGCAGACCTCGTCCAATCACTCGTGGTAAGTCTTCAGGTGACTTCCAAACCTTCACAGACTTGGTCACTCGGCAATCCACAATTCCTCTTGGATGCTCTAGACCATGACGCCTAACCGTCTGGAAGAAGCACAGTCTTCAAAGGTAACAAGCGTCGGATCCACGCAGGATCAATTTCTTCAGTGATGCTCAATCACTTTGGGTTTGTGGGGGTTTGGTTTTGGGTTTTCCTCACTTGATGATTTTCGCTCAAAGTCCTCGGAGGATGGGTTGCTCTCAAATGACAAGTGTCAAGTTCTCTCGGAGCAGCCAACCAGCTAGTGGTTGTAGGGGGCGGCTATTTATAGCCTAGGGAGCAGCCCGACATGAAAAGACATAAATGCCCTTCAATGATATGACCGTTAGGTGGATAAGATATTTTGGGACAGCCGGCGCGCAGCACAGCAACGGTCAGAAATTTGACTCTCAAATTCCTCAGGGCTATCATGTTCCTCACTGTGTAGGCAATTCGCACTGGCGAATTCCTAACTCCTCAGTCAGAGCAAAGTCCTTAGTGACCAGAAGAACTGCGTCTCTATCACTGAAGAAATTGACTGAACTGTATGAGATTTCCAATGGCTTCACTCGAAGGGATTGGTAGGTGTAGGATTTTGAGTTGAGCATCACATGGAAAATTTTCCTTAGTATTTCCTCGACCCCCTTTAACAGTACGGTGTTTCCTATGACTCAAGAGAGAGAAAATGAAACTACGAAAACAAAAGTCTTCACGCTTCATGTTCCTCAAATGAATACCAAGTCTTCAAGGTCACACCAATTTCTTCACTTTCAAAGTCTTCAGAAAGTCTTCAGAATATCAAAGTCTTCAGTCGAAGAACTTCATTTTTAGGGGTCGACTTTCTCTGTAAATATCAAACTCCTCATAGACTTATAGACCTGTGTACACTCACAAACGCATCAGTCCCTTAGCCTATAAGTCTTCAATACACCAAAATCACTAAGGGGCACTAGATGCACTTACAGAGCCAGAAGAGCTCGAACCTAAAGAGTGGCGGGGTGGGAGGGCGTTCGTCGATGGTGGAGAGGAGGAGAGGGACGTGGTCCAACCCGATCCGGGTAATCGCATGGAGCAAAGCCAAGGGGCACCTAAGTTCCCATTCCGGGGAGACTAGGACGCGGTCCAGGACGGACCGCGTCGGGTTAGCTTGGCGATTAGTCCAGGTAAATCTGGCACCAGCCCGCTCAAGCTCGCAGAGGCTGAGATCCGCGATGCAGTCGTTGAACATCTGCATCCTAGGACGGTTGATCCGGTCGTTATTCTTCTCATCGGGAGAGCGGATGAGGTTCAAATCACCTCCAACAACCACCGGGAGGGTGGAGGTGGAGACCTTCCGTTGCAGCTCTGCGAGGAAGGTCGGGGAGCGGCGGTGGTCCGCCGGTCCATAGACAATGACAACCTCCTACTTGAAGTTGAGTGCCCTTTCGAAGAGCTCCATGCTAACGAAAAAATCGCCCCGGTCCATACCGCCAACCTCAAAGGTGGCATCCTTCACACCTAAAAGGATGCCTCCCGAGTGTCCCGTGGTCCACTAGAAGGGGGCCAGTGCCAGGCGAAAAGGTGGGGGCTAAGATGCTCTAACTCGGGGAGAGAAAATTCCATGCGCATGGTTTCCTGAATGGCGATGATGTCGATGTGCTCGTCACGCATGTACTCAACGAGCTGGCGACGACGACCGTCATGGCCGAAGCCACGGATGTTCCAAAAGAGGACCCGCATCTAAACCCCCATCAAGGGGCTGCTTGACCCCAAAATAGAGGTGGCGCTGCTGGCCCTGAGTGCTGCAGTGCGGGAGCGGGTGCGGCCACGGATTTCCAGCTCGGGAGGCTGGGGTGCCGGAGTGCGGAGGAGATGGGCCCGGGTCTCAGCGAGTTTTCCATCAAGGATTTCCCCGGCCTGCATAGCAGCAATCTGCTCCAAGGGGGGTCCAACCTCCCCCCTGAAAACGACGGACGAGTCTGCAGCCATCTTGGCGAGGTGGCCCAGAGGAACAGCCTCAAGAGCAGAAAACGAGCAACTGGAAGAACTAGGGGGGATGTCGGTCGCACCTGACTCAAGATTCCGGGCCGCGGCCCGAATCTCAGCACGCTCGGAGATGGACGGCGCCGGGCCACCAGCCGGGCGGTCTGCATCGAGATGGGCACTGCGGTGGGAGGCAGTCACCGGAGTCGAAGAGGCCTATGTCCGGCGTGCGTACGGCACCGTACGAGGCGGGTGGGAGGCGACGGGGGTGGCCACGTCCGCATCGACCCCAGGGGCAGAGTGGTTGGAGAAGCAGTCATCGAGGGCTCCAAGCAGGTGTCGGACCCCGGCAGGGCGGGGGAGAGCGGGTCCGGGGCCGGCGGGCCATCCTCCGGCGTCGCCACAGAGGCGGGCTCCGGAGAGGTGGCTGCGGGCAGCACCGGGGTGTTGGAAATATGCCCTAGAGGCAATAATAAAAGGATTATTATATTTCAATGTTCATGATAATTGTCTTTTGTTCATGCTATAACTGTATTATCCGGAAATCGTAATACACGTGTGAACACTTAGACCCAATGAGTCCCTAGTGAGCCTCTAGTTGACTAGCTCGTTATGATCAATAGATAGTCATGGTTTCCTGACTATGGACATAGGATGTCGTTGATAACGGGATCACATCATTAGGAGAATGATGTGATGGACAAGACCCAATCATAAGCATAGCATAAAAGATCGTATAGTTCGTTTGCTAGAAGCTTTGCCAATGTCAAGTATCTATTCCTTCGACCATGAGATCGTGTAACTCCCGGTTACCGTAGGAGTGCCTTGGGTGTATCAAACGTCACAACGTAACTGGGTGACTATAAAGGTGCATTACAGGTATCTCCGAAAGTATCTGTTGGGTTGACACGGATCGAGACTGGGATTTGTCACTCCGTATAACGGAGAGGTATCTCTGGGCCCACTCGGTAATGCATCATCATAATGAGCTCAATGTGACCAAGGTGTTGGCCACGGGATCATGCATTACGGTACGAGTAAAGTGACTTGCCGGGTAACGAGACTGAACAAGGTATTGGGATACCGACGATCGAGTCTCGGGCAAGTAACGTACCGATTGACAAAGGGAATTGTATACAGGGTTTGATCGAATCCTCGACATCGTGGTTCAACCGATGAAATCATCGAGGAGCATGTGGGAGCCAACATGGATATCCAGACCCCGCTGTTGGTTATTGCCCGAGAGTCGTCTCGGTCATGTCTGCGTGTCTCCCGAACCCGTAGGGTCTACACACTTAAGGTTCGGTGACGCTAGGGTTAGTAGGAAGTCAAGTATGTGACTACCGAATGATGTTCGGAGTCCCGGATGAGATCCCGGACGTCACGAGGAGTTCCGGAATGGTCCGGAGGTAAAGATTCATATATGGGAAGTCCTGTTTCGGGCATCGGGACAAGTTTCGGGGTTATCGGTATTGTACCGGGACCACCGGAGGGGTCCCGGGGGCCCACCGGGTGGGGCCACCTGCCCCGGGGGGCCACATGGGCTGTAGGGGGTGCGCCTTGGCCTGCATGGGCCAAGGGCACCAGCCCCACATAGGCCCATGCGCCTAGGGTTCAAGGGGGCAAGAGTCCTAGGAGGGGAAGGCACCTCCTAGGTGCCTTGGGGGGGAGGGAAACCCCCCTTGGCCGCCGCCCCCCTAGGAGATTGGATCTCCTAGGGCCGGCCACCCCCCCCTTGGCCCTCCTATATATAGTGGGGGAGAGGAGGGACTTCAGACCTTGAGTCCTTGGCCTTTGGTTGCCTCCTTCTCCCTCCCCAACACCTCTCCTCCTTCGTTGTGTGCTCGGCGAAGCCCTGTCGGAGTACTGCTTCTCCACCATCACCACGCCGTCGTGCTGCCGGTGGAGCTGTCTTCCTCAACCTCTCCTTCCCCCTTGCTGGATCAAGAAGGAGGAGACGTCGCTCGTCCCGTACGTGTGTTGAACACGGAGGTGCTGTCCGTTCAGCACTTGGCATCGGTGATCTGAATCACGTTCGTGTACGACTCCATCATCACCTTGCAAGCTTCCGCACGCGATCTACAAGTGGTATGTAGATGCAAGCTCTCTCCCATGACTCGTTGCTTAGATGAACTCATAGATGGATCTTGGTGAAGCCGTAGGAAAAATTTTAATTTTCTGCAACGTTCCCCAACAGTGGCATCATGAGCTAGGTCTATGCGTAGTTCTCTAATGCACGAGTAGAACACAATTTGTTGTGGGCGTTGATCTTGTCATCTTACTTGCCTCTACTAGTCTTTTCTTGCTCAACGGTATTGTGGGATGAAGCGGCCCGGACCAACCTTACACGTACGCTTACGTGAGACCGGTTCCACCGACTGACATGCACTAGTTGCATAAGGTGGCTGGCGGGTGTCTGTCTCTCCCACTTTAGTTGGAGCGGAATCGATGAACAAGGCCCTTATGAAGGGTAAATAGAAGTTGACAAAATCACGTTGTGGTGATTCGTAGGTAAGAAAACGTTCTTGCTAGAACCCAATCGCAGCCACGTAAAAGATGCAACAACAACTAGAGAACGTCTAACTTGATTTTGCAGCGATTGATCATGTGATGTGATATGGCCAGAAGTTGTGATGAATGTTGAATTGTGATGTATGAGATCATGTTCTTGTAATAGGATTCACGACTTGCATGTCGATGAGTATGACAACCGGCAGGAGCCATAGGAGTTGTCTTTATTTTTTTTGTATGACCTGCGTGTCATTGAAGAACGCCATGTAAACTACTTTACTTCATTACTAAACGCGTTAGTCATAGAAGTAGAAGTAGTCGTTGGCGTGACAACTTCATGAAGACACGATGATGGAGATCATGATGATGGAGATCATGGTGTCAAGCCGGTGACAAGATGATCATGGAGCCCCGAAGATGGAGATCAATGGAGCTTGATGATATTGGCCATATCATGTCACAACCATATAATTGCATGTGATGTTTATTATGTTTATGCATCTTGTTTACTTAGGACGACGGTAGTAAATAAGATGATCCCTTACAAAATTTCAAGAAGTGTTCTCCCCTAACTGTGCACCGTTGCTACAGTTCGTCGTTTCTAAGCACCACGTGATGATCGGGTGTGATGGATCCTTACGTTCACATACAACGGGTGTAAGACAGTTTTACACAGCGAAAACACTTAGGGTTAACTTGACGAGCCTAGCATGTGCAGACATGGCCTCGGAACACGGAGACCGAAAGGTCGAACACGAGTCGTATGGAAGATACGATCAACATAAAGATGTTCACCGACGATGACTAGTCCGTCTCACGTGATGATCGGACACGGGCTAGTCGACTCGGATCGTGTAACACTTAGATGACTAGAGGGATGTCTAATCTAAGTGGGAGTTCATAATTTTGATTAAGAACTTTATTATCATGAACTTAGTCTAAAACCTTTGCAAATATGTATTGTAGATCAATGGCCAACGCTCATGTCAACATGAACTTCAACGCGTTCCTAGAGAAAACCAAGCTGAAAGATGATGGCAGCAACTATACGGACTGGGTCCGAAACCTGAGGATCATCCTCATAGCTGCCAGGAAGCAATATGTCCTAGAAGGACCGCTAGGTGCCGCTCCCGTCCCAGAGAACCAAGACGTTATGAACGCTTGGCAAACTCGTGCTGATGATTACTCCCTCGTTCAGTGCGGCATGCTTTACAGCTTAGAACCGGGGCTCCAAAAGCGTTTTGAGCATCACGGAGCATATGAGATGTTCGAAGAGCTGAAACTAGTTTTCCAAGCTCATGCCCGGGTCGAGAGATATGATGTCTCCGACAAGTTCTACAGTTGTAAGATGGAGGAGAACAGTTCTGTCAGTGAACACATCCTGAAGATGTCTGGGTTGCACGCACGTATGACCCAGTTGAACATTAACCTCCCAGATGAGGCGGTCATTGACAGAATCCTCCAGTCGCTCCCACCAAGCTACAAGAGCTTTGTGATGAACTACAACATGCAGGGGATGGTAAAGACCATTCCTGAAGTGTTCTCGATGCTGAAGTCAGCAGAGGCTGAAATCAAGAAAGAACATCAAGTGTTGATGGTCAATAAGACCACTAAGTTCAAGAAGGGCAAGGGTAAGAAGAACTTCAAGAAGGACGGCAAAGATGTTGCCGCGCCCGGTAAGCCTGTTGCCGGGAAGAAGTCAAAGAATGGACCCAAGCCTGAGACTGAGTGCTTTTATTGCAAGGGGAAGGGGCACTGGAAGCGGAACTGCCCCAAATACTTAGCGGATAAGAAGGCCGGCAACACCAAAGGTATATTTGATATACATGTAATTGATGTGTACCTTACCAGTACTCGAAGTAACTCCTGGGTATTTGATACCGGTGCCGTTGCTCACATATGTAACTCACAGCAGGAGCTGCGGAATAAACGGAGACTGGCGAAGGACGAGGTGACGATGCGCGTCGGGAATGGCTCCAGGGTCGATGTGATCGCCGTCGGCACGCTGCCTCTACATTTACCTACGGGATTAGTTTTAAACCTCAATAATTGTTGTTTAGTGCCAAGTTTGAGCATGAACATTGTATCTGGATCTCGTTTAATACGAGATGGCTACTCATTTAAGTCTGAGAATAATGGTTGTTCGATTTATATGAGAGATATGTTTTATGGTCATGCTCCGATGGTCAATGGTTTATTCTTGATGAATCTCGAGCGTAATATTACACATGTTCATAGTGTGGATGCCAAAAGATGTAAAGTTGATAACGATAGTCCCACATACTTGTGGCACTGCCGCCTTGGTCACATTGGTGTCAAGCGCATGAAGAAGCTCCATGCTGATGGACTTTTAGAGTCTCTTGATTATGAATCATTTGACACATGCGAACCTTGCCTCTTAGGCAAAATGACCAAGACTCCGTTCTCCGGAACAATGGAGCGAGCAACCAACTTGTTGGAAATCATACATACCGATGTGTGCGGTCCAATGAGCGTTGAGGCTCGCGGAGGATATCGTTATGTTCTCACTCTCACTGACGACTTGAGTAGATATGGGTATGTCTACTTAATGAAACACAAGTCTGAGACCTTTGAAAAGTTCAAGGAATTTCAGAGTGAGGTAGAGAATCAACATGACCGTAAGATAAAGTTCCTACGATCAGATCGTGGGGGCGAATACTTAAGTCACGAATTTGGTACACACTTAAGAAAATGTGGAATCGTTTCACAACTCACGCCGCCTGGAACACCTCAGCGAAACGGTGTGTCCGAACGTCGTAATCGCACTCTATTGGATATGGTGCGGTCTATGATGTCTCTTACCGATTTACCGCTATCATTTTGGGGATACGCTCTAGAGACAGCTACATTCACTTTAAATAGGGCACCGTCTAAATCCGTTGAGACGACACCGTATGAATTATGGTTTGGGAAGAAACCTAAGCTGTCGTTTCTAAAAGTTTGGGGATGCGATGCTTATGTCAAGAAACTTCAACCTGAAAAGCTCGAACCCAAGTCGGAAAAAATGCGTATTCATAGGATACCCTAAGGAAACTGTCGGGTATACCTTCTACTTAAGATCCGAAGGCAAGATCTTTGTTGCCAAGAACGGATGCTTTCTGGAGAAAGAGTTTCTCTCGAAAGAAGTAAGTGGGAGGAAAGTAGAACTCGATGAAGTACTACCTCTCGAACGGGAAAGTGGTGCAGCGCAGGAAACCATTCCTGTAATGCCCACACCAACTGAAGAGGAAAATGTTGATGATGATCAAGGTACTTCAGATCTAGTTGCTACTGAATTTCGAAGGTCCACAAGGACACGTTCTGCACCAGAGTGGTACGGCAACCCTGTCATGGAAATCATGTTGCTGGACAACAATGAACCTTCGAACTATGAAGAAGCAATGGCGGGCCCGGATTCCAACAAATGGCTTGAGGCCATGAAATCCGAGATAGGATCCATGTATGAAAACAAAGTATGGACTTTGACAGACTTGCCCGATGATCGGCGAGCGATAGAAAATAAATGGATTTTTAAGAAGAAGACGGACGCGGATGGTAATGTTACCATCTATAAAGCTCGACTTGTCGCTAAGGGTTATCGACAAGTTCAAGGGATTGACTACGACGAGACATTCTCTCCCGTGGCGAAGCTTAAGTCCGTCCGAATCATGTTAGCAATTGCCGCATACTATGATTATGAGATATGGCAGATGGACGTCAAAACGGCATTCCTTAATGGACATCTTAAGGAAGAGCTGTATATGATGCAGCCGGAAGGTTTTGTCGTTCCTCAGAACGCTAACAAAGTATGCAAGCTCCAGCGATCCATTTATGGACTGGTGCAAGCATCTCGGAGTTGGAACATTCGCTTTGATGAGATGATCAAAGCGTTTGGGTTTACGCAGACTTATGGAGAAGCCTGCGTTTACAAGAAAGTGAGTGGGAGCTCTGTAGCATTTCTCCTATTATATGTAGATGACATACTCTTGATGGGAAATGATACGAAACTCCTGGACAGCATTAAGGCCTACTTGAACAAGTGTTTTTCAATGAAGGACCTTGGAGAAGCTGCTTATATATTAGGCATCAAGATCTATAGAGATAGATCGAGACGCCTCATAGGTCTTTCACAAAGCACATACCTTGATAAGATTTTGAAGAGGTTCAAAATGGATCAGTCCAAGAAGGGGTTCTTGCCTATGTTACAAGGTGTGAGATTGAGCTTGGCTCAGTCACCGACCACGGCAAAAGATAAAGAAGAGATGAGTGTCATCCCCTATGCTTCAGCCATAGGATCTATTATGTATGCCATGCTGTGTACCAGACCCGATGTAAACCTTGCCGTAAGTTTGGTTGCAAGATACCAAAGTAACCCCGGCAAGGAACACTGGACAGCGGTCAAGAATATCCTGAAGTACCTGAAAAGGACAAAGGACATGTTTCTCGTTTATGGAGGAGATGAAGAGCTCGTCGTAAAGGGTTACGTCGACGCTAGCTTCGACTCAGATCTGGATGACTCTAAGTCACAAACCGGATACGTGTATATGTTGAATGGTGGAGCAGTAAGCTGGTGCAGCTGCAAGCAGAGCGTCGTGGCGGGATCTACATGTGAAGCGGAGTACATGGCAGCCTCGGAGGCAGCGCATGAAGCGATTTGGATGAAGGAGTTCATCACCGACCTAGGAGTCATACCCAATGCGTCGGGGCCGATCAAACTCTTCTGTGACAACACTGGAGCTATTGCCCTTGCCAAGGAGCCCAGGTTTCACAAGAAGACCAGGCACATCAAGCGTCGTTTCAACTCCATCCGTGAAAATGTTCAAGATGGAGACATAGAGATTTGCAAAGTGCACACGGATCTGAATGTCGCAGATCCGTTGACTAAACCTCTCTCGCGTGCAAAACATGATCAACACCAGAACTCTATGGGTGTTCGATTCATCACAATGTAACTAGATTGGTGACTCTAGTGCAAGTGGGAGACTGTTGGAAATATGCCCTAGAGGCAATAATAAAAGGATTATTATATTTCAATGTTCATGATAATTGTCTTTTGTTCATGCTATAACTGTATTATCCGGAAATCGTAATACACGTGTGAACACTTAGACCCAATGAGTCCCTAGTGAGCCTCTAGTTGACTAGCTCGTTATGATCAATAGATAGTCATGGTTTCCTGACTATGGACATAGGATGTCGTTGATAACGGGATCACATCATTAGGAGAATGATGTGATGGACAAGACCCAATCATAAGCATAGCATAAAAGATCGTATAGTTCGTTTGCTAGAAGCTTTGCCAATGTCAAGTATCTATTCCTTCGACCATGAGATCGTGTAACTCCCGGTTACCGTAGGAGTGCCTTGGGTGTATCAAACGTCACAACGTAACTGGGTGACTATAAAGGTGCATTACAGGTATCTCCGAAAGTATCTGTTGGGTTGACACGGATCGAGACTGGGATTTGTCACTCCGTATAACGGAGAGGTATCTCTGGGCCCACTCGGTAATGCATCATCATAATGAGCTCAATGTGACCAAGGTGTTGGCCACGGGATCATGCATTACGGTACGAGTAAAGTGACTTGCCGGGTAACGAGACTGAACAAGGTATTGGGATACCGACGATCGAGTCTCGGGCAAGTAACGTACCGATTGACAAAGGGAATTGTATACAGGGTTTGATCGAATCCTCGACATCGTGGTTCAACCGATGAAATCATCGAGGAGCATGTGGGAGCCAACATGGATATCCAGACCCCGCTGTTGGTTATTGCCCGAGAGTCGTCTCGGTCATGTCTGCGTGTCTCCCGAACCCGTAGGGTCTACACACTTAAGGTTCGGTGACGCTAGGGTTAGTAGGAAGTCAAGTATGTGACTACCGAATGATGTTCGGAGTCCCGGATGAGATCCCGGACGTCACGAGGAGTTCCGGAATGGTCCGGAGGTAAAGATTCATATATGGGAAGTCCTGTTTCGGGCATCGGGACAAGTTTCGGGGTTATCGGTATTGTACCGGGACCACCGGAGGGGTCCCGGGGGCCCACCGGGTGGGGCCACCTGCCCCGGGGGGCCACATGGGCTGTAGGGGGTGCGCCTTGGCCTGCATGGGCCAAGGGCACCAGCCCCACATAGGCCCATGCGCCTAGGGTTCAAGGGGGCAAGAGTCCTAGGAGGGGAAGGCACCTCCTAGGTGCCTTGGGGGGGAGGGAAACCCCCCTTGGCCGCCGCCCCCCTAGGAGATTGGATCTCCTAGGGCCGGCCACCCCCCCCTTGGCCCTCCTATATATAGTGGGGGAGAGGAGGGACTTCAGACCTTGAGTCCTTGGCCTTTGGTTGCCTCCTTCTCCCTCCCCAACACCTCTCCTCCTTCGTTGTGTGCTCGGCGAAGCCCTGTCGGAGTACTGCTTCTCCACCATCACCACGCCGTCGTGCTGCCGGTGGAGCTGTCTTCCTCAACCTCTCCTTCCCCCTTGCTGGATCAAGAAGGAGGAGACGTCGCTCGTCCCGTACGTGTGTTGAACACGGAGGTGCTGTCCGTTCAGCACTTGGCATCGGTGATCTGAATCACGTTCGTGTACGACTCCATCATCACCTTGCAAGCTTCCGCACGCGATCTACAAGTGGTATGTAGATGCAAGCTCTCTCCCATGACTCGTTGCTTAGATGAACTCATAGATGGATCTTGGTGAAGCCGTAGGAAAAATTTTAATTTTCTGCAACGTTCCCCAACACGGGGTGCCCCCAGGGGAGCCCGGCAGAGGGGGCTTGCCAGGGGGAAGCTCGCCACAAGTGGTATATCGAGCACTTCAACACTCCGTTTGATCAACCACATCGAGGAAATCCGCTAGCATGTTCCTGATCTCTCCTCTTACTTTTCATATGTGATATTTCTACTAGCAGCAGCAACGATTAAATTGATTGAGTCTGATAGGAAAGTGATATGATTCATATGAACTGAGGAATCTTGGCAGCAAGTAAAAGATCAAAAGCTTCGACTGGCGAGGGGAGAGAGTAACAAGAAAGGATGCATAAGCATTTGTGATGTGTATGCCAATCCCTGTGTCTTGTAGTTCCTTGCTTGAAAATCTAGAATCCCAGCTTAAAAGCCAAATCAGAGTAATTTGCTCCTACAGTAATCAGATCAGAGGAGATTGTTTGACCCTAGCTATAAGGAAAGACATCATGTGTGTGTGAGTTGGGGCATGTCTTTGATAATGTACATCAATGAGAGCTTGGCATTGTAAGATGTCTTTTTCTGCTTGGTGCACTTGGTGAAGATAGCCTAGCTTCCTACCAAATAGATGGTCGTTTATGGGTTTCAAATGCACCCAAAAAAGTAAAAAAAAATAGCATAAGGATGACCCATAGTTAAGAGGTGATGTATTATGCTTTGAATAGAGTCGTGTGATTCAAATATTTGATGTATGAAAGATGAAAAAACCAAGCAACCCTATCAAATAAATAGAGGAAAAAAGAAGTGCAATTCATTCTCCATTGGCTGCACCTATAACATTCCTTGTTTATATGAATTGAGAATTTACCCATTCTCATGCCTGTGGGAAGAGCTTTCCTTAGTAGCCTCCAAACAAATGTTTGAACTCTTGGTGGCATCTTTTGTTCTTCAAGACATGTTTAAGCAAATTCTTAGTTGTGAAAGAAATCTACCTGGATCGGTAGTTTTGACTATTATGGATGTCCCGCATATTCTTAAACTAATCAATGATTGGCCTTCTTTTACATAGAAAATTGCTATGTGGAATCAACTTGTGTAGATTTTTTGTGCTATTTTTCCTGCATTTCAAGTACAAGTCAATCGTTCATGTAGAATATTTCTGTTTTTACACTTTGTCGTTGTTTTGTCCCAATTAAAGTTTCCTTCCTTTTGACCCGAATGTTGCCTACCAATGCTAGTATTCTCTCTGTTCCAAGCATACCCCGATATTGGCCGGATGTGCGGGCTGGGAGCACCCCCGATCAAATGATTCATTCGGTATTGGGGTGGCATCGAGCGAACGGTGAATCCTATTTAGCGTTGCAGGCTGTTGACACCAAATTTTGGCACAATCAAGAACTTATTTAAGATGGCCTCAAATGGAGAATTGTTCTACATGAAAGAGTTACATATTGTTGATGTGAACATCTTTGAGGTTTGTGTTATCGCCATCCGATTTTAGCTCGAAGGCTGAAACTATGCTCAAAGTACTAAGATCTTATATTCAGAGTACAGTTTGGTCTATTAAGCCCCGAAGACAACCTCAAATGGTAAAATGATCTACATGAATTGTCTTCATCTTGTTGAAACGATCGACTTTGATATAAAAATCGTTCCAATCCGAGTTCGTATGAAAAAGTTAGAGCCATCGAAATACAGCCCTGTCAGGAGGCAAAAACTGGCGCGCCCCACTAGACACCCTGTCTGATGGGTAGCGTGAATAATAGCCTGTTTTGCATGATCGATTTGACCCTCAATATGACCTCAGATCAAAAAACTTTCAACATTAAAGTTGTTCGTCTCATTGAAACAGTAAAGATTGCTTTTGGACTCATTTCCATCCGAGATCGTTTACCACCTCAAATATTACCCACAAGGTGCAGCCAGTTTAAACCGAACAGTTTTGAAAAATTCGGACAAAACCAATCCAAATTTGACTTGCATGGGAATCCAAGCCTTTTCCTTGCACGGGAAGTCCAGCCGCCTCTTATATACCTAAGGGGTGACGGCCGATTGAACAACACAGAATCGATCAAATCATCTACCACTTTTTATCTTTTATCTTTTCTCCTTAACCCTAGCTCTTCTTCTTCTCGTTCTTCGTTCGTTCTTCTTCATTGCAGGGTGGCGAACCTCGAGGCCCTAGGGGCGATCAGGTCGACCTAGGGCAGCTCATAGCCGCCGCACACCCTGATGGGCTCCCTCCCGGGCGTGTGGGGTTTCGGGTCCTCAAAAGCGCCCGCCGGATTGCCTGCGTACCGCGCTTCCGGTGGGTCTCCTTCGACGTGAGCTGCGGTGCATCACCCCCGGCATCAAGGGTACACGGTGACGTGTTTGTGTGCGAACACACTTTTTGGCGAATCCGCTGGGGACGAAGCTTTGAACGGTCTCCGGCATGTTCTTGCTACGAAGAGATCGTCATCTAGAGTTTGCGATCTACAAAGGTAATATGATTACTCGATTGACTTATGTAGATGCAAATAATGCATATGTTGTTGCTAGATCGTCTAATGAACATAATGTATCGGCTAGCCCTAGTTTTATTAATCATGCATCTAATTATGTGCAACAACCGATTCAGCATAATCTTCATGCTTCAACTTTATATAATTTTAGCAACATGCAACATATGTATCCCAACTCCCATGCATCGGCAACCCCAAAAATCTATATGCCGATGAACAACATGATGAGTTCGGTTAATCAAGTTGAAACACCCCATGTAGGAACTTTCAATGGCATGCAACATAGTGTTTTATCTTTTTATTTCATCGGCAACTAATTTGCAACATGTTAATCCAAACATGCTGGTGGATAGGGGAATTGGCCATGCTACTACTAGTTATTCGGCCAATTACCCTCAAAGATCATATGCTACACCTCATGCTATTACTTTTTTGGCACCGTACGCAACTGTTGATGTCCATAATTCGGTTCTGCACCTTAATGGTCATGGCCGAATAAGTAAAACTTCTACAGGAGCACAAATGTCTTCACCTACTACCGTGGCATATCATGTTCCCCCTACACAATTACGAAATTTCGGCAGCATCTCATTGTCGAAAGAGTCTACAAGCATCGGGGGGAAACCATATCTAGACTGGGTAATTGAGAACAAGCTTACATTTTCTTGGGATTTGTGCAACTCCATTCGACAGGAACTAATAGAAGGCGGGAAGCCTCATGATTTTGCTGCTATAAAAGCTAGAGTTGTGCAAATGATGCATTCACCCAGTGTTGTACCATCTAGTGTACCCCCTAAACAATTGCAAAGTTTTGGCACCTCATTGCCGGAAGAGTCTCAAAGTATTGGGGGGCAATCTCATGAGGAGTGGATGGAAATTGAGATGAAAAAGTTTAAAGTTCGCCAAGCTGAGATGTGGGCTAAAATTAGATAAAATCGAAAAACCCTGGAAATTCAAAAAGATAAAAGTATTGATTCAGGTAAGAAAGAAAATTTGGTTATTGAAAAAGCCGAATCAAATATTATATCTGCCGAATCTATTGAAGAAAAAGAGGTTGCCAAGGCGTTGGGGAGCCAACTGAAAGCGGAACAAAGTATCATTCTAATTACACCATTGTCATGCTCTCCCAACATATTCAAAGAGGTATGTCTAGCAAGTGATTTACCTATTTTTAGATTTGGTCGCAACTTTATTGTTGATACATCTATTAGAAAAGATCTTATAAGTAATTTTGAAAGACCAATGATGAAGGAAAATTTACTTGTTAGCAATAAAATTGTTACAAAGCATCGGTCAATATATTGTACCATTTAAAGAGACCGATAGTGACTTATTACTGCAACCGAAGCTTTTCCCATTGCTTTAATTAAAGTTCATATCTAATTGGGTATCTTTGCTTGCTTCATACTTGGCTTACGCATGGGCTCAATTGAGACATGTATATTCTAACTACTTTGATTTCAGAAATTTAAAGCCAATGTTATACTCTGTTGGAAAACCGATGAGAGTATAATTTCCTTTTCAAAGTCATCGGAGATAGAGTGCAAAACACAATGCATAGCCGTATGGGGTAATGCAAAATCTGAACTATTCGTTAGCTTAACTCCAAAGCCGTTCTCACAGCAAGATCGGCTAGAGAATAAAAAGTTTACCTTCAATTCAAGCATGTGTGATCAAATATTTGATTTGTTGCTGAAAAATAATTACATTAGAGTTCTTGATCACCATGTGAAGCCATCAATCCAAGGACGAATGTATTGCAAGTTGCATGATTCGTCCAAGCATAATTTTTAGGATTGCAACATGTTTCGTCAAATAGTTAAATCAGCCATTGATGGAGGACGATTAAAATTTGTTGAAACACCAAGGGATGACCAGTCTATTCCGATTGGTCCTAATGGAAAAAAGTTTTTGAATTGGCTGCTTCAAGACGATTCCTTTAAAGATGAGAAGGTAAAAACTGCAGGTGATGGGATCAAGTTTTCAAGTAAAGAAGTTGTTCAAGAGCACAATGAAAATATTCTTGAAGGCATGAGTTCTATCGAAGATACAATGAAGGCACCAAGGACTGTGGGGCAACAAAGCAATCCAAAGATCGATGCAAGAAAAACCAGAGAAGATAAAGGCCACAATAAGCACAAGCACAAGAAATCCAAGGTCAATTTTGCACATTTATTAGATAAATATCAAAAGAAAAGTGAAGAGAATGGTGCTTATCGGTCGAGTAATGCAAAAGCATCAAGATCACCCCCTAGGCGCAAATCCAAGGATCGGTATTGGCAAGAAACAATTTTAATGCAACGTGTTCATATCCTTATTTTGGATCGCCAATGCCAATGTCGTGGATGCCTTCCTATGCTCATGTAGATCGATATTCATCATGGGACAGGTATAATACAATGGCACATTCTCCATCATATTCTAGACCATTGATACGTCTCCAACGTATCTATAATTTTTTATTGTTCCATGCTATTATATTACCCGTTTTGGATGTTTATGGGCTTTACTTTACACATTTATATCATTTTTGGGACTAACCTACTAACCGGAGGCCTAGCCCGTATTGCTGTTTTTTTTGCATATTTCAGTGTTTCGAAGAAAAGGAATATCAAACGGAGTCCAAACGGAATGAAACCTTCGGAGCATGATTTTTGGAACAAACGTGATCCAGAGGACTTGGAGTGCAAGTCAAGAAGCAATCGAGGCGGCCACGAGGGTGGAGGGCGCCCCCCCCCCTACTGGGCGTGCCCCCTATCTCGTGGGCTCCTCGGGCGTCCACTGACCTACTTCTTCCTCCTATATATACCCATGTACCCCGAGAACATCAAAGGGGACCACGAAAAACTATTTCCACCACCGTAACCTTCTGTATCCGCGAGATCCCATCTTGGAGCCTTCGCCGGCGCTCCGCCGGAGGGGGAATCGACCATTGAGGGCTTCTACATCAACACCATAGCCCCTCCAATGAGTTGTGAGTAGTTTACCCCAGACCTTCGGGTCCATAGTTACTAGCTAGATGGCTTCTTTCTCTCTTTTTGGATCTCAATACCATGTTCTCCTTGATCTTCTTGGAGATCTATTCGATGTAACTCTTTTTGCGGTGTGTTTGTCGAGATCCGATGAATTGTGGGTTTATGATCAAGTTTATCTATGAGAAATATTTGAATCTCCTCTGAATTCTTTTATGTGTGATTAAGTTATCTTTGCAAATCTCTTCGAATTATCAGTTTGGTTTGGCCTACTAGATTGATCTTTCTTGCAATGGGAGAAGTGCTTAGCTTTGGGTTCAATCTTGCGGTGTCCTTTCCCAGTGACAGCAGGGGCAGCAAGGCACGTATTGTATTGTTGCCATCGAGGATAAAAAGATGGGGTTTATATCATATTGCATGAGTTTATCCCTCTACATCATGTCATCTTTCTTAATGTGTTACTATGTTCTTATGAACTTAATACTCTAGATGCATGCTGGATAGCGGTCGATGTGTGGAGTAATAGTAGTAGATGCAGGCAAGAGTCGGTCTACTTGTCACGGACGTGATGCCTATATACATGATCATGCCTAGATAATCTCATAATTATTTGCTTTTTTATCAATTGCTCGACAGTAATTTGTTCACCCACCGTAATACTTATGCTATCTTGAGAGAAGCCACTAGTGAAACCTATGGCCCCCTGGTCTATCTTTTATCATATAAGCTTTCAATCTACTTTTATTTGCATCTTTACTTTTCCAATCTATATTATAAAATACCAAAAATATATTTATCTTATCATATTATCTCTATCAGATCTCACTTTCGCAAGTGGCCGTGAAGGGATTGACAACCCCTTTATTGCGTTGGTTGCGAGTTTTGTTTGTTTGTGTAGGTACGTGGGACTTTTGAGGAGCCTCCTACTGGGTTGATACCTTGGTTCTCAAAAACTGAGGGAAATACTTACGCTACTATTGTTGCATCACCCTTTCCTCTTCAAGGAAAACCAACGCAAGCTCAAGACATAGCAACCATCTCACCATTATTATGCAGCTCCAAGAAGATCAACGTTCAGTAAGCAATCATATGTTCAAGACCGTTTCAATAAGAAAGAATTGGTCCGGAGCTCAAGAAAGAAGAAAGAGGTGATCAAACAAGTATATCGAGTTAAAAAAGATGGTCGCAAGAGTGCCAATTCAGATTTGATGTTAAAGGATATAGAGCCAATTAAAATGTTAACATTGGCTACTAAAGGCAATGAGATGAAGCAATCAATTTTCGAGAATCAAAGTGCCAAACCTGCAGAAAAGAAGTTGAAAGTGCACAAGGTAAAACAAGAATTGTCATTGCTTCAAACAAAATCACAGCCGGGGTGCATACTCGACTTATCATATTGGCAAAAGAAGAAATTACAAAAACTTAGTGCACAAGAACTTGAAGATAGGAACATGGCATGGGTTCCCAAAGGAAGTGCTCAAAATAAGAATTATGTGCCAGCTTCCATTACAAGAAGTGCGGCAAAGGTGAAGAATGAAAAGAGTGAAAACTATGAAGGAGCAAGCCGAAGGTTTCAGCATCTTTGGTCTACACATTATCCATATTCTTCAATTATGCCATTAACGCTTATGCCATGGAATTCATCATCGGGTATGATTGGTAACCCTCAATGAGCTTATTTTAATCCATGGATGCAATATAATTTCTTACATCATGAAAGGGTATTACCAAGTCACTATACATTTGGTTAGCTACAAGTTTGTTGCTGATCCAAAGGGCCGAAATACTTGATTTGACATTTTGTTTGTTTGTTTCGACTATATGTGCTTTTAGCGAAGTTTACATGGTAATGGCCGATATTTACCTATCGTCCTAAGAGTATGTCAATGCATGGCCGGTGTAGTATTCTAACATTTTCCTTAGTTTGATTGGAGAGCGAGACAAGTACTATGGAGATTATGTTTTGGTAGTTGAATTCATAACAATGGCCACGGTGTTGGTGTTTTTTATATATCTCCATATAGTGCTGTTTTGTGAAGCCTCATGCCTCTCAAAATATTTATTGCACAATAATCAAAGCCGAATATGCAATGTTATTCGGTTTGGAACTTTTGCCATATGTGCTAAACATATTGAGGCTTTTGGTGATTCGTCATGAGTAGTGCAACAAATATCCAAGGGTTATCAATGTTTTGATGAATCACTTATAGTTTATCTTGGGGTATGTCTAGATGCAAAATTTACCTTGGGTTGCTTTAAAATTGATCATATATCTAGGCATGAAAATTGGAGAGGGTTGGCATAGCAAACATACGGCTACCATGTTGGTCATGGTGTATTGCATGTCTATCAATAGCCGATGCTTATTCTTGCCAACATAGGTAAGGCCGAATTGGAGCTCAGCACCTTGGCCACTAATGAAATTTTTATGCAGGCAAAGTAAGGATTCAAGAAAGTTCATTGTTGATTATTTGCAAGATCCTAGCAAAAGGGTGAACAATATGGTTGATGGATGGTTTTGACATGCATATCAATGGAACTTTATAGTCGGATTAATGAAGTTGAGAAAGTTTCACCCAAGATTGCATCAAAATATTCACACAAGCAATGGCCGATATAAACTTATCGTCCTAAGAATATGCAAAATGGCCAATGGAGTGTTGACATCGTCCTTAGAGCAAGCTATGTGCAAGTTATTTTTTGGCACACAGGCTTTGCCAAAAAACAAGGGGGCATGAAAAAGTGTGTTCGCACACGAACACGTCACCGTGTACCCTTGACACCAGGGGTGATGCACCGCAGCTCACGTTGAAGGAGACCCGCCGGAAGCGCGGTACGCAGGCAATCCGGCGGGCGCTTTTGAGGACCTGAAACCCCACACGCCCGGGAGGGACCCCGTCAGGGCGCGCGGCGGCTATGGGCTGCCTTGGGTCGACCTGATCGCCCCTAGGGCCTCGAGGTTCGCCGCCCTGCAATGAAGAAGAACGAGAAGAAGAAGAACTGGGGTTAAGGAGAAAAGATAAAAGATAAAAAGTGGTAGATGATTTGATCGATTGTGTGTTGTTGAAAGTGCAACTATCCCTGGGTGGTTTTGGTAATGATTAACAACATATAGCTCATTGAACTAATGCCATTTCAAGATAAATATTTCAGGAAAGTTCAATGATTGGCATGGCATGGATTAGGATTGTGGACCCCTCAAAATGCTAAGGACAAAAGATTGGCTCAAGCTCTAAAGTCCAAGACTCTACTTTTTCTATTTTAGTGATCCAAGATCACATTGAGTCTATAGGAAAGCCAATACTATTAAAAGGGGATGATGTGTTGCTTAATGGCTTGCTTGCTCAAAATGCTTAGTGATATGCTCCAAAAGCCCTCAACCACTTTCTCATATCCACATATGTCCCAAACCAAAAGTCAAACTCGGGCCCCACCGATTTGATCCATCCGGCGCCACCGAGTTCATTTGACATAGCCATTGCCAGAAACCCTAGTCACTTTGGTCTCACCGATAGGGATCTCGGTCTCACCAAGATGGGGTTGCAAACTCTCTATTTCCCTTCATAACGTTTTGGTCTAACCGAGATGAGCGATCGGTCCCATCGAGTCTGCAATGCAAACACTCTGTTTCCTTTTCCTAATGCTTCGGTCCCACCGAGACAAGCGAATCGGTCCCACCGAGTTTGCCTGACCAACTCTCTGGTTAGCTTATTACCAAAGTCGGTCCCGCCGAGTTTGTGTAATCGGTCCAACCGAGATTACGTTATGCCCTAACCCTAATGATATCGGTCCCACCGAGTTGACATGTCGGTCCCACTGAAATTGCCTAATGGTCACATTATGTACTGAATCGGTCCGACTGAGTTTTCTGATTCGGTCCCACCGAGTTTGGTATATTGTGTGTAACGGTTAGATTTTGTGTGGAGGCTATATATACCCCTCCACCATCTCCTCATTCGTGAGGGAAGCCATCAGAACGTGCCTACACTTCCACTACTCATTTTCTGAGAGAGCCACCTACTCATGTGTTGAGACCAAGATATTCCAATCCAACCATATGAATCTTGATCTCTAGCCTTCCCCAAGTTGCTTTTCACTCAAATCATCTTTCCACCAAATCCAATCCTATGAGAGTGAGTTGAGTGTTGGGGAGACTATCATTTGAAGCACAAGAGCAAGGAGTTCATCATCAACACACCATCTATTACCTTTTGGAGAGTGGTGTCTCCTAGATTGGTTAGGTGTCACTTGGGAGCCTCCGACAAGATTATGGAGTGAACCAAGGAGTTTGTAAGGGCAAGGAGATCGCCTACTTCCTGAAGATCTATCCTAGTGAGGCAAGTCCTTCGTGGGCGATGGCCATGGTGGGATAGACAAGGTTGCTTCTTCGTGCACCCTTCATGGGTGGAGTCCTCCATGGACTCGCGCAGCCGTTACCCTTCGTGGGTTGAAGTCTCCATCAACGTGGATGTACGATAGCACCACCTATCGGAACCACGCCAAAAACATTCGTGTCTCCTATTGCGTTTGCACTCTCCAAAACCTTCCCTTTACATTCTTGCAAGTTGCATGCTTTTACTTTCCACTGCTTATATACTCTTTGCATGCTTGCTTGAATTGTGTTAAGATTGCTTGACTTGTGTTAAATTGTTAAAATCTGCCAAGAACTAAAATTGGAAAAAGGTTAAGTTTTTATTTTGTCAAGTAGTCTAATCACCCCCCTCTAGACATACTTTCGATCCTACAATTGGTATCAGAGCTTTGGTCTCCATTTGCCTTGATTTTCATAACTTTTGGTGATCATAGCCTTGGTTTCACAACCTAGGAGAGTATGTCATCTGGTGAGGGAAATTACCACCGTAGAGGTCCTTACTTTGATGGTACTAATTTTGCTAGTTGGAAGCATAAGATGAAAATGCATATTCTTGGACATAACCCCGCCGTTTGGGCTATTGTGTGTATTGGCATGCAAGGTAAATTCTTTGATGGGAGAGAACCGAACCGTGAAGCTACCGCGGAAGAGTTGAAGATGCTGCAATAGAACGCTCAAGCTTGTGATATCCTCTTCAACGGATTGTGCCCCGAAGAATTCAACAAAATCAGCCGCCTTCAGAATGCAAAGGAAATTTGGGACACTTTGATTGATATGCACGAAGGTACCGACTCTGTCAAGGAATCCAAATTTGATGTGCTTCAAACTCAACTTGACAAGTTCAAAATGAAGGATGGTGAAGGTGTCACTGAAATGTACTCTAGGCTTGCTCTCATCACAAATGAGATTTCCGGCTTAGGAAGTGAAGAGATGACCGATAAATTCATCATCAAGAAGATCCTAAGAGCCTTGGATGGAAAATATGATATCGTGTGCACATTGATCCAAAGGATGCCCAATTACAAAGATCTTAAGCCAACAGAAGTCATTGGAAGAATTATTGCTCATGAGATGTCACTCAAGGATAAGGAAGAGCTTCAAAACAAGTCACGTGGTGCTTACAAAGCCTCATGTGATGCTCCTACATCATCAAGTGAGAAACAAACCTTCAATGAGGAATTGAGCTTAATGGTGAAAAACTTCAACAAATTCTACAAGAGTAGAAGCAAGGAAAGAAGCTCCAAGTCAAGGTCCTACAATGACAAAAGATCTTCGAGTCGTGAACGTAATTGCTACAATTGTGGAAGACCCGGACACTACTCCAATGAGTGTACGGATCCTTACAAAAGGAGAGAAGAGTCACCTAAAAGAAGAAGTAGAAGAGAAGAATCACCACCAAGAGAGAGAAGGAGTAGAGATGGTCGTTATGAACGAAGAACCTCCCGGAGAAGCAACGATTCGGAAAGGAAGGACAAGTCATCAAAGAGATACACAAAATGAAGACATCAAGCTCATGTTGGTGAATGGGTATCCAGCTCTGACTCCGACCATCACTCCGAGAGAAGCTATCACTCCGACTCCGAATATACTCAAGATGAATGTGTTGCCGGTCTAACACTTGTGTCAACCAACTCCTACGACATATTTGACTCACCAAATGAAGGAATTGGAAGATGCTTCATGGCTAAAGGCCCAAAGGTATCACACCCCGAGTATGTTGATTTCAATAGTGATGAAGATGACTTGTTAGGTGATGATGATTTATTTGTTGACAACTCTAGTGATGAATACTATGATGAAACGTCAATTAATCATGCTAATCAAGATAAAACGAATGACAATGATAAGGAGAAGATTAAGCGTCTAACTACAGAACTAAACACTCTTAAGTTAGCTCATGAAACTACCTTGGAAGATCACCGAGAACTTTTAAAGACCCATGAGAAGTTACGCTTTGAAAAGCTCAACCTTGAGCAAGAGCATGAGTTTTTAAAGGCAATCAATGATGATCTTCGTAAGAAAAGTTCTTCTTACATTGCCAAGCGTTTACTCTTATCTACTTACATGCCACAAGTAAAGTCTAGCAACAAGAGTAAGAAAGATTCTTCTTCTAGTAGTAACAATAATCATACTAAATCCAATGTTGTTGCTTCTAGTAGTTCTCTTGATTCCACTAATGATTCTCTTAGCCAAGTTACACTTGAGCAAGAAAATAGCTTATTGAAGGGAATCATAGAGAAGGGTGTCTACAAGAGCCTTGCCGGAAGTAAGCAATTTGAGAAAATTGTACGCAAGTAAGGAAGGTACCGGAAGAATCAAGGTGTTGGTTTTGAACGAAAGTTCAATGCCAATGGAGTTGAGTGGGAATAAGATCAATACCCGAAGACGAAGTTTGTTCCCCAACAAGAGAAGTATGATCCTACTTCTTTCCAAGGAACACAAGGTCAAGATGATCTTCCACCACAAGACCACAAGCAAAAAGGCAAGGACAAGCTTCAAGAGGATATTGATGCATTTGAAGAAGCTCCCAAGGCCTTGGTCAAGTGGGTTCCCAAGACTACATCAAGTTCTACTTCATCAAGTTCCACTACAACCCCAAGGATTCCCATCAAGATGATGTGGATCCCAAATAAGAAGGACTAGAGAGTTCTTTGAGGGTGACTCCGCCAATATTCTTCATGCATGTCATTTTGGCAAGGACAAGTGCAATCTACTTCCACATCTTGCACTAGTTCAAGGAGTCACAAACCCTCTTGTTGGTAAAACAAGGACAAGGTAACCTAATGCTTTCATGGACATCATCTTGTGTGTGCATCACTCTATGTCGGTGGATATCCTTGTTTGTTCCTTGTGGGACTAACCCGTGTAGGTATTGAAAGTGCAACTCACTCCAATGGACTGCTCCAAATGATCTACAACAACATTAAGCATCCACATCTTCAACACCTACATGAAGTCATCATCGACAAAACCCAATGTTAGTTCATCCCTCTTAGGGGGGATCTCACATCTAGGGGAAGCTTTACTCTAAAGAATTGAGCTAAAGCAACTCTAATGGTGTGAACACAATAATGCTTTATGTAAAAGTGGTAATCCCACTTGTGCTTAAACGATGAGTATGACCTATGATCAAATGTTCTCATTTGACTCCTAAGTCAATATACTCATACATAGATGACCTAGTCATCGCCAATTGTTTGATAGATGCTAGAATCGGTTGTACATATTTTGCCACATATTTCATTTGCCATTTTATTGTTTGAGCATGTTGGTTGCATATTTTACTTATTCAAGGAGATCCACTTGTTGTTTTGATTGTTTTGCTCTTTTTCTTTTGCCAAGTGGATGTACAAGAATGCCTAAGAACCATCTCTAGCTATCTATACTTTTCTCGTCTTAAACTCTATTCATGCTACATCACAAAGTTTGATCAAGTCAGATTCGAACCACTCTGTGTGAGGAGCACTCGGAGTCCCTGATTCGTCCCCGATTCGTCATGAAACCTTTTCAAAACAATGAACTTTTTTTCATATTCGATGAACTATTTTGAAATTGTATGAACTTTTTCAAATTCGATGATTTTTTTAAAATTTTCATGAACTTTTTTTAAAATGCGATGAACTTTTTTCAATTTCAAAGATCCTTTTCAAATCAATGAATTTTTTTTGCAATTTTGATGAATTTTTTTCTAAGTCGACCAACTTTTTTCAAAATTAGTGAACTGTTTTTTCAAGTTTGATGACCTTTTTTAAAATTGGTGAACTTTTGTTAAAAATCACTGAAAGTTTTTCAAAATTGATGAAGTTTTTCAAAGTTGTGAACTTTTTTCGATATCTATGAACATTTTTTTTGAAAATCAATGAAATTTTATCAGTTTTGTGAACTTTTCTTCCAAAATGAAGAACTTTTCTAAATCAGGATTTTTTCTGAAATAATTCAAAAAAATTAAGTGGTACCATAGATGAATTGTTATGTGCAATAAAATAGCGTTGCGACATTGTTATTAAGGAGTGGCCGTTGTTACCTCTAACGAATGCCTAGTAGCTCGAGTGGCAGGTTGCACTTGTACGTGAACTCAATGTCTGAGTTCGAAACATGTAGGGAGCAGTATTTTTTGCGATTGTTTTTGCTTCTCGCGTTCGCTGCTCTGCTCGCTTCATGGGCCGGCGCACTCACGTCGTCTTCGGGCGCCATGACGCAAACGGGCGCCTGCAACGTCGTGCTCCCCGACCGAACGACCTCGTTCGATACGGATTTTCCTATTTGCCGCTCACTGCGGTAAATTGCCGGATCGATGCACAGGGAATATGAACGTGCGCTCGGGATGGGCCGGTCCGTTAAATGTTTGAGCGCTACCGGTTTTGGGAAATTTCTAGCTAGTTCTCAGCCGGTTTTCTCCGGTTTTGGGACCTTCTAGGAGGTTCCTGAGCCATTCGTTTTTTCTTTTTATCTTTCTTTTTGGGTTTTCTGTTTATTTTTTTGTTTCTTTTCATTTTTCTGTTTTCAAGGTCATTTTCTTTTTTTTTCAAAAAATACTTGTGTTACACATAAATTGTTCAAAGCTTCTCAAAATGTTCTCGTTTTCCAATTTTGTTTCTAACTTTAAAAAATGTTCAGGCTTTCAACAAATTGTTCAAAAAGTTCAAAAAATGTTCCTTTTCAATTTCTGTTCACATATTTCCCACATATTCTTGATTTCAAAAATAGTTCACATAATAAAAAAATTGCCTTTTCCAAATTTAGTTCGAGGGTTTGAATAATTTCTTCAGAAGTTCAGAAGATGTTCTTGTATTTAAAGTTTTGTACATAAATTCAGAAAATGTTCGTAATTTTCAAAAAAAAGTTTGCAATTTGAAAAACAATACTCGTTTTTTTAAATTTTGTTCAGGGTTTAAAATTTGTTCAGAATTTCAGAAATGTGGCTGGTTTTCAATTTTTGTTTACAAATTAGAAAAATGTTCTTGATATGAAAAATGTTCGCCTTTTCCAAATTTTGTTCACAGTTTGAAAAATTGTTTGCGTTGTAGAATTTTCTTCAGGTTTTCAATAAATGTATTATTTTTCCCAAAAAATGTTCGGTTTTTTAAAAGTTAACGTTCTCAATATATTTCAAGAATGTCCTTTTTTTCTAAATTTTGTTCAAGATTGAAAAATGTTGGACTTTTCCATAAAATGTTCGTGCTTTCAAATAATTTACCAATTTGTGGAATTTGTTCATAAAATGGAAATGTTTTTGTTTCAACAAATATTCACTTTCCTAAATAAAAATGCGTTCAAAATTCCATTTAATATTTAGATCTGTCGCCGCTCATGTTCTCATAAGCCACGCTGCAGTTTCTAGACACTAAGATAATGTATTCCATTGGTTATGTACCACTGCGTACTACCAGGAGGTGCGTAGTTTGAATCATCGTGTAACCATCTTTTTTAGGAATTTTATGCGACTTTGACTACTTAAACAATCGCGCTGCATATTGTTCAGAAAAGGTGTCTAGGTCAAGTGGCTTGGTCGGCGAAATGAGAGTCACCTGGGCCGAGTTCGAACCCAACATTGCGCGCATCCTTTTTTTGCTGATTTTTTCCCGCATTGCAGGGTTCGCTACCTGGGCCGGCCCGATTAGTTCGGCGCCCGCGCGAAGCCCCGCCAGTCTGCCGCATAAAGCGGAAGATAGGAGCTCCCCCGTTCGATACGACAAAGCCCCAGCGCGAACGGCCTCCCCCCGGGCCCAATTTAAGCTATGATTTAAAAAGCCCATTTGAAGCTATGACTAATAAAAGCCCAGTTTTTCGGTGACTAATAAAGCCTTCTTTGGCGCTTCCTATTTAGCGCTGCAGGCGCCAGTTTGTATGCATTTTGCAAACTGGCGCCTGCAGACCTCCACGCTGGGCCGGCCCAACTCAGTGTTCCTTCGACTCTCTAAAAAGCAAAAAAACTGATGATCGAACAAAGATTCGATCCGGTGACCTCCTCCCAGCTGCAATAATGCGCTAACCACTAGGCCACCTGGGCAGCTTTTTTTGCTGATTTTTTCCCGCATTGCGGGGTTCGCTACCTGGGCCGGCCCGATTAGTTCGGTGCCTGCGCGAAGCCCGCCAGTCTGCCGCATAAAGCGGCAGATAGGAGCTCCCCCGTTCGATACGACAAAGCCCCAGCGCGAACGGCCTCCCCCCGGGCCCAATTTAAGCTATGATTTAAAAAGCCCATTTGAAGCTATGACTAATAAAAGCCCAGTTTTTCGGTGACTAATAAAGCCTTCTTTGGCGCTTCCTATTTAGCGCTGCAGGCGCCAGTTTGTATGCATTTTGCAAACTGGCGCCTGCAGACCTCCACGCTGGGCCGGCCCAACTCAGTGTCCCTGGGCAGCTTTTTTTGCTGATTTTTTCCCGCATTGCGGGGTTCGCTACCTGGGCCGGCCCGATTAGTTCGGTGCCTGCGCGAAGCCCGCCAGTCTGCCGCATAAAGCGGCAGATAGGAGCTCCCCCGTTCGATACGACAAAGCCCCAGCGCGAACGGCCTCCCCCCGGGCCCAATTTAAGCTATGATTTAAAAAGCCCATTTGAAGCTATGACTAATAAAAGCCCAGTTTTTCGGTGACTAATAAAGCCTTCTTTGGCGCTTCCTATTTAGCGCTGCAGGCGCCAGTTTGTATGCATTTTGCAAACTGGCGCCTGCAGACCTCCACGCTGGGCCGGCCCAACTCAGTGTCCCTTCGACTCTCTAAAAAGTAAAAAACTGACGATCGAACAGAGATTCGATCCGGTGACCTCCTCCCAGCTGCAATAATGCGCTAACCACTAGGCCACCTGGGCAGCTTTGCTAGTTTCCATCCTTTCCTTTATTTACTTCGTTTCGCTTTTCCTTTTTCCATTTTTCGCTTTTCTGTTTTTTCTTCCTTATTTGATGAATTTTTCTTCAAATTCCCGAAGTTTTTTCATTTTTCAATGAACTTTTTTCTTCAAATCAATGAACTATTTTCATTTTTCGATGAACTGTTTTTGAAAACTGTGAACTTTTTTTCTAATTCGGTGAACTTTTTTTCAATTTGGATGAACTTTTTCCAAATTTGATGAACTTTTTCAAATCCGACGATCTTGTTTCCGATTCGATGAACTTTTTTCAAATTTGATGAACTTTTTTCATATTCGATGAACTTTTTCTCAAAATCGATGAACTTTTTCCAAATTGATGAACTTTTTTCAAATTCAATGAACTTTTTTTATTCAAATCGATGAACTACTTTCATTGTTCGATGAACAATTTTGAAAATCGATGAACTCTTTTGAATCTGTGAACTAGTTTTGAATACATGAACCTTTTTCAATTTAGATAAACTTTTTCCAAATCCAATGAAATTTTTTTATTCAAATTGATGATCTTTTTTTAGTCAAATTGATGAACTAATTTTATTGTTCGATGGACATTTTTTGAAAATCGATGAACTCTTTTGAATCTGTGAACTTTATTTTCAATACGCAAACTTTTTTGATTTTGTGAACTATTTTTTGAATACGCGATTTTTTTTGCATGTGCATGAACTTCATTAGTAATATGTGCACATGCCTTTAAATAATAGGAAAATCTAAATGCTACAGTGTTATGCGAAATTAATAGTGCGTCTATGTTTCTATTCTTTCTAATGTTCACGCTCTAAAGAATCACTACAATTTGGCGCGAGATCGATCCCGATCAAGAGCAGTTTTTTCGGCCACCTTTTTTCGCGCTGCGCCATTGTGGGCCGGCCCATCCAGTCGCGGCTGCAGGCGCCGGTTAGCTTGCGCAGCACTGAAGGCGCTGACTAGGAGTTCCCGCCTTCTTTTGCCATGCTATGAAACAGTGCCACGGTTTAAAAAATGGAAAAATAAATTTGACCTGTAAGGGAATGAAAAACAAAGAAACCATATAGTTTAGTAAAAATGCCATGGTTCGAACAAAAAAATGCCATAATCCATGGAGAAATTGTCATGGTCTTGCCATCTGCTATGAAAAATTTGCCATGTTTCAAGTTTTTTTTAAATGGCGCAAAAAGGAAGAAGACATGACAATTTGCTGGTAGTTGCCATGTTTTTGAAAGTAATTTACAGTGGTCGCATGAAAAATTCCATGGATGTAAAGTAAAATTTGCAAAAAAAAAATTAAAAATTGCCATAGTCCCCAAATAAAGAAATTGCCATGCTCTTTTTTGCCATTATCGATTATATTGACATGCATGTAAAAAGGTCGAAAATTGTCGTGGCAACGTAGGTAAATTTTCCTTGTCAAAAATTGTTATGCCAAACTAAAAATTAATTGTTTTAATAGAAGAAAAAAAGAGGTTTAAAAGAATTTGACATGGCGCTATAGGTAAATTTTTCATGTCAATATAAGAAAAATTGCCATGGAAAATTAAAGTAAATTTTGCCCCTCTTTTTCTTGTTGACATTTAAAGGTTAAAAATTGTCGTGGCAATATAGGTAAATTTGCCATGGCAAAATAAAAACTGAATTTTACAAAAAACAAAAGAATAGATTCAAGGAATTTGCCAGGGCGTTATAGGTTAATTTGCCATGTCAATATAAGAAAAATCGCCATGGAAAATTTAAAAGTAAATTTTGCCATCTTTTTTTGTTGCCATTTAAAGGTTAAAAATTGCCGTGGCAATATAGGCAAATTTGCCATGTGAAAATAGGTAAAATTTTCATGGAAAAATAAAAACTTAATTTTACAAAAATAAAAAAATAGGTTCAAGGAATTTGCCAGGGTGTTATAGGTAAAATTGGCATGTCAATATAGGAAAAATTATCATGGCAAAATAAAAAGTAAAATGTGCCATCTTTATTTTCCCGTTTTATTATAATTTGCCATGGCAAAAAAGTTAAATTTTTTTTGACATGCAAACTTATGCTTAAAAGAATAATTTGCCCATGGCAACTCTGATGGTGTGTTTCAATATAATTGGCACTCTGTCATCGTAATTTGCCATGGGAAAACATGTCGAAAAAATGAACAAAAATTACCATGCTATGTGAAAAGCATGGCAGAAGAAGCTATGTAGGTCATGGCAGTGTAAAAAAAACAAGATTCCATGCTATGTGAAGTATGAATTTTGCTGTGGGTTGTTAAAAAATTGTCGTTGTTCGACAAGTTGGCACGTTTTGTATCATAAAATTGCCATGTATGTGAAACAACAGCAAAAATTGATGAAAAATTGACATGGCAAAATGCATATTCAAATTTGCCGTGTTTTTTTAAATCAAAATTGCCATGTATGTGAAAAAATAGTTTTGTAATGGATTTACCATCTGACCATTAATGAATTGTCAATGTTGTCGTGGCAACACATCTTACCCATGGTCAAAAATATCATGTGAAAGGATCGATATAGTTGACTAGAGAGAGGGGGGGGGGGGGGGCGGTGAACAGGCAACTAACAATTTTTAGCTTTTCTTTACCAAATTCAACTTTGCATCAAAGTAGGTTGTCTAAATATGCAACTAGGTGAGCAACCTATATGATGCAACAACAATAAGCACACAAGCAAGCAAAGGATAGAACACAAAATATCTAGCACAAGTAAAGGTAAGAGATAACCAAGAGTGGAACCGATGGAGACGAGGATGTGTTACCGAAGTTCCTTCCCTTTGAGGGGAAGTACGTCTCCGTTGGAGCGCTGTGGAGGCACAATGATCCCCAAGAAGCCACTAGGACCACCGTATTCTCCTCACGCCCTCACACAATGCGAGATGCCGTGATTCCACTATTGGTGCCCTTGGAGGCGGCGACCAAACCTTTACAAACAAGGTTGGGGCAATCTCCACAACTTAATTGGAGGATCCCAACGACACCACAAAGCTTCACGATAATGGACTATGGCTCCGCGGTGACCTCAGCCGTCTAGGGTGCTCAAACACCCAAGAGTAACAAGATCCACAAGGGTTTAGTGGGGGGAATCAAATTTCTCTTGGTGGAAGTGTAGATCGGGGCCTTCTCAACCAATCCCGAGCAAATCAACAAGTTTGATTGACTAGGGAGAGAGATCGGGCAAAAATGGAGCTTGGAGCAACAATGGAGCTTTTGGGGGAAGAGGTAAGTCCACTTTGGAGAAGAAGACCTCCTTTTATAGAGGGGGAAACAATCCAACTGTTACACCCAAAACAGCCCCGCAGAGGGCGGTATTACCGCAGGGGGCAACGGTACTACCGCTGGGCCTAGCGGTACTACCGCTCCCCCTCGCGGTACTGCCGTGCAGACTGGGAGGGCTAGAAGATGAGAAGGAATCGGACCCAGTGGTACTAGCCGCGGTGGTAGGGCGGTACTACCGCTTCTACTGCCGCTGCTTAGTGCCGCACAATCCGACACGAGAGGCGACCCCCTCGAGTCGAGGCGGTAGGAGGCCGGTACTGCATCGGTACTGCCGCCTGTGGCTCTTGAGCGGTACTACCGCTGGGCCCCGCGGTACTACCGCTGGGACCAAAACATACTCATAGGAAAGAAAAGGAAGCTCCATCGAAGCGGGAAGGCTCAGTGGGTGCGAAGAGGATGTGTACGTGTTGATTCCACCCTAGCCTTACCATAGCGGACCCCCTCTTGATAGTACGGTGATTCCTACGAACCAAGTCCACCAAAACAGAAATGAAAGAGCTACACCGTCTTTGATTTAAAACTCCGAGGGGAAGGAATCGTCTCGTGCCAAAGGATGAATCTCTGAAATGCTCAAAGCACACGATTAGTCCGCAAGCGTGTTCTCATCAATCACCAAAATCATATATAGAGAGATATGCCTTAACATCATGTTTTAAAATTGTAAGAGTTGTTGTGGCATGTGAAAAACACTCAAAACTTGCCATGGCAAACTACATCTTATAATTTTTCGTGGCAGAAACACGTCCTAAGTTGCCATGGCAAAACACATTGTAAGTTGTTGTGTAAACACATTTTTAGTTTGCCATGTCAAAACATATCTAAGTTTGCATGCCAAACATTAAACTAAAAATGGCGACAACATGCATACTGGGTGAAACCAAAATCCGTGTGCACAAAAGTTGACATGATTTCTAAACAAAAGAAAAACTCTTGCCTATGCACATACAAAGTTGCCATGTTTGTTATATTTATCATGAAATCGCAGGAGGTCTAATACCTACAATTGCCACTGTGATGAGTTATTGAAGTTGTTATTAAGCTTGCCATGGCAAAACTACAATGGGACAAAAATGTTCTAAGAATTTTACATGGAAAACAATCAGTACCGAGTAGCCGCCGGCGGCGGCTGAGGAGCCTACAACACCTCGTCCTCCACCTCCAGGCCTTACTAAAGAGCACCTCCAGCGCCTGGAGGTCGCGCGGCTTGCAGTGGTTGTTATCTAACAATGTTCTAGAATAACAAGTTTTCTTCAGCTTGCCATGATCTAGGGTTGCGGCAGACCATACGTCTTCAATCAAGACCAAAGTACCTAACAAGAGTTAACACATAATTTTTCAGTGAAAATTTGTGGCAAAAACAGAGGTGTGACCAATCAAAGCGAACAATGTCAGAAACTGAACTTATATGGCAGAAGTGCATATTCATTCACATGAGCAATTCTCTAGGACAAATGTTGCCTTTCATCTGTTCCCAATATACATACACATGATTGCAAAATTAAGATTGCCATATTTTTACCCGTTTCCCTTTCAAGTGCCCAGCGAGTTCTGTGCTAGAAATTTAGATTGAGGCAATCCCTGTCGCGCTTGTGCTCGGAGGTGCCAGATCTGCAACATTTGGTAACGACAGATGACGTAGCTCGGGTGACGTGACCCTTGCGGCCGTTGCGGCCGCCGCGATGAGGCCAACGTTCTTCTTCGAGCCGACCTGCTGCTCGTGACTGCTAGTGTGAGGCTTAACTCAATCCTTGATGATCCCGAGGATGGCCTCCAAGTCGGAGCTCTGAGACACGGTGACCACGACGCGAATTCCTCCCCAAAATTCCTGTAGAGGGTGGTGGGATGGCGGTCTTCCCCACGCCTTCGAAGCCGGCTATGGCCTCCCCCTCGGCTAGATCCCGCCGTGGATCCAAGACCGTGGCGCCGGCCTCCGGTGGATCCCACGGCCGCCGCTGGACGCACGGGGAAGCCGGCAACCCCGGCCACCGTCGATCCCGTGACGATGTGTCCACGCACGAACGGCTCCTTCGGCTTCAAGATGGGGATGCCCATGAACTGGCGCCGGCCTTCGGTGGATCCCACGACCACCGTTGGACGCGCGGGGAAGTCGGCGAGCCCGCCCACCGTCGACCCCGCGACGATGTGCCCATGCACGGACGCCCCTTCGGCTTCGAGATGGGGACGCCCATGAACCTGACCCCCAGGATCTCGGCCGGCGTCTAGCGACGCTCTCTCCGTCGTCGTCGTGGGCGACGAAGGAGGGATAGAATGAGGGAGGAGAGGGGCGACGGAGTGGGGAAGGAGTGAAGGGAGGACGGAGGCGTGGAAAAAAAAAGTGAAGACAGAGTAGTGGGGTGGCTGGGTTCGTTCGGGCGACACACCTTCGACCCGAACGAGCTTCTAGGGACGATGTGGCGAGTCGGGAGCGTTGTGATGTATGTGTTTCAATCATACGGCGATAAGGACATCAGGACGATTTTGCTTCGCGCCACACGTATTAGATTTTCTAGGTTAAACTTTAAAACTTTGATCAAATTTGTAAAACCTCCTCGGCTTTCTCAAAAGGGAAAAGTTTATAATCAACCGACTGATTTTTTGCGTGGCATCAGCCACCCGCTCCGCTGTTCGATTCCACTCGCGCGTGTTCCGTGATGAGAGCACCACATGCAGGCTTCTGTGCATGATGCGGGTCCTCACTACGCGGTACATTTCATTTTTAAATCCTACGCCTAGTATTTTTTGGTGACCATGGTATTGCAACATCCTCTTTGTTGCAAGAAAAATTTATGCAACATTAGGTATGTTTCGAATCTTTCTTTCGTTGAAAAAATTCTGCAACATTAGCTTTGTTGCAGAAAAAATTTGTGCAACATTAGCTTTGTTGCGGAAAAAGTTTCTGCAATTTTTTCCGGCAACATCATCACAGTTGCAAAGTTTTCTGCAACAATACCATTGTTGCAAAAGTTACATCACGTCTCGCCTAAAGTCTCTGTTTCAGCAACAACCAACTTGTTGCAATTTGGGACGCTCACGTGGGGAGATCTAACTGAGTGGGAGGTGGGCTTGTTTCTGCAACATCGCGCTTGTTGCAGAAGGGAGGTGGGGAACGTGGGTGGTATATTGGACGGCTAGCAGCGCGTCCATCCAACGGCCAGCCAGGCGGCGGATGTTTCCAATTCATCCACCGGCGGACGCCTAGCAGCCCCCTTCTCAAAAAAGGTGAAAAAGAACTCATTGCCACAGTTGAATGAATGCCGCCGCCACTTTCACTGCTCCACGCGCGCAAGCTCCACGCGACGCTCCTCAAGTCCGGTCACCATGGCGACGCCTACCGCTGCAACCTCCTCCTCCGCGCCTACACCCGCGGCGGCGCACTGGCCGACGCCCGCGACCTACTGGACCTCATGCCGGCCCCGACCCTCGTCTCCTACAACACCGTCCTCTCCGGCTACGCCTCCTCCTCGACCCCCGGCCTCCTTGACGCTGCCCTGCACCTGCTAGACGGGATGCCCGAAAGGGACTCCTGGTCCTGGAACACCGCCATATCTGGCCTTGCACGCGCCGGCCGGGCTCGCGACGCGCTGCGAAGGTTCCTGCAGATGACGCGCACCCCCGTGGCGCCGGACGCGTTCACCTACTCCATCGTCTCGCCGTGCTGCGGCGTTGACCTAGGATCCGCGCGTCAGGTCCACGCGCGGGCTCTCAAGGCCGGGGTGTTCACGGACGCCTGCGTCGGCACTGGTTTCATCAAGCTGTACGCAGAGCTGGGCCTGATGGAGGATGCACGCAAGGTGTTCGATTGTATGCCGCTGAGAGATCTAGTGTCATGGAATGTGCTCCTGGGCTGCGGTGTGAGGTCCGGCGAAGCAGGATCATGTATGAAGGAGTTTCTTAGCATGACTGGCTGCGGGGTTCGGCCTGATGAGTTCACCTTTGCCACTGTCTTGAATGGTTTGGCTGAGCGGTCTGCAGGTCTAGAGGCAATGCAGGTACACTCAGTTATTCTAAAATCTGGATATCTTATGGATCTTTTCCTATGCAATTGTTTGCTGGACGTGTACGGGAGATGCGGTTACGTTGACTTGGCTAAGAAGCTGTTCGATGCTATGCTTGAGAAGGATGTTGTGTCGTGGACCGCTGTGATTTCAGGGCTTGCAGCCTGTGGTTACCAGGCTGATGCCTTTGACATATTTTGCCAGATGCTGAAAGCTGCAATGCTGCCCAATTCATTCACATTTGGGAGCATAGTAAGCTCATGTGCATATGTGAATGACCTTGGCAGTGGGAGGCAGTGTCATGCTCTTGCTGTCAAGCATGGGTTAGAACTTGTTCCTATAGTTGCCAGCTGTTTTGTCGATATGTACTCAAAGTGCGCCAAGATGGATGATGCAATAAGAATGTTTGAGATCATGCCACAGAGAGACATTGTATCTTGGAATGCAATGATATGTGGATTAGCTCAGAATGGTCAATCAGCGAAATCTCTTGAGCTGTATGATGAAATGATGCGACTTCATTGTGAATCGGTCACCCCAAACTCAGTAACTTTTGTGGGTGTCCTGAGCGCATGCAGCCATGCTGGTGATGTCCAAAAAGGTTGCAGCTACTTTACTCAAATGGTTAATGACTTCCACATCGAACCAATTTCAGAGCACTACACTTGCCTTATCGATCTCTTTGCGCGAGCTGGATGGTTAGATGAAGCAGAAGAGATCATTTCAAACTTACCTTTCAAACATGATGCTGTTATCCTGGGCACCATGCTTAATGGCTGCAGGAAATATGGTAACCTTGACATGGCTAAGCGCTTTGCTAAGAGGCTTCTAGTGAATAATCCAGATAATGCATCGGCCATTTTTCTACTCTCAAATATGTACATTGCAAATGAAGAATGGAGTAATGCCTCGGAGCTGAGGGATGTTGCGATTTCAAGTGGAACTCATAAAGTCATGGGGAATAGCTGGATTGATGTTGGTGGTCAAGTAAAATGTTTCAGAGCGGGTTCTAGTCCAGATGCACAATTCGAACATATATATGATGTTCTGCAACAACTTCAGTTGATGATGGTAGATGCTGACAAGCTGGTCACACAGATTAACTCCTTATGTACTTATATTAACAGTGAGTAGTGACAACTATGCTTTATTTTGATGAGTTTCAAATCCAAATTAAGTAGTATGTGCTACTTGGGTTGTTTTTGCAAGACCGATTTGGATAGTATTTATATGCGAGAAGGTTAGTTATTTATGCAATGCAGCCTACTACGCCACTCGACTCACAGTACTAAATCATTTGTTCCTGAAATCATTCATATTTGCTCAAACACCACATTTGTTTGAGTATATACATTGCACATCTAGGAACTCTTTGGTTTACGCCAATAAATGTCTACTCTTCTTTTAGATGGTTAAGTTCCTTGTCATGGAACCAGCACACTTGGGTTCAGATGTGCCCATTCAATGGTATTTCAGGTTTTTCAATGATATTCTTTCAGTGGTATGATGTGCCCATCTACTACAAGGAGCATGTG
Organism: Triticum timopheevii; assembly: GCA_963921465.1. Classification (NCBI taxonomy): domain Eukaryota; kingdom Viridiplantae; phylum Streptophyta; class Magnoliopsida; order Poales; family Poaceae; genus Triticum; species Triticum timopheevii. The sequence continues at coordinate 177,425,528 of OY997268.1, read as the reverse complement.
GCGACTTCGTCAATCTCAAGATCTATAGGTTCAGTCACTCGGAGATCCTGACGGGGATATCGTAGGAAGAAAGATAGAGCAGGCACTTCGGGTGGTAGGGGATAGAATGAATTAATAATCTAAGGAAGAGTTGTATCACAAAGTTACACTCACTCGACTCGGCATGGGGCGCGACGAGGTTACAAACAAATCGAGGGACCGTTTTGCAGAAGTGTTCCGGACGCACTGAGGAGGGTACTTTGTTTTTGTGGGGAATTTAGAGCTTTGTTCAAAAGAATGCATTCACTGAGTTGTTAACTAGAAGACTGCTAATTAGGAAGCTTGGAGTTTCACTAAGTCAGCTCTCGGTGACAGGCACGGTGCAACCATGCTTGGCACACAAATGTGTTGGACCATTTGCTGATCTACTTGCATGTTGAATTACATAGCTAGTAAATCTAGTAGATAGTTCATCTGTTTCTAAAAGAACCGGTGCCGCAAATGAACGACTGTTGAGCTGAGTGTTTCAGAGGTTTACAACCTCCCCAGACCAACTGTTACAACCTCCAGACTGTCGGTCTACATCACCACATGAGCATGCCCTCGAAGATTTGCAAATATGACTCCATCACGAAGGGATAGGGCTTCTGCGATCATAGGATCAGTGACCCGGGGTGCGGTTTGCACCAAGCACCAAGTAGAGCAGCAGGAGAGCGTGCAACAGCTCTAGATCCGCTCATATCTTCATCACAAACGACTGCAACATCCTTGTTGATCTTGATCTGCTCATGCTATGGAGGTCGCCAACCATGACCTGGTAAGACATCCACCTAATGTCAAAAAATGTCTAGGAGGGCCAAAGCTTCTCTAGTAAGTCTAACCAAGTTCGCCGGATCAAGTTTGTACACATACATCCATCTGTTGTGGGAGCTCCATATGGAGCTCATGATTGTAATGCTAACACTTCTATCTCTTCCGAAAAACAAAGAGACACATAAAATGTCCCTGGCCCAAGAGTTGAGGTGAAGACATGGGAGTTGATGTCCAATAAAGTACATGCTTCGTACTAGAACCTATGAGCATGCGAACGGTGGATTAGCGCATGCTCCAGGTTTTCCTCTTTCACCTAACAGAGATTACATAGGTTGATTTCTCTGATGTGCCTATATTTTAAGGTGCATTCATCTCGTAAAATACCACAGAGTACCCTCCACCAGAAGATACGTACTTTTAGAATCACTTTGGGAGACCATAGAGCCTTCCACAACCATTGATCGTTCATTGAAGATTCTATAACATGCCTTCATCTTGAGCTAGTCACTCTTTCTGAATCACTAGGGCCCGGTGTAAGGGCATATTTTTCCCTATGTGGTTTTGGTGATTGATGACAGTGCATTTGCGGATTAACCTTGTGCATTGAGCATTTCAGATATCTCATGTCTAGGCACAAGATGATTCGTTGCCCCTCGGAGCCTATCGAAGACAGCGGTTCTCTACGTTTCTTTTCGGTGGATTTGAGTCGTAGGAAAGCCGTACTATTAAGAGGGGGTCCGCTTCGGAAAGATTAGGGTGGAATCAACACATACACATCTGGTTCTTTGCACCACCTTTCCTTCACTTCTTTGGAGCTCCGTCCGTTTATCCTTGTCACTGCGAGATGAAGGCTTTGAAGTGCTATAGCTTCTATGGCATGCGGTAGTACTACTCAAGGGAGCAGTAGTACCGTAAGGTCCCGCGGTAGTACCGCTTAGGGAAGCGGTAGTACCGCGTTGTGCGGTAGTACCGCTCCTCGCGAGCGGTAGTACCGCTGCCTCTAGCCCAGAACGCTGTCGCGCACGGAAGTAGGCGCGGAAGTAATTTTTTACTTCCGCCCCTACGCGGTAGTACCGTGCCGAATTTTTGCACGTCCCAATCTCAGCGGAAGTAGTCACAAACGTAATTTATTTAGGCCGTGCCTTTTCCATCCCTGTTGAGCCCCTGCCTTGCGGTAGTACCGCTCCGGCGGTTCTACCGCTCGTTGCCTAGTGCAACAGGACCTCACCTGGCCTCTACCGCACGAGCAGTAGTACTGCAATGTGATGCGGTAGTATCGTGACCGTGTGCGGTAGTACCGCATCCCGCGGGCTGAGTAAGTGGGTAACGGTTGGATCTTTTCCCCCACTATATAAAGGGGGTCTTCTTCCCCAAGAAGACCACCTCTTCCCTTCCCAAGCTCCATTGTTGCTCTAAGCTCTATTTTCGCCCGATCTCTCTTCCTAGCCAATCAAACTTGTTGATTTTCTAGGGATTGGTTGAGAAGGCCCCGATCTACACTTCCACCAAGAGAAATTTGATTCCCCCACTAATCCCTTGCGGATCTTGTTACTCTTGGGTGTTTGAGCACCCTAGACGGTTGAGGTCACCGCGGAGCCATATTCCATTGTGGTGAAGCTTCGTGGTGTCGTTGGGAGCCTCCAATTAAGTTGTGGAGATAGCCCCAACCTTGTTTGTAAAGGTTCGGTCGCCGCCTTCAAGGGAACCAATAGTGGAATCACGGCATCTCACATTGTGTGAGGGCATGAGGAGAATATGGTGGCCCTAGCTAGTGCCTTCTTGGGGAGCATTATGCCTCCACACTGCTCCAATGGAGGTGTACTTCCTCTCAAAGGGAAGGAACTTTGGTAACACATCCTCGTCTCCACCGACTCCACTCTTGGTTATCTCTCACCTTTACTTGTGCAAGCTTATATTGTATTGTATCCCTTGCTTGCTTGTGTGCTTGTTGTTCTTGTTGCATCATACGGGTTGTTCACCTAGTTGCACATCTAGACAACCTGCTTTGATGCTAAGTTTAATTTGGTCAAGAAAAGCTAAAAATTGTTAGTTGGTATTCACCCCCCCTCTAGTCAACCATATCGATCCTTTCAATTGGTATCAGAGCGTCGTCTCTTTATTAAGGACTTTGTCGTATGAAGAGTATGGTTGACACCACAGATGAAGTGGAGGATCATTATACAAACGACTTGTTTTCATTATACAAAGTTTGGGCAGCATAAATACATTCATTCAAAAATGATGTCCTTTGAACACATGCCCTCTATAATGCGGGATCCTTCAAGGACGTCGTTGAAATATTTCTCCGGCGTACGATGCTCCTTCCCTGTGGGCGGTCCCTCGGTTGCAAGACTGGTGGCATTCATCTTCGCCCACTGCACCTTGACACGGGCGAAGGCCATTCGGGCACCTTCGATACAGACTGACCGCTTTATAGGATCAAGCCGTGGGCAAGCATCGACCAGCCGCTTCACAAGCCCAAAGTAGCTATTAGGTATTGGTTCGGCTGGCCAAAGACGGACTATGACATCCTTCATGGCCAGTTCAGCCATCCTATGTAGCTTGGTCAGCTGTTTCAGCTGATCACTGAGGGGCAAGGGCTGCTCTGGCGCAAGGTACTGCGACCAGAACAGTTTCTCTACTGAGCTCCCCTCTTTGACTCAGAAGAAATCTACAGCATCCGCAACACTCCGGGGCAGATCCGCAAACACTCCTGGAGAACTCTAAATGCGTGTCAGAAAGGTGTACTTTCTCCTTACGAATTTGCTCTGCATATTAAAGACCTTACCCGCCGTGATTTGCTTGGCTTCTCGGATCTCCTGACAAGTGCCTTGGGCTTCAAACCGGGCCTCCTTTGCACTTTGGAGCACCATAGCAAGTTCGGAGTCTCGATCCGACACCTTTCTCTCCAAGGACCCACATTTGCTTATAGCATCTGTGAGCTCTTATTGGACTTCATCCAATCTCGCTTCATGTTTCCGTCGGGCGGTTCGTTCCTCGTCCGCCTCCTTCCTGGCCTCGGCCAGAGCACTCTTGAGGGCCTCGACCTCAGATATGTCACCTATGAGTGTAATCATAAAGCTCATTTAGATACACAAATTGGAACTCATACCATTTTAGATATTCTTCGGTATCGTATACCTTATTTTCCTCCAACCTCCGCTTTAGTTCGGAGACTTCGGCAACATGCAAGGTTGCTGCTAGCTTCGCAGCCTGTTCATCCAAAGAGACATATATGTTAGCTCCTGCGGAATATTATTCGATCCTCTGTTTGGCCTTTCTTCGCGAAAGCCGAACAGAGTCTCAGGGGCTACTATCTATATAGAGGTATTCTTTTTGCAAATAGGCAAAAAAAATATTATGTCACATACCTCAAAGCCTGTTAGAAGGCTGGTATACGCTTGGTTCAATCCACTCTTAGCGGACCGAACCTTTTCAACCACCATACCCATAAGGGTATAGTGTTCCTCCATAATGGAAGCACGCTGAAGCGCTTCCACTAGAGTGTCCGGCGCCTCTGGATTGATAGAGGACACCGGTGGAGACAGCGTGCACTGCTGGTCCGATTCCGGAGCCGTATGGGTCTTCAGAATAATATTCGGTTGGGGGCCGAATTGAGCGTTGCCCCCATCGCCGGTCTCCATGGGGGTTGATTTCCCCTCTCTTCGGCAATAGAGGTTTTATCCTCCGCCGCCACCTTCACGGCCTCCCGTACCTCCCCATGACCTGGAGAGGTTCTTTGGGACAACACTTCGCTGTTATCCGTGGCAGTGGGTGGAGAGATTTGCGGAGCCGACTCGCTCTCCATCGCGTTCGGCCCTAGCGAGCTCCCAGATGACGATGATCGTTGGGGGAGATCGCGAGCCGGGCTATATCAATTCAGTATGTTAAAATAATAAGGCATAAAATCGGATATGTGTACGGTGTCTTTGGATACTTATGATTCAGCCAAGGGCTTCGGCCTGGGGTGCCGCTCTAGGATGGCATAGGCATCCGCTTCGGAATCGTCCGAAAGGGAGGATTTTCCATTCTTGGTCGTCTCCGCCTCCAGATTCGCGGAAGCCGCCCTTTTCTTCTTCCTCCCCTTGGGGGAGAGTTACTCTCTTCCTCCTCTACATCTTTGTCATGGGAGAGGAGGTCTCGGAGTCTTCGGACACGGCGTCCGAAGCACCCTGACGACGGAGGCCACCTCTGGTCTCCTTGCCCAACTTCTTGGCCTTCTTCTTTGGCGCCTGATACGGCGCCGGAACCAACATCTTTGTCAGCAAGGGGGTAGCCTGGTCCTCGGGCAGTGGAGCCGTACATTTGATCTGCTCCGCCTTCTTTGTCCAGCCTGTGGGAGTTAGAAAGTTCATTATACTCCTTGTATTTGCAAATAAAAGTTATCATAAAACTTATAGGAGTGGCTGGACGTGCGTAGTCAAGGCCGCGGTCTTCGGTTGTCTCTGGCCACGACTTTTGAGTCTTGAAGAGCAGCTTCCATATGTCTTTATGCGTCGTGCCGAAGAACCGCTGCAGGGTCCGAGGCCTGTCGGGTCGAGTTCCCACATATGTTGAGTCCGGCGTTGACAAGGGAGAATCCGGCAAAAAAGCATCACCTGGATCACGCTGGCGAGGCTGGTGTTCTTGTTTATCATGCCCTTGATGCGGCTCTCCAACGTCGTCACCTCGTTAGGCGATTCCCAATCTAGGCCCTTATTGAGCCAGGATGTAAGCCGCATTGGGGGCCCAGATTTGAACTCAGGAGCGGTGGCCCATGTGGCGTCACAGGGTTCCATGATATAGAACCACCCATGCTACCATCCTTTGATGCTCTCCACAAAGGTCCCCTTTGGCCAGGTGAAGTTGGGGAGTTTGATCACCATGGCGCCGCAACACTCTGCGTGTTGGCCCTCGACCACCTTTGGCTTCAAATTGAAGACCTTGAGCCATAGGCTGAAGTGGGGAGGGATGCGGAGGAATGCCTCGTACACGATGATAAACGCCGAAAGTTTGAGGAAGGAATTTGGGGCTAGATCATGAAAATCTAGCCCATAGTAGAACATGAGACCGCGGACGAAAGGATGAAGGGGAAACCCTAGTCTGTGAAGGAAATGGGGGATAAACACTACCCTCTCATTAGGCTTCAGAGTGGGAATGATTTGCTTTTCGGTAGGGAGCCGGTGGATTATATCCGCAGCCAGGTACCCAGCTTCCCGGAGCTCCTTGATGTTTTCCTCTGTAACAGAGGAAGCCATCCACTTGCCTTGCGCTCCAGATCTGGACATGGCTAGGGTGTTTGGAGGCAATGGAAAAGATTGGGACTCGGGCGCTGGAGCTCGAATGGCAGATGGGCTGAGGAGGAAGAAGGCGTGGTGTAAAAAGACAGATCCTTATCTTCTTATAAAGGTAGTCGATGTCAAGCGCCCCCTCATAAGCCTTAAATCTCACCTGTTCCCAAGGGGACGTGTGAACGACCCAGTTGGAATTACCCAAAACCTTATTGGTGAGAATCCCTGATACGGGGACACGATCTCTGCTTTGACAAGATGTGTCAATGGCCATGCCTCGAAGTGTGAAACGGGGCTGTAAAATGGTTCAGAATGCTACCAAGGCTAGGACATAACGCCTCACCGGAAAAATCGCCTAGGGACGTGACTTATTTCGTTTCGAATATTTTTGCCCTTACAGCTTAAGGCTATAATTGTTTAATAAAGCCGAATACAGCTATTTTGTGTGGAGGACTGCATTGGAGTATTCGGAGAAGGAACCTGCCTTGCAATACCGAAGACAATCTGCGCGCCAAATACATCGTCATTGAAGCCCGGTTCAGGGGCTACTGAGGGAGTCTTGGACTATGGGGTCCTCGGGGAGTCGGCCTATGTGACATGGGCCGGACTGATGGGCCATGAAGATACAAGATAGAAGGACCTCCCCTGTGTCCGGATGGGACTCTCCTTTGTGTGGATGGCAAGCTTGGCGTTCGGATCATGTACCTTCCTTTCTCTGTAACTGACTCTGTAGGTACAACACTAGATCCCTCCGGTGTCTATATAAACTGGAGGGTTTAGTCCATAGAGGCGATCACAATCATACATGCTAGACATCTAGGGCTTAGCCATTACGATCTCGAGGTAGATCAACTCTTGTAACCCCTATACTCATCAAAGTCAATCAAGCAGGAAGTAGGGTATTACCTCCATTAAGAGGGCCTGAACCTGGGTAAACATCGTGTCCCCTGCCTCCTTGTTACCTTTGATCCTTAGACGCACAGTTCGGGACCCCTTACCCGAGATCTGCCGGTTTTGACACCGACAACCACCCCGGTGGGAATCCCACTTTGTCTGTGGTTGATGGGCTTAAATTATCCACCGAACCATTGGAAGTGGTTGATCCCGCTAACAAGGTGGCGGATGCTAACTCCAAAAAGGGGGAAGCTAGTAGTGAGCAAGTTCCTTTGCCTAGTGGTAGGAGTGGGAGTGGCATCTTTGCCCATGTTGAACCTCCACTTACTTATGGAGGACCGGTTCCCTCCACTCATATGAATCATGTTGGTCCTCCTCCTAAGCTTGTGAAAAATGAGGATTTTGCTTCTTGGGTGTATTGCTTTAAACATCATTTAAATCATAGTTCTACTAATCTTTCAAGAATTATTGAGCAAGGTTTCTACCCGCACGACCCAAGCAACTTCACTCCTAGAGAAGCCGCGGACCATCAATTCAACGAGTCCGCTCTCTTCATTCTCCAAGAAGCAATTCCTCCCAAAGATATTGCACACCTCTGACCCTTCACCATGGCCAAGGAAGCTTGGCAACATGTTGTCTCCATTTACAAGGGAAGCGCAAGCATCCAATGCTCCAACTTTGAAGTGGTACAAGATGAAGCCGATGAGTTTGCGATGAATGAAGATGAAGAACCTCGTGAGCTTTACCGGAGATTAAGCACTCTCGCGGTCTCACTCCGAGATCATGGGAGCAAGGATACGGATGACAATTGGATCAAGCGCAAGTTTCTCAAGGCCATGATGCCCTACCACAAGGCCATGTCCTCCGTCATCCGTCAAAGGCCGGACTTTCATGCCTTGTACTCAAGTGAAGTGTTGGATGAGTTTGTTTCTATGAGGATCTTGGACAAGACTGCTGACAATGCGGTGTTGCATTCTCAACGATCAAAGAAGCCCAACCTTGCATTGAAGGAAAAGGCTAGTGTGGAAGAAGAGAGTGAAGAGTAAGAAGAGGAATGTTGCCCCGAAGATACCAATTATGCTTATCATGATCACATGGCTCTCGAGTCACGGCAATTTTGGAGCAAGAAGAACACAAGGCCCAACTTCAACAAGAACAACTCAAGTGGCACCAAGGGCAAGCAATGTGTAAGAACATGCTATAAATGTGGCAATGTGAGCCACTTTGTTGCGGAATGCTCATATGAGAAGAGGGAAGACAATGTGGGCAAGCTTATCTGAAAAGACAAGGCCAAGTCCTTCCCCAACAAGAACAACTTCACCAAGAAGACTCCTCCCAAGGGGTTGGTGGCACAAGAAGAGTACAATGAGGATGAAGACGGTGAGACAACTGCCATGGCCTCCGTTGCCATTGCAACCACTCTATGGGTGTCCCTCTTCAACTCACCCAACGAGAACATCACCGCCAAGTGCCTCATGGCTAAAGCCACCAACAAGGTAACCCCCAACATCAAAACCACCATCACTACTAATCCTTCCTTGACGGATTGCATTGATGAAAGTGAGGGGTCGAAGGAGGAAGAAAATGAATTTGAGTCTTTTATGAGTAAGCTCAAGGGTAAATCCAAGAATCACTTCGTTGCTCTCTTGGAACATCTTGGTGAAGCTAATGACATGATCGAGGCTCACGAAGAAACCATTTCCAAGATGGAAGCGCACAGTCGTGACTATGCCGATGAGATATCGGATCTCTCTAATGCGCGTGAGGAAGAGCGTGGTCATCGTTTGGCTCTTGAGGAGTCACACAATGATGATCATGCTAAATTAAAGAAAGATCTTGATCATGCTCTTGTTGTATCTCGTGTGCTCAATTCCGAGAAGGCTAAACTTGGGGTTGACCATGCTAGACTCAAGGAGGAATTTGATATACTTACCAAGGCTCACAAGGCCTTAAAGAGTGCTCATGCAAGCCTGAAAGGATCGAGAAGAGGTGTTTAGAGGCGGGGGGGGGGGGGATGATTAGACCCTCAACAAGTAAAGGTGGCAGTTTTCAAGTTTTTCAAGTTGAGGTTGGATATTAGCACAATTTCAAACATTCACAATTCAATTCAAGCAAGCATGCAAAGTATATGAGCAGCGGAAAGTAAAGCATGCAACTTGCAAGAAAGTAAATGGATTGGATTGGATTGTGCAAACGCAATTGGAGACACGGAGATTTTTGGCGTGGTTCCGATAGGTGGTGCTATCGTACATCCACATTGGTGGAGACTTAATCCCATGAAGGGTAACAGTTGCGCGAGTCCACGGAGGGCTCCACCCACGAAGGGTCCACGAAGAAGCAACCTTGTCTATCCCATCATGGCCATCGCCCACGAAGGACTTGCCTCACTTCGGTAGATCTTCACGAAGTAGGCGATCTCCTTGCCCTTACAAACTCCTTGGTTCAAATCCACGGTCTTGACGGAGGCTCCCAAGTGACACCTAACCAATCTAGGAGACACCACTCTCCAAAAGGTAATAGATGGTGTGTTGATGATGAATTCCTTGCTCTTGTGCTTCAAATGATAGTCTCCCTGAGGGAGTCCCGGACTAGAGGGTGTCCGGATAGCCGAACTATCATCATCGGCCGGACTCCAAGACTATGAAGATACAAGATTGAAGACTTCGTCCCGTGTCCGGATGGGACTTTCCTTGGCGTGGAAGGCAAGCTTGGCGATATGGATATGTAGATCTCCTACCATTGTAACCGACTCTGTGTAACCCTAGCCCTCTCTCGTGTCTATATAAATCGGAGGGTTTTAGTCCATAGGACAGAACAACAATCATACCATAGGCTAGCTTCTAGGGTTTAGCCTCCTTGATCTCGTGGTAGATCCACTCTTGTACTACCCATATCATCAATATCAATCAAGCAGGAGTAGGGTTTTACCTCCATCAAGAGGGCCCGAACCTGGGTAAAAACATTGTGTCCCTTGTCTCCTGCTACCATCCGCCTAGACGCACAGTTCGGGACCCCCTACCCGAGATCCGCCGATTTTGACACCGACATTGGTGCTTTCATTGAGAGTTCCTCTGTGTCGTCACCGATAGGCTCGATGGCTCCTTTGATCATCAACAACAATGACGCAGTCCAGGGTGAGACTTTTCTCCCCGGACAGATCTTCGTATTCGGCGGCTTTGCACTGCGGGCCAATTCGCTTGGCCATCTGGAGCAGATCGAAAGCTACGCCCCTGGCCGTCAGGTCAGATTTGGAAGTCTGAACTTCACGGCTGACATCCGCGGAGACTTGATCTTCGATGGATTCAAGCCACAGCCGAGCGCGCCGCACTGTCATGATGGGCATGATTTAGCTCTGCTGCCGGACAGTGCCCTGGAGGCCGCACATGAGTCCGCTTCGACCCTTAATTCGGAGCTGGTTGCGCAGATCAAGGACGGGTGGCTAGACACTGCCTCGGGGGCTGCTACCTCTATGGCGATGGAGCCGAATACCAACCTTGTCCCTTGTGAAGCTCGTGACTCCGAGGTGCCGGACTCCTCGCCAGACTCCGAACCCCTTGCGCCCCTACCAATCGAATCCGGTTGGGCGCCGATCATGGAGTTCACCGCTGTGGACATCTTTCAGCACTCACCTTTTGGCGACATCCTGAATTCGCTAAAGTATCTCTCGTTATCAGGAGAGCCCTGGCCGGATCACGGTCAGGACGGTTGGGATGCGGACGACGAAGAAATTCAAAGCCCACCCACCACCCACTTCGTAGCCACTGTCGACGACCTAACCGACGTGCTAGACTTCGACTCCGAAGACATCGACGGTATGGACGACGATGTCGAGACGACCAAGAACCAGCGCCTACTGGGCACTGGAAAGCCACCTCAACTCACGACGTATACATGGTGGATACACCAAAAGGAAGCGATAACAAGGAAAAACGGGACGCATCGAAGGATAATTCCCCCGAAAAACAACCAAAATGGCGACGCAAGCGCCTCCCGAAGTCCCGCCTTGATAACAACAACACCCATACTGACCCAGCCGTAGAGCAGGGCGAACCAGTGGACTATGAACATGCCACCAAGCAACCATCCGAACAGGATGAATTGGACGAGCAACCCATCCCCGGCGAAAACAACAGTCCAGACGATCTCACGCTGGACACATCACTGGAGCATAAGAACCTTCACAAAAGGCTCGTCGCCACTGCAAGAAGTTTGAAGAAGTAGAAGCGGAAGCTCAAAACAGCAGAACACGTACTCAGAATGAGATGGAGCAAAGTACTCAAGACCGCAGATAAATACGGCGATAGTCACCAAGCAAAGAGCTACCCGAAGCGCAAGCTGTTGCCCGAATTTGACAAGGAGGCCGTAGAGCCCCCATAGTCAAAAAACAAAGAGGCCGCCTGGCCGGATAGATGACCAGATGACAGGCTAAGATCGGCAAGCGGCACTGCACACAAGCCGGCACACGATCCTCATAAGGATCCTCGCAAAAAGGATGGCCCGGTCAGGTCCATCTATGGGCCAAAAAAGAAGGCTCCAAGAAGCAACACAACACGCCGAGTGTTCGAAGATAACGGCACACCTAAATACAGGGGCGCCGCACACCCACTATGTTTCACCGATGAGGTACTGGATCATGAATTTCCAGCGGGATTCAAACCCATAAAAATAGAGGCATATGACGGAACAACAGACCCCGGAGTCTGGATTGAGGATTATATCCTACACATACATATGGCTAGAGGAGACGATCTCCACGCCATAAAATACCTACCCCTCAAGCTCAAAGGGCCAGCTCGGCATTGGCTCAAAAGCCTCCCAGAAAATACCATCGGAAGTTGGGAAGAGCTTGAGGATGCGTTTAGAGCAAATTTTCAGGGAACTTATGTCCGCCCTCCGGATGCAGACGATTTAAGTCACATAACTCAATAGCCTGGAGAGTCAGCACGCAAATTCTGGAACAGGTTCCTCACCAAAAAGAACCAAATAGTCGACTGTTCGGACGCCGAAGCCTTAGCAGCCTTTAAACATAACGTCCGAGATGAATGGCTCGCCAGACACCCCGGCCAGGAAAAACCAAGAACAATGGCCGCGCTAACAAGCCTCATGACCCGCTTTTGCGCGGGGGAAGATAGCTGGCTGGCAGGATGCAACACCAGCAACCCGAGTACATCCGAGGTCAGGGATGGAAATGGGAAATCACGACGCAGAAAAGATCAGCGCCGGAATAAGTAAAATGGCCCAAATAGCACGGCGGTCAACGCCGGGTTCAAAAGCTCTCGGCCGAATAACAAAACACTGCCTCTTAAGGACAACAGTGACGAGCTATCCAACCTAAACAAAATCTTGGATAGGATATGTCAAATCCACAGTACCCCCGGGAAGCCTGCAAACCATACCCACAGAGATTGTTGGGTCTTCAAGCAGTCCGGCCGACTTAATGCCAAACACAAGGGGCTCGACACACCAAGCGAAGATGATGACGAACCCAGCAAGCAGCACGCCGGAAAACATAAGACTTTCCCACTAGAAGTCAAAACAGTGAACTCACTTCATGTCATAACAAGGAAAAATAGTGCGGCACCTGCTAAAGCACGCGCCGCACGGTCCACCCCAGCGGAGTCCCGAAATTGGATGTCAAAACCAATTACTTTCGACCATCAGGATTACTCCAGAAGTATTCGAAACGCAGGAGGGACTGCTTTGATATTGGATCCCATAATCGACGGACTACAATTCACACAAGTCCTAATGGATGGCAGTGATATAAACCTGCTATACCAGGACACCATCCGCAGAATGGGGATAGACCCTACCAAAATTCGCCATAGCAGCACTTCCTTCAAAGGAGTGACGCCAGGCCTTTATGCCAATTGTACAGGCTCTGTACTACTAGAGGTTGTGTTCGGTTCATCCGACAACTTCCGTCGCGAAAAGCTAATCTTCCATATCGCCCCATTCGAAAGTAGCCATCAAGCACTACTGGGACGTGAAGCTTTCGCCCGCTTTAACGCAATACTGCATTACGCGTCTCTTACACTTAAAATGCCCGGTCCACGCGGCATAATCTCATTAAAGGGTAACTTCGAGTGTTCCTCAACCACGGAAAATGTGAGACTGCCTTGACAACCACACACTAATCCGGCCTTGCTGATCAAAGCCCCTAAAAACAGGTCATTCAGACCTCGGACACGGTTCGGCGAGTCCGGTATAAATAAACAAGGGGCTTCCTAGCCGCATACCTCTTTACAAGGGGCTACACGTATGAACAATGAGAGCCAATAAAGCTCAACTTTATTCATCTTCCAAATCATACTCTGTTTTAAATACATTTTTTGCACGATATTTTTTCCAAACTAAGTTCTTCTCTTTTACAGATGAACCACGTGCTACACCCGTCCAGGATACAGCACAACGGAGACACAGGCGCAGACGTGCAGCAAGGACCCGTTGCAAGGATTCTTTTCAGATTAAGACCCTGCGTAAACCTTTCTTACTGTCTCTTGTTGATACACATCCCCCGGTTTCCTACCATAACCGAGGAGGAGGCTGGCGTTTTGGCATCAGCCGCGTCAGAAGTTCTCGCCCGTACCTGGACACTAGGGGCTTAGGGCATTGTTCTGCCCGTTATCATAAAGACCGAATACCTCAGGGAGTGTTCGGTGTCTCGAGTGAGGCCTTATATGCATCAGCTCCGAATCATGTCTTTGGTCAAATGTTGGGTTTGCCTGGCTCCTGTGTTTTGCTGCCTTACGTTCCGCTCCATCGGCTAACGCGGCACCAGGAGAACTATTGCGATTGTGCCCCGGTTCGGCCGGGCGAGCACCTCAGTAGAGAAAGCCGAAAACTGACTGTCATGATATAGCGAGAGATTGGTCAACCACTCGATCGACTACTGGAATGTTTAGAATTCCTCCGCTTTGACGAAGGACCGCTTCCCGGTCAGGCACACACGCGCCCCGAGTTCGGAGAGCGCGGTGCCTCCAGGGGCTATATAGTAGCCCCACCATCGAGCTCCTATGGCTAAGTGAAAGTGATAAAGCATTATAGTCCGGTTGCCTAGTTTGCTATGCTATCACCTCCTTCAAAGGACCAAGACGTTGGATTAAGTGTGAAAATGCGCTTTTTTTTGCAAACACCCCCGCACCATGTGCGTGGGGGCTGAAGCCAAAGACTGCCATCTTTCAGGTTATACATACATATACATTAACGGCCGCACAGGAGATATTTCAATACTTGAACGCACAAGTATAAAAAGCCGTTACATTATAAATATGGTTTCACAAATCATACATGTAATTTGAACATAACATTTTTCGAGCACTGCGACTCTATTAAACGAGCGCCCTGCAGGACTTCCTCAAAATAGTGCTCGGCGGGTAATCGGCTTTTGTCCGAACCCCGGGATGCAACATCGGTGGCATCCATCTCCGCCCAGTATGTCTTAACAGGGGCGAGAGCCATCCGTGCACCCTCTATGCATGCCGACCGCTTCATCGCCTTGATCTGCGGCACCGCCCCAAGGAATTGCTGCAATAAGCCAAAATAACTCTTCGGCTTGGGCCTTTCCGGCCACAGATGAGCCACCACATCCGTCATGGCAAATCCGGACAATCTATTCAGCTCAGCCCACTCAGCCAACCGATCGGTCAACGGAAGTGGACGCTCCGGACTATGGAATTGAGACCAAAAAAGCTCTTCCATTTCGTGATCCTTCTGACTTCGGAAGTGCACGACTGCGTCCGCCGCACTCGCCGCCAAATTCAGATAAGGATCCTCCGCACCCCACAACTGGCCCAACTGAGCATACTTCGGATCCGTGAACTTCCTACGCAGCAGAAAGGGCTTTCCAGCCGCAATGTCTCCGGCCTGACGCAGTTCCTCCTTTATAGCCTGCATTGCAGAATGGGCATCCTTGGCTTCGGCGGTGGCCTTCTTCAGGTCCTCTTGCTCCGCTTGGCGTTCTCTTTCAAGAACCTCATAGTGGTCGGTAGCATCTTTTAGTTTCACGGCCATTCCGGCCATCTCCTCCCTGCTTCGGCAGTGAGAAACCTTTTCAGCTTTTAGCTCCTCCGCTGCCTTCGAGGCAGCCGCATCACTTTTTCTGGCTTGCTCCTTGGCTCGAGCAAGCTCTGCCCGAAGGTCTTCCACAGCAGCGGCACCATCTGCATCAAGCATACATGTTGTAAGGAGATCAGCTCCCTTACCAGGTGACCGCGGAGAAACCACCTACCTTGTGGCTCGTCAAGTCATTTATTGACCAGTGCGATGTCTGCATCCGCAACGTTGAGTTGCAGCTTCAGCTCGGCAACTCTATCAGTCCGGCTGGCCACCGAATGTTCTGCCACCTACATAGGAAAGGTGACATTTTATAACTGAGATTATGATCCTCGGCACGCTGTCGCTTTCGACAACATACCGAGTCTCAGGGGCTACTATCTATACAGGGCACACTCTATGTGCAAAACTGTCAAAAGGTATGTCATTTTTTGCGTACCTCAAACCCCGTCAGTAAACTTCCGACAGCCTCATGCAACCCGCTCTTGGCAGATGAGATCCTTTCAATCACCGTACTCATTAATGTGCGGTGATCTTCTGAGATAGACGCCCTCTCGAGCAGATCCTGCAGCTCCACCGGCCGTACTCCAGTGGGTGCCGAACTCCCCGACCCCGCCGGACTCAGGGAGACCCTCCGTGACGACACCTCAGGGTCGTCCGCCCCGCCTGACGGGGCGGCAGATGGAGGTGTTTCGCTCTCCATCATCTCCGGACGAAGGTCCCCCAAGGATGAGCTCTGCTGAGAAGGGCTGAGATCCGAACTACAAGGTAAAAACTTCGGTTATCCTTAGAAATAAAATAGGGATGTCCCTTATTACAAAACTCCCCTTTTTTCTACTTACGGCTCGCTGGAGGGCTGATTCTTTTGGGGAGACTATGCGGCCGGGACTCCTCCCGGCATAGGACCTTCTGTTACAGATTTCTTTCCCCGCTTTGAGGCCTTGGCCTCCGGGTCTTCGGAAGCGGTCCTCTTCTCCCCCTGGAGGGAGGGATTCTTGATTCCCCCTTGCTGAAAGCCTCCTTAGCCGAGGTGGTAGTTTCCCTGTTCCCCCCTTCGCCCTCCTCCGAAGGCGCTACCTCCAACATTTTGATTAACACGGGATCCGGCGTGGTCTCAGGGAGGGGGGCCGAACGCCGTATCAGTTTTGCTTGCGCTATCCACTCCTGTCCAAGGGATAGCTGGTTAAAAGGCAAATCCATGATAAATAAATGGACGATATGTCCGGACACAGGGCTACTTACTTGAGTATCCGGGCGATTACAGCTTAAGCCAGCGTCCTCGGTCAAGTCCGGACACATCTCTCGTGATCCGAAGAACAGTTTGTACATCTCCATGGGTGTCGTACCCATGAAGTGTTGGAGAGCTCGTGGTCCCTCCGGATTGAATTCCCACAGGCGGAGGGGGCAATGTTTGCAGGGCAGAAGATGCCGAATCAGCATAACCTGCGTCACTACGACCAGATTGATCTCCCTCTCTTGGAGGTCTCGAATCCGGCCCTGCAATAGGGGTACGTCCTTGGACGGCCCCCAGTCAAGCGCTTTGTTGACCCATGATGTTAGCCGTCGTGGAGGGCCTGAGCGAAAGGCGGGCGGCGGCCTCTACCTGCTGCCCCTGGGAGTGGTGATATAGAACCACTCCTGTTGCCACAAGTCGAGCTCCTCCTGAAAAGAGCCCTCGGGCCATGGAGCATCAGCCCTCTTGCTTATAACCGCCCCGCCGCACTCTGCCTGATGCCCCTCAATCATCTTCGGCTCCACGTTGAAGGTTTTGAGCCACAAACCGAAGTGAGGGGTAGTGCGGAGGAAGGCTTCGCAGACGACAATAAATGATGAGATGTGGAGGATGGACTCCAGAGCCAAGTCGTGGAATTCTAGCCCATAGTAAAACATGAGCCCCCTCACGAAGGGATCCATCGGGAAGCCTAAACCCCGACGGAGGTGAGACACGAACACGACACTCTCGCCAGGCTTGGGAGTAGGAATGACTTGCCCTTGGGCAGGCAACCTATGGGAAATCTCATAGGTTAAGTACCTGGCGTCTCTCAGCTTTAGCACGTCCTCTTCCGTGACGGAGGAGGGCATCCACCGGCCCTGTAGGTCAGAGCCGGACATTGTCGAAGGTCCGAAGTGCCCGAATCTGGAGCCCTAAGTGTTGGAACTCGGGGTGAGGGGCGGATTCGATTCAGGATTGAACAAAAGGAACGGGCCTTGGTCTCATTATAAAGAGAGAGAATACCAAGAGCCGTCCCCGTGACCGTTTGGAACTCGCCTTCGATGGAGGGGGCATGGCAACAGGCACGGTTGGGTTACCCACGTCCGTATTGATGAGAATCCCGGAATAAGGGGAACCCGATCTCTGCTTCGACAAGACGTGCCAAGGAAACCACTTCGCTAAATGCGCTGAGGTGGTATAATAAAAACGGTTCGAGTAAAAGCTTGGTTGTAGTGTGACGTCACGCCACAAAATACGTCGGCAGATTGCACTTTTGTAAATATTATTCTCTCTACGGTGGTATGTGGAATTTATTTTGCAGAGCCGGACACTATCCTGGTGTTCACAATCTTCTATAAATTATTCAGAGGAGGAACCCGCCTTGCAATGCCGAAGACAATATGCGCGCCGGACTCGTCGTCATTGAAGCCTGGTTTAGGGGCTACTGAGGGAGTCCCGGACTAGGGGGTGTCCGGATAGCCGAACTATCATCATCGGCCGGACTCCAAGACTAAGACTTCGTCCCGTGTCTGGATGGGACTTTCCTTGGCGTGGAAGGCAAGCTTCGCGATACGGATATGTAGATCTCCTACCATTGTAACCAACTCTGTGTAACCCTAGCCCTCTCCGGTGTCTATATAAACCGGAGGGTTTTAGTCCATAGGACAGAACAACAATCATACCATAGGCTAGCTTCTAGGGTTTAGCCTCCTTGATCTCGTGGTAGATCCACTCTTGTACTACCCATATCATCAATATCAATCAAGCAGGAGTAGGGTTTTACCTCCATCGAGAGGGCCCGAACCTGGGTAAAAACCTCGTGTCCCTTGTCTCCTGTTACCATCCGCCTAGACGCACAGTTCGGGACCCCCTACCCGAGATCCGCCGGTTTTGACACCGACACTCCCCAACACTCAACTCTCTCTCATAGACTTGGCTATGGTGGAAAGATGATTTGAGTGGAAAGCAACTTGGGGAAGGCTAGGGATCAAGATTCTTGTGGTTGGAATGGAATGTCTTGGTCTCAACACATGAGTAGGTGGTTCTCTCTCAGAAAATGAGTAGTGGAAGTGTGGGCACGTTCTGATGGCTCACGAATGAAGAATGGGCGGAGGGGTATATATAGTCTCCGCACAAAATCTAGTCGTTACACACAGATTCCCAAACTCGGTGAGACCGAATGGTAAAACTCGGTCAGACCGATTTAGGTCAAAATGTGAACATTAGAGTTTTCGGTGGGACCGACAAGGTCAACTCGGTGGGACCGATGTGCAGGGGTTAGGGTAAAATTTCAACTCTGTTTGACCGACTACACAAACTCGGTGGGACCGATTTTTGTAACAAGCAAACTAAGTATTGGTCGAGCAAACTCAGTGGGTCCAATTGCACAAATTCGGTGAGATCGAAATTGTTGTGAAAGGTCACAAAGGATTTGCAAGCCCATCTCGGTGAGACCAAGATCCCATCGGTGAGACCGAACTGATTAGGGTTTGGTAGTGGCTATGTCAAATGAACTCGGTGGCGCCGGATAGATCAAATCGGTGGGGCCGAGTTTGACTTTTAGGTTTAGGACATATGTGGATGTGAGAAAGTGGTTGAGGGCTTTGGAGCATATCACTAAGCACTTTGAGCAAGCAAACCATTAAGCAACACCTCATACCCTTTTAATAGTATTGGCTTTCCTAGGACTCAATGTGATCTTGGATCACTTAAACAAAAATGTAGAGTCTTGAGCTTTTGCCAATGTTTGTCCTTAGCATCTTGAAGTGGTTCCACCTCCTCTTGTCCATGTCCATGCCACTCCAATGTTGAACTCATCTGAAATATACTAGGTAGAAGTATTAGTCCAACAAGAGATATGTTGACATTAATTACCAAAATCACCCAGGGAGCACTTGTGCTTTGATTCTCCGCCTTTTTGGTAATTGATGACAACATACATCAAAGCTTTAGATAAAGATATAAGGGAATAGCAGGTTAAGCTTTGGCAAGACATGCAACATGCATTAGCTCCCCCTACATGTATGCAATCATGTGATGATAGATCATAAGAGTATGAGAATGCATAAACATGACAGAGCAAGCAATGAGTTACATGTGTTTGGCTATATGCATCAGAGCAAATGATGTAGATGCTGGAAATATACCTTCATGTTCATGAATTTCTCTTGCAAACAATATGTACCACAGCAAGAGGTCTTCATGCACATGAGTGTGATTCATATACTTACCTTGTGGTCTTGAACTAGCTTTGGAAGAGATGAACCTGAGTAAACAAGGTTAGATAACACAAAAACATCTACTAGACAGAGCAAGAACAGGAGATCACAAGAATACCAAGACTGGGATGACATTTAGAGAGTGAGTACTGGGTACTCTATTTGGTTATAGACATGTCCCCAAGAATAAATATATGCAATGAATTCGAAGGATTTTCTTCCCTTAGGACTGAGCTCTCCCCCCCTGAATCTGATATTGGATGATGGGAGAAGATAGGGAAAGAAAATCAGAGCAAACAAGAAAATAACCAGAGCAAGCTAGAAGCATAACATATACTATCATGTCTTTCCCCTTGGAAGACATGAGATAACTTTCCTCTTGAGAATAGAAGCATCAGGAGAAGCTTTAGGAGTGCATTCTCTCTTATGTTATAAGCTTTGATGTGCTCTCTCTCCCCCTTTGACATCAATTTCCAAGAAGGGACTTCTGGAGCATGAGTCAAGTAGGTTTGGTCCTTGAGTCACATTACAAAGCAACATGTAATATAGGATGCTGATAGAGGACAAGTATCATAGAGTGGAGCTGGGACAAATATGCAGGATGCAAGTGACACAGTTTTTATCTCAGTATTGACATCGGTAGCACCGAGTTGTTATTTTTGGTGGCACCGAGATGGTTCGGTTCAGCCGAAGAAATCAATCTGATGAAGCCAAGTTCAATCCAGAGAGTAAATACTTATCACCTCAGCTCACTTAGGAAATTTAAGATCTCACAAGGATATGTAAGGAATTAACTAAAGGATTTGCAATGAATTGGATGCAGGGAAATGCAGAAAATAACAGAGAAAAGAGAAAAGACATAATCTAGATGAAGTTTTTTTTGAAAGGGAAACTAGCATGCAAGAGACAAATGCAAGAGCACAAAGAAACAACAGAGAACTTCATCTAGAATTTGTCGGTGACAAAGTCACCTATGTTAGAGTATATTGACTTAGGAGTCAAGTGAGGACACTTGATCATAGGTCATACTCATCGTTTAAGCTCAAAATGGGGTTGCCATTTTTCGTTTAAGCATTTTGATGTATTCTCATCTTGTTGAGTTGCTTTGACCCATGTCTTGGGGTAAAGCTTCTCTAAGATGGAATGACATACCTTGGGTGGTGGGGTTGAACTTGGTCATGTAGTTGAACTTGTGTAGGGTGCTCAAGTTGATGTAGATCATCAAGAGTTGGGAGGACCACTTGTAGTTGAAGTTCATCTTCCTACATGGGTTAGTCCTACAAGGAAGAGCACTTGTGTATCCAAAGTGACAATCATGAAATTTGATATAAGGAATTTTTCAAAGGATATATTGAATGGATTCGTGCTTCCTTGTCTTCAACCACCATATTGTAGAGACTTGGAGATGTAGAGATTGCTTAGAGTGTGATTGAGTTGCAATCTCATAGAATTGGGTTCGTCCAAGTACCTACAAGGGTTAGATAGCATGCGAGAGTACAAGAATATCCAAGACATATGATCATCATCATAAGAGAAATATCAAGGATTAGTCAAAGTGAGGCTCATGCCTTGCATGCATCCACATGGAGTTTCTTCTCCAAATTTGAGGCATCAATGATGTTCAATTCACCTCTCAACCTGCAAAACACTTTCTCATCAAGTGGTTTAGTGAATATATCCACCAATTGCTTATCGGTACAAACATGCTTAAGTTTGATATCTCCCTTAGCAACATGATCTCGAGTGAAATGATGACGAACTTCAATATGCTTAGTTCGAGAATGTTGCACGGGATTATGAACAATCTTAATAGCACTCTCATTGTCGCAAAGCAATGGACATATTCACATATATCCCATAATCTTTAAGAGTTTGGGTCATCCAAAGTAAATGATCACAACATGAACCGGCGACAATGTATTCCGCTTCAGCGGTGGATAAGGATACCGAGTTTTGTTTCTTGGAGGACTAAGACACAAGAGATCTACCAAGAAATTGACAAGTACCCAAAGTGGAATTTCTATCAACCTTGTCACCGGCATAGTCCGAATCGGAGTAGCCAACAAGATTAAAACAAGACCTCTTAGGATACCAAATACCAAATAACAAATACCAAAATTTGGTGTATGTATTAAGTATCTCACTATCCTTTTCACAGCCTTAAGATGACATTCTTTGGGGGCCGCTTGATATCATGCACACATGCACACACTTAGCATGATATCAGGATGGGAGGCACATAGATATAACAATGAACCAATCATAGAGCGATAAACCTTTTGGTCAACCGGTTCGCCATCCTTTGTCAAGTCAAGATGGTCCACTAGTAGGCATGGGGATATTCATACCTTTGCATTCTTGCATGTTGAACTTCTTGAATAATTCCTTGGTATACTTTGTTTGAGAGATAAAGGTTCCCTCCTTAGTTTGCTTGATTTGCAAACCAAGAAAGAACTTGAGTTCACTCATCATAGACATCTCAAACTTCTCCGGCATAAGCTTTCCAAACTTTTCACTAAAGTGAGGGTTAGTTGAACCAAATATGATATCATCAACATAAATTTGGCACACAAATAGTTCTCCATTAAACCTTTTAGTAAATTGTGTAGATTCAATTTTACCAATTCCAAGCCCTTTTTCGAGAAGAAACTTAGTCAAGCATTTATACCAAGCTCTAGGAGCTTTCTTAAGACCATAAAGAGCTTTGTGGAGTTTGTAAACATGGTCGGGTTTCTTAGGATTAATAAAGCCGGGAGGTTGTTTAACATAAACTTCCTCCTCAATTTCACCATTATAAAAAGCACTTTTGATGTCCATTTGATAAAGGTAATGTCATGATGATTGGCATAAGCAAGTAAGATGCGAATGGACTCAAGTCTAGCAACGGGGGCATAAGTCTCACCGTAGTCCATACCTTCGATTTGAGTGTAGCCTTGAGCAATGAGACGAGCCTTGTTGGGTACAACTTGTCCACATTCATCTTGCTTGTTTCGAAACACCCATTTGGTTCCAATGACATTGTGCTTCTCATCGGGATTTTCAACCAACGTCCACACTTGGTTCCTCTCAAAGTAGTGTAGCTCTTCATGCATGGCATTTATCCAATCCAAATCTTCCAATGCTTCTTCAACCTTCATAGGTTCAATGCTAGAAATGAATGAGTAATGTTCACAAAAGTTAGCCAAACGAGATTTAGAGCGAGTAATTCTCCCGGTTTGATTGTCATCAAAGATTTGTTCGACGGGATGATCTCTTGAGACTCTTGCTCAAACTTGTGAGAGCTTTTGTTTGGGTCGGGGTGGAACATCCTCTTCATTGTCTTGTTCTTCCTCTTGTCTTTCTTCGTTGTTGTTGGCGTTGTTGTTCTCCCGTGGAGGTGGAGAAGGAGGATGTCGAGGTTGATCTTGTTGTACATCCTCGTTTTCGTCATCTCGATGTGCCCTACTCGTGGATGCCTCCAAGTCAACTTATGGTTCACCTTGGCGTGAAGTTGAGGCTTCCACTTGGACGGACGAGGTACTTTCCTTCACCTCCGTTGGGCGAATCTTGCCAATAGGCAAGTCTTGGATTGCTTCCGAAGGATCTTTGTCACCTACATCAATTGGCCGTGATTCATCAAACTTCACATCTACCGTCTCTTCAACCTTTCGGGTGAAATTGTTGTAGACATGGTAAGTGTGAGAGTTTGAGCCATAACCGAGTAAGAAACCTTCATGAGACTTAGGAGCAAATTTCGAATGACGATGCTTATCAAGAATGTAACACTTTGAACCGAATACCTGAAAGTATCCAAATTGGGGTTTGTTACCGGTGAGAAGCTCGTATGCCGTCTTGCCGAGTAACTGGTGAAGATATAGACGATTCGTTGCATCACAAGCTGTCTCAACCACTTCTGCCCAAAAGTGTTTTGGCGTCTTGTACTCATCAAGCATCGTTCTTGCCATTTCGATGAGCGTCCGGTTCTTCCTCTCAACAACTCCATTTTTTTGAGGTGTGTACGTAGCCGAGAACTCATGTGAAATCCCTTCTTCGTCAAGAAAGGTGTCCACATTGGCGTTCTTGAACTCCATTCCGTTGTCGCTGCGAACCTTCTTGATCTTCACTTCAAATTGGTTTTGGGCCTTCCTAGCAAAGTTTTTGAAGATCTTTTGGAACTGCGATTTATCATCAAGAAAGAACACCCACGTAAATCTTGAAAAATCATCAACAATGACTAGTCCAAACGAGTTACCACCGAGACTCTTGTAGGTGTTGGGACCGAAAAGATCCATGTGAAGTAGCTCGAGCGGTCTCCTCGTGGTCATGATGTTCTTCACGGGGTGGATTCCTCCAACCTGTTTTTTTGCTTGGCAAGCGCTGCCAAGTCTATCCTTGTCAAATATGACATCTTTAACACCAAGGATATGTTCACCTTTAATAAGCTTGTCAAGGTTTCGCATGCCCACATGACCTAACTATCTATGCCACAACCATCCTTTGGAAGATTTAGCAATTAAGCAAGTTCTAGGTTGAGCCTTTTTTAGTGAAATCAACAATGTATAGATCACCTCTACTTATGCCGGTAAAGACCATTTTATGATTATCTCTTTGAAACACTTGGCAATCTACTTCAATAAATAGGACATTGAACCCAAAGTCAGCTAGTCTAGATATAGAAAGTAGATTATAGCCAAGAGATTCAACGAGCATAACATTTTGTATGGAGCTGTCATGTGAGATGGCCACCTTACCGAGGCCAACCACCTTACCCTTTGAGTTATCAGCGAAAGTGACATACTTTCGAGGGCCGTCGTTTTCAGCAAGCTCACGAAACATATCTTTGTCTCCGGTCATGTGGTCGGTATCCACTGTCAAGGACCCATTCCTTTCCTCCAGCCATGTAGCCGCGAAGGTTAGCCATAAGACCAAAGTGTCTCATAGACTCTTCAAGATCGAGATCACTATCCTCATCCTCATCATAGTATCCATGTTCAACATCTTCTTGCAATTGATCATTTCCTAGAGAGAGTGATTCATTAGATATATGATTTTGACAATGTTCATCTCTATGAATTCTAATAGCTTCAGAAATGGTATTGCTAATAATTCCAACATCTCCTTTGGCACTCATAAGGTCACGAAGCTCAAATAAACAATCCCCAAACTTAGGATCATTGGGATTCATCTTATTCAAAGCAATAGACTTATGAATAACCTCATCTAAGTTTTCTAGGAATAGTCCAGAAATCGTTCCTCAAGAAATCTCCATATAGTATAAGCACAATCAAGAGTTGGCAAGTGACCAATCAAATTTCTAGGCAAGCCTCTAGTGATAAGATCGATAGTTCTAAGATTGAAAATCATGTCAAGAGACTCATCATGGGTAGGATGCAAGGGATCAACAAGGGGTTCACAAGGAGTAGTAATGTACTTGTTCAAGTGATATTCATGAAAAATTTCAAGCATCTCATTTTTCCGTTCACTAAAGAACTCTCCATCAAGCATAGGCACTCTACGTCTAAGACTCCCCAACATAGACTCATCCATCTTCCTCCGATGGTGATTAAACCAAAGAAATGGAGACCAAAGCTCTGATACCAATTGAAAGGATCGAGAAGAGGTGTCTAGAAGGGGGGGGGGGTGATTAGACCCTCAACAAGTAATGGTGACAGTTTTTAAGTTTTTCAAGTTGAGGTTGGATATCAGCACAATTTCAAACATTCACAATGCAATTCAAGCAAGCATGCAAAGAGTATATGAGCGGCGGAAAGTAAAGCAAGCAGCTTGCAAGAAAGTACAGGGATGGGATTGGAGTGTGCAAACGCAATTGGAGACACAGAGATTTTTGGCATGGTTCCGATAGGTAGTGCTATCGTACATCCACGTTGGTGGAGACTCCAACCCACGAAGGGTAATGGTTGCGTGAGTCCACGGACGGCTCCACCCACGAAGGGTCCACGAAAAAGCAACCTTGTCTATCCCACCGCGGCCATAGCCCATGAAGGACTTGCCTCACTTGGGTAGATCTTCACGAATTAGGTGATCTCCTTGCCCTTACAAACTCCTTGGTTCAACTCCACAATCTTGACGGAGGCTCCCAAATGACACCTAACCAATCTAGGAGACACCACTCTCCAAAAGTTAATAGATGGTGTGTTGATGATGAACTCCTTGATCTTGTGCTTTAAATGATAGTCTCCCCAACAGTCAACTCTCTATCTAATAGATTTGGCTATGGTGGAAAGATGATTTGAGTGGAAAGCAACTTGGGGAAGGCTAGAGATCAAGATTCTTGTGGTTGGAATGGAATGTCTTGGTCTCAACACATGAGTAGGTGGTTCTCTCTCAGAAAATGAGTAGTGGAAGTGTAGGCATGTTCTGATGGCTCTCCTCACAAATGAAGAATGGGTGCAGGGGTATATATAGTCTCCACACAAAATGTGGCCATTACACACAGATTCTCAAACTCGGTGAGACCAAATGGTAAAACTTGGTCAGACCAGTTTAGGTCAAAATGTGAACGTTAGAGTTTTTGGTGGGACCGACAAGGACAACTCGGTGGGACCGATTTTGATAATAAGCAAACTAAGTATTGGTCAAGCAAACTTGGTGGGACCGATTGCACAAATTCGGTGAGACCGAAATTGTTGTGACAGGTCACAGAGGATTGCAAGCCCATCTCGGTAAGTCTGAGATCCCATTGGTGAGACCGAACTGATTAAGGCGTAGTTGCTATGTCAAATGAACTCAGTGGCACCGGATAGATCAAATCGGTGGGGCGGAGTTTGACTTTTAGGTTTAGGAAATATGTGGACATGAGAAAGTGGTTGAGGGCTATGGAGCATATCACTACACACTTTGAGCAAGCAAGCCATTAAGCAACACCTCATCCCCTTTTAACAGTATTGGCTTTCCTATGGACTCAATGTGATCTTGGATCACTTAAATAAGAATGTAGAGTCTTGAGCTTTTGCCAATGTTTGTCCTTAGCATATTGAAGGGGTTCCACATCCTCTTGTCCATGTCCATGCCACTCCAATGTTGAACTCATCTGAAATATAGTAAGTAGAAGTATTAGTCCAACAAGAGATATGTTGACATTAATTACCAAAATCACCCAGGGAGCACTTGTTATTTCAAAGCCTCAAAGAGTCTCATGATCAACTCCAAGTGAAGCTAACCAAGGAGAAAGCCACATTTCCTCATATGGTTTTGTAGGATTGAAAGTATGTCTAGAGGGGGGGGGGGGTGATTAGACTACTTGACCAAATAAAAATCTAACCGTTTCCCAATTTTAAGTCTTGGTAGATTTTAGCAACTTAGCACTAGTCAAGCAATCAACCTACACATGCAAATCTAAGAGTATACCAGCAGAATGTAAATCATTGCATATGAAGGTAAATGGGAGGAGTTTGGAGGGAGGAAATGCAATGTAGACATGGAGATTTTTGGCGTGGTTTCTCTAGGTGGTGCTATCATACATCCATGTTGATGGAGACATCAACCCAGGAAGGGTAACGGCTGCGCGAGTCCACAGAGGGCTCTACCCACGAAGGGTCCACGAAGAAGCAACCTTGTCTATCCCACCATGGCCATCGCCCACGAAGGACTTGCCTCTCTTGGGTAGATCTTCACGAAGTAGGCGATCTCCTTGCCCTTACAAACTCCTTGGTTCAACTCCACAATCTTGACGGAGGCTCCCAAGTGACACCTAACCAATTTAGGAGACACCACTCTCCAAAAGGTAATAGATGGTGTGTTGATGATGAACTCCTTGCTCTTGTGCTTCAAATGATAGTCTCCCCAACACTCAACTCTCTCTCTCTCACAGATTTGGCTATGGTGGAAAGATGATTTGAGTGGAAAGCAACTTGGGGAAGGCTAGAGATCAAGATTATTGTGGTTGGATTGGAATGTCTTGGTCTCAACATATGAGTAGGTGGTTCTCTCTCAGAAAATGAATGCTGAAAGTGTAGGCATGATCTGATTGTTCCCTCCACGAATGAAGAATGGGTGGAGGGGTATATATAGCCTCCACACAGAATCTAACCGTTTCACGCAGATTCCCAAACTCGGTGAGACCGAATAGTGAAACTCGGTCAGACCGATTCAGTTCAAAATGTGAATGTTAGGCTTTTCGGTGGGACCGACATGATCAACTCGGTGGGACCGATGTGCTAGGGTTAGGGCATAACTTAATCTCGGTGAGACCGATCACATGAACTCGGTGGGACCGATTCCAGTAATAGGCAAACAGAGAGTTGGTCAGGCACACTCGGTGGGACGATCGCTCATTTCAGTGAGATCAAAACGTTACGAAAAGGAAATAGAGAGTTTGCATTGCAAACTCGGTGGGACCGATTGCTCATTCCGGTGAGACCGAAACGTTACGAAGGGAAACAGAGAGTTTGTAATTCCATCTCGGTGAGACCGAGATCCCTATCCATGAGACCGAAGTGATTAGGTTTTGTGGCAATGGCTATGTCAAATGAACTCGGTGGCGCCGGATAGATCAAATCGGTGGGGCCGAGTTTGACTTTAGGTTTAGGACATATGTGGATATGAGAAAGTGGTTGAGGGCTTTGGAGCATATCACTAAGCACTTTGAGCAAGCAAGCCATTAAGCAACACTTCATCCCCTTTTAATAGTATTGGCTTTCCTATGGACTCAATGTGATCTTGGATCACTAAAGTGAAAAAGTAGAGTCTTGAGCTTTTTGCCAATATGTGTCCTTAGCATTTTGAGGGGTCCACATCTCTAGTCCATGTCATCCCAATCATTGAACTTTCTGAAATAGTCATCTTGAAAGATTATTAGTTCAATGAGCTATATGTTGTTAAGAATTACCAAAACCATCTAGGGATTAGTTGCACTTTCAATCTCCCCCTTTTTGGTAATTGATGACAACATACAGATCAAAGCTTCGACAAATGATAATAAGAATGAAATACATCATCGCTTTGAGAAGTATGTGATAAGCAAGAGCTCCTCCTAAATTTGTGCATTATTTAAATTCGCTTTTGAATGCAAATACACAATCAATTAGGATCATGGGTTACTCTTCCATGTCACATACATCTTGGTGGAGTGCTCAAAATGATAGAATATGGAACATGCATTTCATATCAATTTTCAATTCGGATGTTATACATAGATCATTCATATGCATTTCATATTTTATTGCATTTTGGGTTTTTATTTGGTTGTGATCCGAGAAATCTTAAGAAACTCAAGGGCCCAAGGAGAGAGAGTTGGAGGTTTCATATAATTTTCATTTTTGAATTTATTTCAAATTTGAAAAGTGGATCAATTTGATTTCAACAAATTCTTTCCAATTATTTCAAAATAATAAAAATAATGAGAGAAGATATAAGGACTTCTTCAAAACAGAGGAGAAATGTTGGAAAAGAAATTTGGAAGTCAAATTATTTTATTTGAATTTTTATTTGCAATCTTATTTGGTTGAGTTAGAGAAAAACATGCATTTAAAAAAATCATTTAGTCAAGAAAAAATGTTCACATTGTCCCAAATATTAGGAAGGGATGGTGAAAATTGTTTATGGAATTTTAGGATTTTTATTTTATTTTATTGGGATTTTTTCTTCGCGGCGCTGTTTAAAAAAAAGTTGCGCACGTCCCAACTGGGCCGGCCCAGCCGAAGCCAGGCTGAGGCCCAGCTCGCGTCGCCTCCGCCGCCGACTCGGGAGGAGTCCCGAGCGGACCCGCTCCGCCGCCGCCGGACTCCACTTGGAGTCCGACTCCGCTCCATCGCCGTTTGCCCCTCCCCCAAGCCAGATCCGCCCCTGACCCCCTTTATATACTCCCCCTCTGCTCCCTCTCCTCCCCACCTAAGCCGCCGCTGCCGCCCACCATTGCCGCGCCGCTGCCACCCGCCGCCTCCTGTCGCGTCGTCGTCGCTCGCGCTGTCACCGCCGCTGCTAGCTGTTGCTGCTGCCATCACCGCCTCGCTGTGCGCCGTCGGAGCCGCCGCCCCGCCGAGCCACCGCTGTCGAACCTCGACGCCGAACCGGTATAAAAAACGAACCAACCCCGGTTTTTCTTTCGGTTTATTCTTATAGATCGGTTCATTTTTATTAGCTCGTTAAATAGCGGATGTTCAGCCAATTAGTTCTGTTAACGAACGAGTTCATTTGTTAGTCTCTGTTAGCAGACGTTCGTCCGATAGATTTTTCTTTTTCTGTTTATTTTCGGCCAGGGACCTATCCGCGAATAGTTTTATCGTGATTTAGCCCCTAATCTTCATACTAGCGTAACTTTTAGCTCGTTTATCCAAATTAGATGAAATCAACGCCAAATTCTTCGTAACGATCCACTCTATCCAATAAACCAACTTGAACATGATTTTGACAATTTAAATTTGAGTTCAGTTCAGTTTAGTAATCGATATTGTTTTGTTCGTATCTTGAGTTTCGTAGCTTCGTTTGAGATGATTCTTTTTGCAAATCATAGATAATCACATATACCTATAGTTAAGATCCAATCCACATGAAAATAATGCTGTTAGGTTTTTTTTCTGTTTTGTTTAGTTGTTTGCTTGTTATTAGTTTTATTTGGATCTTTTCCGGATTTCTTTTTGCATCGTTTGATTGATTGCTTATGTATGCTACTGTTTGTCTATGCTAGATTTTCCAGAGTGCGAAGCTTGTTACTACGAATCTCTAGAGTTTTCCAATCGTCAGCAAGTCAAGTTACACTTTGAGCATACTCTTCCATACCCAGTTTTTACTATGCCTTAGTTTTGTCCCTCAAATATTTGCATGAGTAGGATTGGGAACATGTGGTTTGGTTGTAGTACATGAGGTAGGAACCTATTACCTTTGATCACCCCGGGAATATACGTTATGCTCAATTATTGCTTAGCCATGCTCGTAGATGGGGATTGGATCGTGATGTACATGGAAGTTGTGAGAGATAATAATTTTGGACAACATTAAGGTGGCAACTTTAATACACATCTGGGTGGATTGGTTGGGGCACCTGGGGAAACCAGCGCTAGCCCGTTTGGGAAATCCTGAAGTACCGTGTGATTCTTCCTCGGTTCGCCACCCAGGCTCAAAGGGATCATATGATATTTCATGCCTAGAAACTTCCGTGTGCTGCCACAAGCCATTATGGGCTCTAGCGTAGTTGAGTAAGTTGTATGAGCTCTTGAAGAGGTGGACTAGCAGATGTAGGGGTAAGTAGGTGTACCGGTCTACCCAGAGTAGAGAGTTAATGCTTCAGAAAGACTATGTCTCGATCTTCCAATCATGGATGCAGTCGAGTCTTGTGGGGAAAAGTGCGCAACATCTGCAGAGTGTATAAACTAATCATGGTTAGCAGTGTCCCCAGTTATGGACATCTTGAGTATCTAGAAGTGGATATTTATTGTTGATCTCATCACTCTTTAATTAATGAATTGGGTTTAATGATGATACTTGTTTAATGATGGGATTTGAGTTGGAGGAACCTTCTCAAATGTTGGTATAACTTTGTAGTAAATAAAATTTATTCCTTTGTTGTAGGGGAAAATTAGCTTTATGCAAAACCTTTAAATTTAGAGCCTCCACCAGCCAAATATGCATGTAGATATAGTTTCTTGCATTTATTGCTTTATAGTGTAACTCTGCCAGCATATTCATGTGCTGACCTACACAGCTGTAACTTCTCATGTTGCAGACTTTACCGAGGACGAATAAGGTGCGATAGGTCATTGTCATGCACTTAGCTATGCTGTTGGAGTTGATGGACTCATTTATCTTCAAAGCTTCTGCAATTATTTAGTTTAGATGGCCTTCAGCCATTTTATTTGTATAACAGATACTCTTTATGAGGACCTCTATGTAATAAGTGTGTGATTGGACTCTGTTATAATTCCTCGAGTACTGTGTGTGTCAGCATACTGATCAAGGGATGACACTTAAGCACAGAGACTTTGGTCCATTGGGATCGTGGTAGCTACAAGATGATATTAGAGCACACGCTGACTGTAGACGCGACCACTAGGAAAAGCCACAAGATTACTCTTCTTTGCTCATTTCTAATTCTCCTCTATTTTTACTCTATAGATGGCGGATCCCAGGAACAAGTTAACTCAGCCGGATGATGGCACCCCCTTTCGGACGACACTTGATGGAAGTCACAAAGTATCTGAACATCGGACTACCAAGCTTCAGTGGAACTTTCTCTGCAACTTTATCGGAAGAGGAGCACTGGAGGATCAAAGTTCGTGTACCTAGGAGGACGTTTGCGCCAACAACGAAGCCCACTGATTTTACCTTGGATGCACCAAGTTGGAACTTGGGAAAGAGCATGGCAGCCCACATCACTTTTGGACGCATTTGTGAGGTATACCACAAGGAGCTTGAAGACACCGTCTATCAGATATGTGGACTCTGAGACAAGGAATGGAAGATGATTCATACCAGGAAGGATGGATCAATTGCAGCATACATTCAGGAGATGGATCAGCACATTCGTCGATGTGAGAACCAGATGTGTGCTATCATGAAGAAGACCAAGAAGCTGATGAAGAAGAATATCGAGCTAGAGGAGGAACTCAAGTCAAACATGTGATGGATATGAAGAAGAAATTGCTGTGCTACTGGAGAAGCATGAAGACCTGAAGAAGAAGCTAGGAATACCCGTGGAGAACCAGAGGCGAGAACCTGAAGTGAAGATTCGTTCGGAGGACTACATCATTTTGGACGACACCAACACGGACAGTGACACAAATGATGACGGTGATGACGACTACGTAGACAAAGCTAGAGTAGATATTATGGAGTCTTCCATTGATCAAAATTTCTAGACGACCACCATGTTACTAGTAGTATTATTGCAAGTAGTTAGCATTGTTCAATTTGTAATCGTAGTTTAGATCATTTGTGTGAACCTTGTTTGATATTGAATGAAGTGAATTAATTGTATTTGCCTCATATGCATATGGGTAGTGAAATTCCTCTCAGACCTTTTCTGTTTCCCCCCCTTCTAACCCATCAGATGCCTCCGGGACGTGACACTAGATTCGTGTTCCCACCGGAGCTCACCCAGTTGATCTAGTAGCAGAATGCCTTGATGCAGATGTTGGTCCAGAATTAGTACCAGAACCAAGGCAACAACAAAAACAACAACAACAACAACAACAACCCACCGCCACCACCCCCTGTTGACAACCTAGCCCGCTTTCTTAGATTGAATCCGCCGGTGTTCTCTAGCAGCACCGAGCCAATTGTTGCAGATGATTGGCTCCGCAAGATTGGAAGAAAGCTGACCACTGCCGGATGCACAGATGCAGAGAGAGTGCACTTTGCCGTGCATCAGCTTGATGGACCCGCAACATCTTGGTGGGAGAACTTCACCACCACTTACCCCATTGCTACAGTTACATGGGATCAATTTTAGCAGGCCTTCCGCACCGCACATGTCTCAGCTAGAGCAATGAGTTTGAAGAAGCGTGAGTTTCGCAACTTGCGCCAAGGGAGTCGTACAGTGGGACAATATGTGGATGAATTCAGCAAGTTAGCATGCTATGCCCCGGATGATGTGGCCACAGATGCCGCGAAATAGGAGAAGTTTCTTGAGGGACTCAATGATGAGCTAAGCATGCAGTTGATGGTGGAAACTTTCAACAACTACCAGGAGTTGGTAGACAGGGCCCTCATGATAGAAGGCAAGCAACAACATATTGACAATCGCAAGAGGAAGTATGGATGATACGTCTCCAACGTATCTATAATTTTTGATTGTTCCATGCTATTATATTATCTGTTTTGGATGTTTAATGGGCTTTACTATGCACTTTTATATTATTTTTGGGACTAACCTATTAGCCGGAGACCCGGCCCAAATTGCTGTTTTTTTTGCCTATTTCAGTGTTTCGCAGAAAAGGAATATCAAACGGAGTCCAAATGGAATGAAACCTTTGGGAGAGTTATTTTTGGAACAAATGCAATCTAGGAGACTTGGAGTGTATGTCAAGAAAGAAACGAGGCGGCCACGAGGCAGGGATGCGTGCCCCCTGATGAAGCCATGTACCTAGGGTAGGGTCACGGACCTGTCCAAGATATCCTCCCCAAGGACATCTCTAGAGGAAACCACCTTTCAATCGACCTGGAAGGGTTCCACTCGACGGACTCAAAGACACTCGACCATGAAGCCAACCACTCAACCACTAGGAGATCTAAAGTCACTCTGCACGCAACGGTCTGTCATTAAGTAGCTTTTATGGTCATCATAGCACTTTATTTGTGGCGTTACCAGTAACGCCCGACCTTAATGTACCTTAAAGCCTGCATAACTGAGGGCCGGAGGGGTCTGGCGGACTCTATATAAGCCACCCCCCTCCTTAGTGTAAAGGGTTCGCACCCCTGTAACTCATACGCACATAATACAGTCGACCGCCTACGGGCTCCGAGACGTAGGGCTATTACTTCCTCCGAGAAGGGCCTGAACTCGTAAACATGATGCGTATACAACTACTCCATAGCTAGGATCTTGCCTCTCCATTCCTACCCCCCTATTCTACTATCAGACTTAGAACCACGACAGTTGGCGCCCACCTTAGGGCAGGTGTCTTAGCGACTTATTGGAGAAGTTGCGAATTTTCCGATCTCCTTCATCATGGTTTCAGGCGGAGTTTTGGTTGAGGGCCGCGAGATCCGTCTCGGTGCGCTCATGTTCATCGCTGATGACTCCGCTTGGCTTCAGGAGGCTCCGCTCGATGTCGACGCGCTCCCTGTCCGTGGGGCAACGTACTTTCGCGCGTGCGTCCGCGGAGTCCTCCTGCGGGAACCGTCGACCCAGTATCGGTGGACCCCTGTGTCGTCCTCCCCCTGTTTCCGGCCGACGCAAGCGCTCCGGTCGGTCGAGGCTTCAGCGGTGGGTGAGGCACGCGGTAACCCGCTAGTCGGCCACCCCCAAGTCGTGACAATCGAGCCCGACGAATCTCTCTACGGCCTGTTCGATTTGTCGACTGGCTCCGCAGAGACTGCATCCGAGGGCGACAACAGTGATCCAGCGGCGGAGGTTCTGATGGTCAATGGACCACGCAGCCCTCCCGGCTTTCCTCACGCCGACGAAGGCGACGGCGGAGGCGATCCGGCACAGGTCCACGAAGAATATCAACCCGAGCCCCTCACTTCGCTGCAGAGGGAAGAACTTCGCCGCCGGAACATGGATGCGCGACACACTCCTATCGTTGGAGAAACCCCCGAGGCTCGTGCCTTAGAGGACGAGTGCTTGGCTAACTTGGCTGAGCGCACTCGATTGGAGAACCTCCAGCGAGCACTCGACGAGCATGCGCGACAACGGGATCCAGAATCCAGTCGACGCCAACTTTTTCCACCACCGACTCAGGTATATCGAACTCCGATTCAGAATTTAGCAGCTGCAGCCCGTATAGCAGAGTTGATTCAGCCTTCCCAATCGGAGGCTGGCAGAGGCTTGTTGCAGATCAGAGCATTACTTCGGGTGACAGGAGATCAAAATTCAGCTATATCACAGTCACGGAATAGGATTCACAGCAAATCCGTCGCTGCGAATACAGTCCAGTCGGCCCATAGCCCAAGATTGCCCCCGAGGCGTGAGGGACGTGAGGACCGGCATGATCAGTATAGAAAAAGAGAGTAGTATGATCACCAACTCGATCACGATGGTCGACGTCGAGTGCCCACCCTCCCCCAAGGGGTGGATCGTACGCACCTCGACAGCAGGATGACAGACGTCAGCACAGTGTTGGGCGAAGGATTCCAGTCTACCCTAGGGAACCAGGTTTTGATGCGAGATCCATTATCGTTCAAGGTTTGGTCGACAGGAACAGAGCTCACCGAGAAGGTCACGACAGAGATGTGCCTATTAGCAGTAGAGTACACGTTTCAGGGCCAGAGTGCTTCAGCAGAGCCATCAGGGCCGCGGTGATTCCTCCAAACTTCAAGTTGGCGACTGGAGTTAGTAAGTTCACCAGTGAGTCCAAGCCTGATACTTGGCTTGAAGACTACCGAGTGGCTGTTCAGATTGGCGGCGGCAACGATGAGGTGGCCATGAAACACCTGCCTCTTATGTTGGAGGGCTTGGCCAGAGCATGGTTGAATCAGTTAGCACCCAGCAACATTTACACTTGGGAAGATCTTGCCCGAGTGTTTGCCAAAACATTTGAAGGAACTTGCAAGTGACCAGCAAGGTTGACAGAGATGCAATCTTGTGTGCAGAAGTCGAATGAAACTCTGAGGGATTACATCTAGAGATGGATCACGTTGCATCACACGGTAGAGAATGTATCTGATGACCAGGCAGTCTGTGCCTTCAAGGAAGGCGTTAAGTACAGAGTGCTAAACCTAAAATTCGGTCGAACCGGAGACATGTCTCTGAGTCGAATGATGGAGATTGACACCAAGTATGCCAATGGTGAAGAAGAGGATCGTCTCCGGAGTGGCAAGCACAAGTCAATCGCCCATGAAACCGGGGGAAGGAACTCCAGTCGGAAGCAGAAGCGGAAAGCCGAGCCAGCTGCTCCTGGAGAAGCCTTGGCCGTGACTCAAGGAAAGTTTAAAGGGAAGCCAAAAGGGTCTTGGAACCCTAAGAAGGTGAAGGACAAGGAAGGGAATGACGTGATGGATTTGCCATGCCACATCCACACGAAGAAAGATGAGGAGGGTAAATTCATTTATCCGAAACATACCACTCGACAGTGTCGGCTCTTGATCCAGCAATTCCAGGGGAAACATCCCAAAGATAAGGAAAAGGAGTCGGACAAAGTTGAAGACAAAGAAGATAGTGATGATGGATATCCCCAGGTCAATTCCACCCTGATGATTTTTGCTGATGTTGAAAGCAAAAGTCGATTGAAAGTTATCAACCAAGAGGTGAATATGGTTGCTCCAGTGACACCCAGTTATCTGAAATGGTCTCAGACTGCCATCATGTTCGACCAGTCCGATCATCCAACACACATAGCCACCCTTGGGAGGCAAGCTTTGGTGGTCGACCCAGTCATCGAAGGCACTCGACTGACTAAAGTTTTGATGGACGGTGGCAGTGGCCTGAATATATTGTATGCGGAGACGTTGAAAGGGATGGGCATTCCGATGTCCAGACTCAGTACCAGCAACATGAGTTTCCATGGAGTCGTTCCTGGAAAGAAGGCTGAGTCACTCGGCCAAATTGCTCTTGATGTGGTTTTCGGTGATTCCAAGAATTACCGCAAAGAAAAGTTGACGTTCGAAGTTGTGGATTTCCAGAGTGCTTATCACGCTATTTTGGGCAGGCCAGCTTATGCACGTTTCATGGCTCGACCATGCTATGTGTACCTCAAATTGAAGATGCCTGGTCCCAAAGGTGTGATCACTATTACTGGCAATCGGAAGAAGGTGGAAGAGTGCTTTCAGAAAGGCTCAAATATTGCCGATGCTCAGATGGCAGTGGTAGAGCTGCAGGAATACCAAAAAACTGCAGATCTGAGTGATTTGTTGCAAGCCAAGAAGCCTGCTACGGAATCAGCGTTTCAGTCGTCCGGTGAGACAAAGCCGATTCACATTCACCCGACCGACCCCAGTGTTGCTCCGACTCATATCTCTACAACACTCGACTCCAAATAGGAAGAAGCGCTCATCCAGTTCCTCCGTGAGAACTGGGACATCTTCGCATGGAAGCCTTCTGACATGCCGGGTGTTCCCAGGGGGCTGGATGAGCACCATCTACGAGTCGACTCAAAAGCGAAAACTGTCAAGGAACATCTTTGACGATCCGCCGTCCAGAAGAGAAAGGCCATTGGCGAGGAGGTGGCTCGGCTCTTAGCAGCAGAGTTTATCCGAGAGATTTACCACTCCGAGTGGCTCGCCAATGTCGTCATGGTCCCCAAGAAGGACAAGTCACTTCGCATGTGCATTGACTTCAAACATATCAATCGGGACTGCCCGAAAGATCATTTTCCTCTCCCCCGCATCGACCAAATAGTCGACTCAACTGCGGGATGTGAGCGCCTGTCTTTTTTAGACGCCTATTCCGGTTACCATCAGATCCGTCTGTATGGACCCGCCGAGATCAAAACAGCTTTCATCACACCATTCGGGTGCTTCTGTTATGTTACCATGCCATTCGGCCTCAAGAATGCCGGAGCCACGTTCATGAGGATGATTCAGAAGTGTCTTCTCACTCAAATCAGTCAGAATGTGGAAGCTTATATGGATGATATTGTGGTCAAGTCACGGAAAGGTTCCGACCTGCTGACTGACCTTGCTGAAACATTTGCCAACCTCAGGAGATATGATATCAAGCTTAATCCATCAAAGTGCACATTCGTAGTTCCTGATGGAAAGTTACTCGGTTTTCTCGTTTCCAAACGAGGAATCGACGCCAACCCAGAAAAAGTTGGTACTATACTCTGAATGAAACGCCCTGTGCGTGTGCACGATGTCCAGAAGCTTACTGGATGCTTGGTCGCTTTAAGTCGATTCATCTCTCATCTCGGTGAAAAGGCATTGCCTCTTTACCGACTGATGAAGAAATCAGACAAGTTCGAGTGGACTCCCGAAGCTGATGCAGCATTTGCAGAGCTAAAAGCTCTGCTCTCCACCTAGCCGGTGCTTGCTGCCCCAATCAGCAAGGAGCCTTTCTGCTTTACATTGCAGCCACAAGACAAGTCGTCAGTACAGTACTTACGGTCAAGCGGGAAGAAGAAGGAAAAGCCTTTAAAGTTCAGCGCCCAGTATATTATCTTTCTGAAGTTTTGACCCCATCAAAGCAAATATATCCTCATTATCAGAAGCTTGTATATGGGATTCATATGACCACGAAGAAGGTTGCTCATTACTTCTCTGACCATTCCATTACAGTCGTCAGCGACGCCCCATTGTCAGAGATTCTGCACAATAGAGATGCGAGTGGTCGAGTGGCAAAATGGGCGATTGAACTCCTTCCTTCCCCTTGATATCAAGTTTGAGACAAAGAAAGCCATCAAGTCCCAAGCAATAGCAGATTTCATCGCCGAGTGGATGGAACAGCAACTGCCGACTCAAGTTCACTCGGAGCACTGGACCATGTTCTTTGATGGTTCTAAGATGCTGAATGGTTCCGGTGCTGGGGTAGTGTTGGTTTCGCCCCGAGGAGATAAGCTCAGATATGTGCTCCAGATCCACTTTGATTCCTCCATTAACGAAGCAGAGTACGAAGCACTTTTGTATGGGTTGCGTATGGCCATTTCACTCGGCGTCCGTCGCCTCATGGTCTATGGCGACTCAGATTTGGTGGTTAATAAAGTGATGAAGGAGTGGGACGTTAGAAGTCCGGCCATGACCGGTTACTGCAATGCAGTGAGAAAGCTAGAGAAGAAATTCGAGGGGTTAGAGCTCCATCATATACCCCGACTAAAAAATCAAGCAGTTGATGATTTGGCAAAAATAGGTTCCAAGAGAGAAGCCATTCCCAGTGATGTGTTTTTGGAGCACATCCACACACCATCAGTTCAAGAGGATCCATTCACCGAAGAAGCCCCATAGCAAAAGAGTGCCATGGACCCGACTGAAGTTGAGGTTCCAGCTGTGGTCGACTTGATCATGGAAGTTTTGGTCATCACTCCCGACGGGACAGTGCCGTACATCGCGTATATCCTAAGGAAAGAGCTCCCAGAGAACGAAGAAGAGGCTCGACAGATCGTCCGTCGATCCAAGGCCTTTACTATGATAAAAGGATAGTTGTACAGAGAAAGCGCGACTGGAGTCAGCCAGAAATGTATAACACCAGAAGAAGGTCAGATAATTCTCGACAATATCCACTTGGGGACCTGTGGTCATCATGCGTCCTCTCGGACCATTGTGGCTAAAGCATACCGAGCGGGGTTTTACTGGCCAAGAGCAAATGATATGGCGAAGGAGATAGTCGACAAGTGTGAAGGATATCAGTTCTACTCCAATATGTCACTCAAACCCGCCTCAGCTTTGAAGACCATTCCACTCGTCTGGCCCTTCACTGTTTGGGGATTGGATATGGTTGGACCACTGAGAACTAGCAGGAGCGGCTTCACCCATGTGCTGGTGGCAGTCGACAAGTTCACTAAGTGGATTGAAGCTAAGCCTATCAAGAATCTTGATGCCGGCACTGCTATCAGCTTCATCAGAGAGTTGATATTCAAATATGGAGTTCCGCACAGCATCATCACTGATAATGGGTCAAACTTCGATTCCGACGAATTCAGAACTTTTTGCGCTTCTCAAGGCACACGAGTCGACTACGCTTCAGTCGCTCACCCCCAGTCGAATGGACAAACGGAACGAGCAAACAGCCTAATTCTCAAAGGACTGAAACCCCGGTTGATGCATGATCTCAAGCACGCAGCAGGCGCATGGGTCGACAAACTTCCATCAGTTCTTTGGGGATTGAGGACCACTCCTAACCGGTCGACTGGGCGAACTCCATTCTTTCTGGTCTATGGAGTTGAAGCAGTTCTGCCGAGTGACCTGCTTCACAATGCACCCCGAGTCGAGCTTTACTCTGAAGATGAAGCAGAACAAGCCCGACAGGACACAGTCGACCTTCTAAAAGAAGAAAGAGAGATGGCCATGATCCGATCGACTATCTATCAGTAGGATTTGCGTCATTGCATGCCAGAAATGTGAAGAGTCGAGCCTTCCAAGAAGGAGATTTGGTCCTCTGAGTGGATCAACAGAAGCCACAGAAGCTCGCTCCTACTTGGGAAGGCCCCTTCATCGTCACCAAAGTTCTCCACAATGGAGCGTACCGTCTTTACAATGTCGATCGCCAGATTGACGAGCCACGAGCATGGAATGCGGAGCTGCTCCACCCCTTTTATACTTAAGTACTCACTCGGATGAGATGTAATAAAAGTACTTTTGTAGTTTGTTTATCAAAGACAAGAGTGTTATAATTTTCCCAGTGATTGTTGTTACTTTTGTTTACGTGAGAAATCCCCCAGTGGGTGGCTTACCTGCGAATCCATTTTGCCTAAGTTTGTAAAAAAAATCCCTACCGAGTGGTGAGCCAGCCTCCCACTCGGGGGCTTAGCTGCGAATCCGTTTCGCCTAAGTATTTAAAAATCCTACCGAGTGGTAAGTCAACCTTCCACTCGGAGGCTTAGCTGTAGTCCAGTACTCGCCTAAGTATTTAAAAATCCTACCGAGTGGTGAGCCAGCCTCCCACTCGGGGGCTTAGCTGCAGTCCAGTGCTCGCCTAAGTATTTAAAAATCCTACCGAGTGGTTAGCCAGCCTTCCACTCGGAGGCTTAGCTGCAGTCCAGTACTCGCCTAAGTATTTAAAAATCCTACCGAGTGGTAAGCCAGCCTTCCAATCGGGGGCTTAGCTGCAGTCCAGTACTCGCCTAAGTATTTAAAAATCCTACCGAGTGGTTAGCCAGCCTTCCACTCGGAGGCTTAGCTGCAGTCCAGTACTCGCCTAAGTATTTAAAAATCCTACCGAGTGGTAAGCCAGCCTTCCACTCGGGGGCTTAGCTGCAGTCCGGTACTTGCCTAATATTTCAAAATCCTACCGAGTGGTTAGCCAGCCTTCCACTCGGAGGCTTAGCTGCAGTCCAGTACTCGCCTAAGTATTTAAAAATCCTATCGAGTGGTGAGCCAGCCTTCCACTCGGGGGCTTAGCTGCAGTCCAGTACTCGCCTAAGTATTTAAAAATCCTATCGAGTGGTGAGCCAGCCTCCCACTCGGGGGCTTAGCTGTAGTCCAGTGCTCGCCTAAGTATTTAAAAATCCTACCGAGTGGTTAGCCAGCCTTCCACTCGGAGGCTTAGCTGCAGTCCAGTACTCGCCTAAGTATTTAAAAATCCCTACCGAGTGGTGAGCCAGCCTCCCACTCGGGGGCTTAGCTGCGAATCTTTTTCGCCTAAGTACTTGAGAATCCCACCGAGTGGTGAGCCCGTCTCCCACTCGGGGGCTTAGCTGCAGTCCAAGTACTCGCCTAAGTTTAAAAAATCCTACTGAGTGGTGAGCCGGCCTCCCACTCGGGGGCTTAGCTGCAGTCCAGTGCTCGCCTAAGTATTTAAAAATCCTACTGAGTGGTTAGCCAGCCTTCCACTCGGAGGCTTAGCTGCAGTCCAGTACTCGCCTAAGTATTTAAAAATCCTATCGAGTGGTGAGCCAGCCTCCCACTCGGGGGCTTAGCTGCAGTCCAAGTACTCGCGTAAGTATCCAAAAATCCTACCGAGTGGAGAGCAAACCTCCCACTCGGGGGCTTAGCTGCAGTCCAAGTACTTGCCTAAGTATCCTAAAATCCTACCGAGTGGGGAGCAAACCTCCCACTCGGGGGCTTAGCTGCAGTCCAGGTACTCGCCTAAGTATCTTAAAAATCCTACCGAGTGGAGAGCAATCCTCCCCCTCGGGGGCTTAGCTACAGTCCAAGTACTCGCCTAAGTATCCGAAAATCCTACCGAGTGGAGAGCAAACCTCCCACTCGGGGGCTTAGCTGCAGTCCAAGCACTCGCCTAAGTATCTTAAAAATCCTAACAAGTGGAGAGCAATCCTCCCACTCAGGGGCTTAGCTGCAGTCCAGTACTCGCCTAAGTATTTAATCCATTCCGATCCGCGAGGACGACGAGGTGCAGGTCGACTACTACCTTTTCCTTCAGAGCTACGCCACAAATACAATGTCCGCTCTGCAAGGACGACGAGGTGCAGGTCGACTGTTGCCTTCTCCTTTGGAGCTACGCCACAAATACAACGTGCGCTCCATCCTGATCCACAAGGACGCAGGTCGACCGCAAACTGTGCTCCATCCCTACCTGCAAGAGCGATGAAGTGCAGGTCGACTGGACTTTCCACCTCAGAGCTGCGTCTCAAGCATTAAAGTATATTCCGAGTGAAGAACAAAGGTCGCTCGAAGGCAAATGCAAGCATATTCAACAATAAGCCAAGTTCAGATAACATCCTACAGATTCAGAAGTGCTCAGGCGTCAAGCCTGTAAAAGTTTATCGGTTACAAAACCACTCGGCATTCCGAGGCAAATTTAAGGCGAAGCATAGAAGTTTTTTTTACTCCTAGGTGGAGGACTGGAGGGCGCCACAAACTGGTCCAGGTCGATTCCGTCAGCAATCCGAGTGGCAGCAGCAATGAAGGTCTCCATGAAAGATTGGAAGTCGTGCTTCTTGGTATTGGCCACCTTGATGGACGCCAGCTTGTCCTCTCGCGCATCCTTGCAGTGAACATGGACTAGGGACAGAGCAACATCAGCATCTCACCTGGCAGAAGACTTCTTCCATTCTTGCACTCGACCTGGAATGTCATTCAGTCGAGTCATTAAAGACTCGAGCTCATTTTGAAGCATCTCTCTTGGCCAGAGTGTCATGTCGATTCGCGACACCGCAACCTTTAGTCAAGCGAGGTAGTCAACCATGCCAGCAACAAGAGACTCCAGTCGGAGCACGTTCATAGCGGCTTTGTCCTTCACAGGAGAGTTAATGGGGTCCAAGCTTGTCTCCACTCAACTGGTCTCCTCCTCGAAGTTTTGGCAGAATTCTGTAAACGCAATTCGAAGTTAAGCCAACAGTTCTATGATGAGTCGATGATAACAAGTGAGTCGGATAGAAGAGATTACCTTCAAGCATGATGAATAACTTCTTGGCGAGCCCTCCCAGATAAGCCTCCAGATCGTTCTTCTTCCCCGCCAGTTCGCTAGCCTTGTCACTCAGAGCTATCTTGTCATTCTTCAGACGGCTGACCTCCTTGTTGGCCGCGTCAAGAGCAGCTTTCAGATTAGTGTTCTCCTCTTCAAGTTTTCTGACTAAAGCCAGTTTTTCTTTCGCAAGCTTCGTTTTGTCCAAAGCCGCCTTCTGCGCCTCGGCGAGGTCATGGTCCTTCTTCTTCAGAGCCTCCTTCAGTTTATCTGCAAAGTGACAATGAGATCAGAATCAGGAATGGACATAAAGATAAAGACAGTCGTCAAGATTCTCACCAAACATACCTTTCGCTTCATCTTTCGCCTTCTTAGAGTTCTCCTGAACAAGCTTCAAGTCAAGGTCGAGCTGGATGTGTTTGTTTTCCAATTCAGTGTAACGATCCACAAGATCGCAAGATTTCTGCGAAGGGTCAGATGACAGACATCAAAGATAGGTTGCTTCCGAGTGACTAAGAGAAAAATCGTAGCATTTCTAAGATAACAGCCAAATCAAAATATTCAACAGTAGTCTCGGGGACTACACCTATTGGGTGCACTCAGCGTGCCCCCACTGGTTCTATCGACTCGGTCCGATCAGTCGACCAAAAGAGACAAAAAGATTATGATCCTAAACCATAGCTAACTGCCAGCAGTCGGCCACGGTATCATCATGATCTAAAAAAATAGGTTCTTCAAACCTTAGTCGACTGCCAGCAGTCGACCATGGTCTCGGGGACTACACCCAGTGGGTGCACTCAGCGTGCCCCCACTGGGTCCAAGATTCCATTTGACATGGTCCGACCAGACCGAGTGAAGAAGTTAGAGTGAAGAAATTCAAAGTACAAAGACTACAGTCGACTGCCGGCAGTCCACCATAGTCTCGGGGACTATACCCAGTGGGTGCACTCAGCGTGCCCCCACCAATCCAAAAATTCAATCGACACACCCAGTGGGTGTACAGATACAAAGATCTTCGAAAAGAAAGTCTTCAGATAGCATATCCTAACAGAACAGGCGGTGACCAACAAACCTGGACATTGCTCTGAAGGGCTGAGCTAGCATCATAGGCCGCTTGGCTGGCTTCCCGGATCGCCTTCACCTGCTCCACATTGATCCCCGCCTGGCGTATAGCCTCCTTAGCAGCACCTGCTTGGTCCTCTGGGACGTGGTGTGTGGCAAAAAGGGAAGGCGGATCAGCAGTCGACGATGAAGGTCGAGCACTCGTCAGCGGCACAGCGAAGGACACGGAAGTCCGAGTGATGTTGCCACCCTCCTGAACCAGCGTTTCAGGCACTGGTGCAATCTGAGTAGTCTTGCCGGCCGGCGCCTTTTTATTCCTCCTCGGCCTCAGCGGTGCCTCATCGTCATCATCAGGGAGATCAATGACATGAGGTGGAGCTACAGGAAAGATCCAAAGTTAAAAACGAGAATCCAATCGACCAAAAGTGAAATTACAGAGATCATACCAAGGTTGGAGGTGGCAGCGTCTTCCATTTCCTGGTCTTCGTTCTTGGCGGAGGTCTTGGAGGTAGCAGCACTGCAGATTTCAAAAACCAGTCAGTTAGTCAACGAGTCGACCAAGAGTTTGTCCATGCTAAACGAGAAAACACAAGTTCTGCTGATTACCCGGAGATGGTGGGAATGATCATTCTCATCTTGGGCAAGGCCTTCGGCGGCTTTGACGACGCCGCTTGT
The DNA here is from genome assembly GCA_963921465.1 of Triticum timopheevii. Taxonomy (NCBI): domain Eukaryota; kingdom Viridiplantae; phylum Streptophyta; class Magnoliopsida; order Poales; family Poaceae; genus Triticum; species Triticum timopheevii. The sequence continues at coordinate 177,380,798 of OY997268.1, read as the reverse complement.
GGATGCTTCGGCGCTTTTTCAGTCGGCGCCGGAGAAGTCGTCTGAGGACGTTTTGACGACTGCCCAAGGGGCGCAGTCGCTTTGCCACGCTCGCTCGTGGGGTCGTGGGTGAGCTTGGATCGCCTTTTCGAGCGAGGAGGATCGACTTCCTCCTCCTCCTCTTCACTGGAGCCGTCGTCATCCTCTTCCCCCTCACCGTCAGATTGCTCCTCCTCCCCACTCTCGCCTCCGCTCGCCTCCTCCTCCTCAGCCTGTTCTTGTGCCCTGTTGGGCATCGAGTACATCTCAGTGGTAGCCTAGAAGATAACAAACAAGACAAAAGTCAGCCGACTGATTTTAAGCAAACAGGATGAAGAAAGCAAGATCACAGTCGGAGATGCAGAATTGGACCTAGTCTACTTCGTATGATTGGTCGAGTGGAGGAATCCTCCTGGCTCCTCGGGGGTTGTCTCTGTTCCCTGTGATGGCCGTCAGCCACCTCTCTAGCATGGCTTCCTCGACCTCCTCCGGGTGGATCCGAGTGGTGTCGTTAGTGCCAGAATACATCCACATCGGATGGTCTCGATATTGAAGCGGCTGGATGCGTCGTCGGAGTAAGACCTCCAAGAGGTCCATGCCAGTCACCCCGTCACGGATAAGCTAGACAACACGCTCGACCAGCACCTTAACCTACGCCTTCTCTTTCGGGATCACCTTCAAAGAGGAAGGCTTCCTCACTCGGTCCATAGAAAAAGGAGGGAGTCCAGTCGACTGCCCTAGCGTCGGCTGGTCTTTGCAGTAAAACCAGGTCGACTGCCATCTACGGACCGAGTCGGGAAGGACCATGGCTGGGAAAGCACTTTCCCACCTCATTTGAACCCCAAGACCCCCACACATCTGAATCACTTGCGTTCTCTTGTCACTCGGATTGGCCTTTTTCACCGTCTGGGAGCGACAGGTGAAAATGTGCTTGAAAAGACCCCAATGAGGCCGGCAACCCAAGAAATTCTCGCACAAAGACACGAAAGCAGCGAGGTACATGATGGTGTTGGGTGTGAAGTGGTGGAGTTGCGCCCCAAAGAAATTCAGAAATCCCCGAAAGAAAGGATGAGGCGGCAAAGAAAACCCACGGTCGACATGGGTGGCCAAGAGAATGACCTCACCCTCCTTAGGCTGCAGTTCAAACTCCTTCCCCGGGAGCCGCGCTGATCCATGGGGGATCAGTCCTCCATTGGCCAGGTCGTCAAGATCTTCTTGACGAATCGTCGAGCAGATCCAGTCGCCCTGGATCCAGCCCTGCGGCAGGCCGGCCCTCGATGAAGATCCGCCCCGACTGGTCGCCCTTCCCTTTGCCTTTGTCGTCGCCTTCTTCGCCCGCTCCAGGGCCGCCGTCTTCTCTTTCACCATCATCTCCAGCAAGATGCGCACAGAGCGGCGGCACTGAGACGGAAGCGAATGCGGCAGATAAGTCTGAGGAAGAAAGAAGGAAATGAGAGTGCACTGTTCAACTCCGTCCGAGGCCTTATATGAGGTTACTTCCGAGTGACTGACTTGTAGGCCCGGGCGATCCTGTCAAATCACGCAACAGTCGCGCACGCGATACGTGGCGAAAAAGGTGGCACAGAGATCGAGGCGTCCCTGCCTTATCCCATCTGATTACTGCGGCCTCCTCCGCCCCGCGTGCTTCCTGAAATTCGAATCCTGCTAAATCCGCGGACAGCAGAGCAACTCGTCAGATGGAAGATTTCCTCCGTCCTGTCGTTCGGAGTTCTCCAAGTAAAGAAATTCAATCGACAGATACAAAGAATGGATCAAGGCGACTGAAAAAGAAGTTGGTGCCGTCACCTAAGTTCATTGATCCAGAACAAGACATGCTCATAGCACGAAAATGGGTCGGAAGTGTGTTCAACTCCTTCCCCACTCAAACCTCGATCCATTCGAGGGCTAATGATGAAGCCATGTACCTAGGGTAGGGTCACGGACCTGTCCAAGATATCCTCCCCAAGGACATCTCTAGAGGAAACCACCTTTCAGTCGACCTGGAAGGGTTCCACTCGACGGACTCGAAGACAATCGACCATGAAGCCAACCACTCGACGGCCAGGAGATCTAAAGTCACTCTACATGCAACGGTCTATCATTAAGTAGCTTTTATGGTCATCATAACACTTTATTTGTGGCGTTACCAGTAACTCCCAACCTTAATGTACCTTAAACCCTGCATAACTGAGGGCCAGAGGGGTCTGGCGGACTCTATATAAGCCAACCCCTCCTCAGTGTAAAGGGTTCGCACCCCTGTAACTCATACACACATAATACAGTCGACCGCCTCCGGGATCCGAGACATAGGGCTGTTACTTCCTCCGAGAAGGGCCTGAACTCGTAAACATCTTGCGTATACAACTACTCCATAGCTAGGATCTTGCCTCTCCATTCCTACCCCCTATTCTACTGTCAGACTTAGAACCACGATACCCCCCACCCTCGTGGGCTCCTCGTGGCTCCCCTGACCGACTTCTTTCGCCTATATATACCCATATACCCTGAAAACATCCAGGAGCACCACGAAACCCTATTTCCACCGCCGCAACCTTCTGTACCCGTGAGATCCCATCTTGGGGCCTTTTTCATCTTTCCGCCGGAGGGGGAATCAATCATGGAGGGCTTCTACATCAACACCATAGCCTCTCCGATGAAGTGTGAGTAGTTTACCATAGACCTTCGGGTCCATAGTTATTAGCTAGATGACTTCTTCTCTCTCTTTGGATCTCAATACAAAGTTCTCCTCGATCTTCTTGGGGATCTATTCGATGTAATTCTTTTTGCGTTGTGTTTGTCGAGATCCGATGAATTGTGGATTTATGATCAAGATTATCTATGAACAATATTTGAATCTCCTCTGAATTCTTTTATGTATGATTTGTTATCTTTGCAAGTCTCTTCGAATTATCAGTTTGGTTTGGCCTACTAGATTGATCTTTCTTGCAATGGGAGAAGTGCTTAGCTTTGGGTTCAATTTTGCGGTGTCCTTTCCCAGTGACAGCAGGGGCAGCAAGGCATGTATTGTATTGTTTCCATCGAGGATAAAAAGATGGGGTTTATATCATATTGTTTGAGTTTATCCCTCTACATCATGTCATCTTGCCTAATGCGTTACTCTGTTCTTATGAACTTAATACTCTAGATGCATGCCGGATAGCGGTCGATGTGTGGAGTAATAGTAGTAGATGCAGAATCGTTTCGATCTACTTGTCGCGGATGTGATGCCTATAAACATGATCATGCCTAGATATTCTCATAACTATGCACTTTTCTATCAATTGCTCGACAATAATTTGTTCACCCACCGTAATACTTATGCTATCTTGAGAGAAGCCACTAGTGAAACCTATGGCCCCCGGGTCTATTTTCCATCTTTCTTTCCAATCTATATCATAAAATACCAAAAATATTTATCTTATTATCTCTACCAGATCTCACTTTTGCAAGTGACCGTGAAGGGATTGACAACCCCTTTATCGCGTTGGTTGCAAGGTTCTTATTTGTTTTTGCAGGTACGAGGGATTTGCGTGGAGCCTCCTACTAGATTGATACCTTAGTTCTCAAAAACTAAGGGAAATACTTACGCTACTTTGCTGCATCACCCTTTCCTCTTCAAGGGAAAACCAATGCATGCTAAAGAGGTAGCAAGAAGGATTTCTAGCGCCATTGCCGGGGAGGTCTACGGACAAGTGAAGACATACCAAGTACCCATCACAAACTCTTATCCCTCGCATTACATTATTTGCCATTTGCCTCTCATTTTCCTCTCCCCCACTTCACCCTTGCCGTTTTATTCGCCCTCTCTTTCCCGTCCGCCCTCTTTTTCGCTTGCCTCTTGTGTGCTTGTGTGTTGGATTGTTTGTCACGATGGCTCAAGATAATACTAAATTGTGTGATTTTTCCAATACCAACAATAATGATTTTCTTAGCACTCCGATTGCTCCTCTTACCGATGCTGAATCTTGTGAAATTAATGCTGCTTTGTTGAATCTTGTCATGGAAGATCAATTCTCTGGCCTTCCTAGTGAAGATGCCGCTACTCATCTAAACAACTTTGTTGATTTGTGTGATATTCAAAAGAAGAAAGACGTGGATAATGATATTGTTAAATTGAAGCTATTTCCGTTTTTGCTTAGAGATCATGCTAAAACTTGGTTTTCGTCTTTGCCTAAAAATAGTATTGATTCATGGAATAAGTGCAAAGATGCTTTTATCTCTAAGTATTTTCCTCCCGCTAAGATCATCTCTCTTAGAAACGACATTATGAATTTTAAGCTACTTGATCATGAGCATGTTGCACAATCTTGGGAGAGGATGAAATTAATGATTCGCAATTGTCCTACACATGGACTAAATTTATGGATGATCATACAAAATTTTTATGCCGGATTGAATTTTGCTTCCAGAAATCTTTTAGATTTGGCCACGGGAGGCACTTTTATGGAAATCACTTTAGGAGAAGCTACTAAACTCCTAGATAATATTATGGTTAATTATTCTCAATGGCACACCGAAAGATCTACTAGTAAAACGGTTCATGCGATAGAAGAGATTAACGTTTTGAGTGGAAAGATGGATGAAGTTATGAAATTGCTTGCTAACAAGAGTGCTCCTATTGGTCCTAATGATATGCCTTTGTCTACTTTGATTGAGAATAATAATGAATCTATGTATGTGAATTTTGTTGGTAGGAACAATTTTGGTAACAATACTTATAGAGGAAACTTTAATCCTAGGCCTATCCCTAGTAATTACTCTAATAATTATGGTAATTCCTACAATAACTCTTATGGAAATTTTAATAAGTTGCCCTATGATTTTGAGACTAGTGTTAAAGAGTTTATGATTTCTCAAAAGAATTTCAATGCTTTGCTTGAAGAAAAATTGCCTAAGATTGATGAGTTTGCTAGGAACGTGGATAGAATTTCTCTTGATGTTGATTCTTTGAAACTTAGATCTATTCCACCTAAGCATGATATCAATGAGTCTCTGAAAGCCATGAGAATTTCCATTGATGAGTGCAAAGAAAGAACCGCTAGGATGCGTGCTAAAAAAGATTGCTTTGTAAAAGCGTGTTCTTCTAGTTTTCATGATAATAGGGATGAAGATCTAAAGGTGATTGATGTGTCCCCTATTAAATCTTTGTTTTTCAATATGAATCTTGATAATGATGGGACTGGAGATGAGTCAACTTTAGTTAAAAGGCGTCCCAATGATTCAGAGTTTTTAGATCTTGATGCAAAAATTGGTAAAAGTGGGATTGAAGAGGTCAAAACTTTACATAGCAATGAACCCACTATTTTGGATTTCGAGGAATTTAATTATGATAATTGTTCTTTAATAGATTGTATTTCCTTGTTGCAATCCATGTTAAATTATCCTCATGCTTATAGTCAAAATAAAGCTTTTACTGAACATATCGTTGATGCTTTAATGCAATCTTATGAAGAAAAGCTTGAATTAGAAGTTTCTATCCCTAGAAAAATTTATGATGAGTGGGAACCTACTATTAAAATTAAAATTAAAATTAAAAATCATGAATCCTATGCTTTGTGTGATTTGGGTGCTAGTGTTTCCATGATTCCTAAAACTTTGTGTGATATGCTAGGTTTCCATGAATTTGATGATTGTTCTTTAAATTTGCATCTTGCGGATTCCACCATTAAGAAACCTATGGGAAGGATTAATGATGTTCTTATTGTTGTAAATAGAAATTATGTGCCCATAGATTTCATTGTTCTTGATATAGTTTGCAATCCTTCATGTCCTATTATTCTTGGTAGACCTTTCCTTAGAATGATTGGTGCAATTATTGATATGAAAGAAGGAAATATTAGATTCCAATTTCCATTAAGGAAAGGCATGGAACACTTTCCTAGGAAGAAAATAAAATTACCTTATGAATCTATTATGAGAGCCACCTATGAATTGAATACCAAAGATGGTAATACCTAGATATATTCTTGTTTTTATGACTAGCTAGGGGCGTTAAATGATAGCGCTTGTTGGGAGGCAACACAGTTTTATTTTTGTTCTTAGCTTTTTGTTCCTGTTTACTAATAAATAATGTCGGTAAAGTCTGCAACATGAGACGTTGCAGCTGTGTAGGTCAGCACATTGAATATGATGGCAGAGTTACACTGTAAAGCAATGAATGCAAGATACTATATCTACATGATTTTGACAATTTTAAATTTGAGTTTAGTTCAGATTAGTAATCGATCTTGTTTTGTTTGTATCTTGAGTTTCGTAGCTCCGTTTGAGTTGATTCTTTATGCAAATCGTAGCTAATCACATATACCTACTGTTAAGATCTAATCCACATGAAAATAATGTTGTTAGGTATTTTTTTATGTTTAGTTTAGTTGTTTGCTTGTTTTGAGTTTTATTTGGATCAGTTCCTGATTTCTTTTTGCATCGTTTGACTGATTGCTTATGTATGCTACTGTTTATCTACGCTAGATTTTCTGGAGTGCGAAGCTTGTTACTACGAATCTTGATACGTCTCCAACGTATCTATAATTTTTTATTGTTCCATGCTATTATATTACCCGTTTTGGATGTTTATGGGCTTTACTTTACACTTTTATATCATTTTTGGGACTAACCTACTAACCGGAGGCCCAGCCTGAATTGCTGTTTTTTTTGCCTATTTCAGTGTTTCGAAGAAAAGGAATATCAAACGGAGTCCAAATGGAATGAAACCTTCGGGAGCGATCTTTTCGGAACAAACACAATCCAGGAGACTTGGAGTGGACGTCAAGCTGTAAACAAGGCGGCCACGAGGGTGCCCGACGCGCCCCACACCCTCCTGGGCCCCTCGTTGCTCCACCGACGTACCTCCTTCGCCTATATATACTCCTGTACACTAAAAACATCCAAGAGCACCACTAAAACCTAATTCCACCACCGCAACCTTCTGTATCCGCGAGATCCATCTTGGAGCCTTCGCCGGCGCTCCGCCGGAGGGGGAATCGACCACGAAGGGCCTCTACATCATCTCCAAGGCCTCTCCGATGAGTTGTGAGTTGTTTACCACAGACCTTCGGGTCCATAGTTATTAGCTGGATGGCTTCTTCTCTCTCTTTGAATCTCAATACCAAGTTCTCCTCGATGTTCTTGGAGATCTATTCGATGTACTCTTTTTGCGGTGTGTTTGTCGAGATCCGATGAATTGTGGGTTTATGATCAAGTTTATCTATGAGAAATATTTGAATCTCCTCTGAATTCTTTTATGTATGATTGGTTATCTTTGCAAGTCTCTTCGAATTACCAGTTTTGTTTGGCCTACTAGATTGATCTTTCTTGCAATCGGAGAAGGGCTTAGCTTTGGGTTGAATCTTGCGGTGTCCTTTCCCAGTGACAGCAGGGGCAGCAAGGCACGTATTGTATTGTTGCCATCGAGGATAAAAAGATGGGGTTTATATCATATTGCATGAGTTTATCCCTCTACATCATGTCATCTTTCTTAATGTGTTACTCTGTTCTTCATGAACTTAATACTCTAGATGGAGGCTGGAGTCGGTCGATGTGTGGATTAATGGTAGTAGATGCAGAATCGTTTCGATCTACTAGTCGTGGACGTGATGCCTATATACATGATCATGCCTAGATATTCTCATAACTATGCACTTTTCTATCAATTGCTCAACAGTAATTTGTTCACCCACCGTAATACTTATGCTATCTTGAGAGAAGCCACTAGTGAAACCTATGGCCCCTGGGTCTATCTTTTATCATATAAGTTTTCCATCTACTTTTATTTGCATCTTTTACTTTCCATTCTATATCATAAAAATACCAAAAAAAATTATCTTATCTTATTATCTCTATCATATCTCACTTTCGCAACTTACCGTGAAGGGATTGACAACCCCTTTATCGCGTTGGTTGCGAGGTTCTTGTTTGTTTGTGTAGGTGCGTGGGACTTTTGAGGAGCCTCCTACTGGATTGATACCTTGGTTCTCAAAAACTGAGGGAAATAGTTACGCTACTTTGCTGCATCACCCTTTCCTCTTTAAGGAAAAAACCAACGCATGCTCAAGAGGTAGCAAGAAGGATTTCTGGCGCCGTTGTCGGGGAGGTCTTTGCTAAAGTCAAGACATACCAAGTGCCCATCACAAACTCATCTCCCTCGCATTACATTATTTGCCATTTACCTCTCGTTTTCCTCTCCCCGACTTCACCCTTGCCGTTTTATTTGCCCTTCTTTCGTTCGATCTTATGTTTGTTTATGTCTCCTTGTGCCTTCTATGTGCTTGCATCTTTGCTTGCTAAAAAATATTGTTATGGATCCACTTAAAGTGTTCTACTTGGATCATCTTCGATCCTTATGCGCTCGTGCTGAAACCCCAACTAGCCTAGTTGATGGGAAATCTTTAGATGAGCATGCTCATTTTGTGCGCCACCGTTTGTCTAAAAAGGGGAGACTCTTATGGGATCAAATAAACAGATTGCTGTGTTATGCTTGGAATCTTTGTGAAATTTATGATTTTACTTGTTGCTCTAAGAACCCTAAAAAACACCTCCCCTACCTATGTGAATTTAATGATAATGAAATCTTATCTTCTTATGCAAAGGGTGTTTATTGTTACTATGATATCGAACAAATTGAAGAATTTGTTGCTTTTAAGGGTGCTTATGAAGTTGCTTCTTTGATTGAAAAGTATGATATTACTCTCTACGAATCTGAAAATTTTGACATACTTAAATATTGCTATAAAAAGTATGCTCATAATGTCTATGTCAAAGAATTTATTGAGAGAATGACTGTTGCTTTGGAAGAAAATAATGATATGCATGAATCTATAGATAATGATTCCGATGATTTGATTGAAATTTCCCTTGATGAACATGATGCTTGCTATTCTTGTGGCCATTATGCCAATATTTATGAAGATGAATTTGCTATAGTTCCTTATGTTAAACATGAGATCGTTGCTATTGCACCCATACTTGGCAGTTACTTCAATGAAAAGCATGATTGCAATGACGTTACTATAAATTCTCTTGATGTCAGTTGTGCTAATAATATGCAAAACCCTAAGCTTGGGGATGCTAGTTTTGCTATGTCTACTACTTGTTGCAATGATCATGATTGGGGTGATTCTTCTTATGATCTTGAAAATTTATTTAAGACCCATGATGAATATGAGATTGATAATCGTGTTTGCAATAATATTGAAAGTGGGTTTGGAAGAGTGTCAACTTTAGATCCCACATATTTGGAGAATATTCAATCTTATGAAATTTTTGATAAAAGTGGGTTTGGAGAGGTCATGACTTTAGTTAATTTTAATCCCACTATTTGGGAAGAGTGTCAACTTCACATGCATGTGGATCGTGTTGAGAATATGTTATGTGATAGCTATTTTGTTGAATTTTCCTATGATCCTACATGTAATTATTATGAGAGAGGAAAATATGGTCGTAGAAATTTTTATCTTACTAAATTACCTCTTGCCATGTTGAGATTGCTATCGTCTCTTTCTTCTTCCTTGCATATGCTAGTTTTTGCTTGCCTTGCAAATTTGTTTGCTTATAATATGCCTATGCATAGGAAGTATGTTAGACTTATATGTGTTCATCACGTGTTTCATGATGCTCTCTTTGCGCTTCAATTCTTGTCTTTCATGTGAGCATCATTTAAATTATCAATGCCTAGCTAGGGGCGTTAAACGATAGCGCTAGTTGGGAGGCAATCCAATTTTATTTTTGTTCCTTGCTTTTTGCTTCTGTTTAGTAATAAATATTTCATCTAGCTTCTGTTTAGATGTGTTTTCATGTTTTAATTAGTGTTTGTGCCAAATAGAACCTATAGGATAACCTACGGTGATAGTTAATTCGATTATGCTGAAAAACAAGAACTTTCTCGCGCATGAAAATAATTTTAATAAATAACATAAATGTGATTTTGCGTTGATTCTTCTTTCAGTAGATCAATAGACAAATTTCCCAGGACTTATTATTTGTGTAGGAGTTTTAGAGTTCCAGAAGTATTCGAAAGTTACAGATTGCTACCGACTGTTCTATTTTTGACAGATTCTGTTTTTCGTGTGTTGTTTGCTTATTTTGATGCATCTATGGCTAGTATTGGGGGGTATGAACCGTATAGAAGTTGTAATACAGTAGGTTTAACACCAATATAAATAAATAATGAGTTCATTACAGTACCTTATGTGGTGGTTTTTCTTTCTTGCACTAACGGAGCTTATGAGATTTCCTGTTGAGTTTTGTGTTGTGAAGTTTTCAAGTTTTCGGTAAAAATTTGATGGACTATGGAATAAGGAGTGGCAAGAGCCTAAGCTTGGGAATGCCCATGGCACACCAAGATATTCAAGGGTAACCAAAAGCCTAAGATTGGGGATTCCCCGGAAGGCATCCCCTCTTTCGTCTTCGTCTATCGGTAACTTTACTTGGAGCTATATTTTTATTCGCCACATGATATGTGTTTTGCTTGGAGCGTCTTGTATGCTATTAGTCTTTGCTTTTTAGATTACCACAATCATCCTTGCTGTACACATCTTTTGGGAGAAACCCACATGATTTGGAATTTATTAGAATACTCTATGTGCTTCACTTATATCTTTTGAGCTAGAAAGTTTTGCTCTAGTACTTCACTTATATCTTTTAGAGCACAACGGTGGCTTTATTTTGTAGAAATTGTTGGTCTCTCATGCTTCAATTATATTATTTTGAGAGTCTTTTAGAGAAGCATGGTATTTGCTATGGTTATAAAATTGGTCCTAGAATGATGGGCATCCAAGTTGGGTATAATAAAAACTATCATTGGAAGTGAATTGGATGCTATGATCAATTTGATGCTTTATAATTGTTTTGAGATATGGAGGTGGTGATATTAGAGTCATGATAGTTGGGTAATTGTGAATTTAAAGAATACTTGTGTTTAAGTTGGCAAGTCCCGTAGCATGCACGTATGGTAACCGTTGTTTAACAAATTTGAAACATGAGGTGTTCTTAGATTGTCATCCTTATGAGTGGCGGTCGGGGACGAGCGATGGTCTTTTCCTACCAATCTATCCCCCTAGGAGCATGCACGTAGTGCTTGGTTTTTGATGACTTGTAGATTTGTGCAATAAGTATATGAGTTCTTTATGACTAATGTGAGTCCATGGATTATACACACTCTTACCTTTCCATCATTGCTAGCCTCTTTGGTACCGTGCATTGCCCTTTCTCACCTTGAGAGTTGGTGCAAGCTTCGCCGATGCATCCAAACCCCGTGATACGATACGCTCTATCACACATAAACCTCCTTATATCTTCCTCAAAACAGCCACCATACCTACCTATTATGGCATTTCCATAGCCATTCTGAGATATATTGCCATGCAACTTTCCACCATTCCGTTTTATCATGACATGCATCATCATTGTCATATTTCCTTGCATGATCATGTAGTTGACATGCATCGTATTTGTGGCAAAGCCACCTTCATAATTTTCATACATGTCACTCTTGATTCATTGCCCATCCCGGTACACCGCCGGAGGCATTCATATAGAGTCATATCTTGTTCTAGTTTTGAGTTGTAATTCATGAGTTGTAAATAAATAGAAGTTTGATGATCATCATGATTAGAGCATTGTCCCTTATAAAAAAAAAGAAATGCCAAAAAGAAAAAAAAGGCCAAAAAAAAGAAAGGCCAACTAAAAAAAGGCCCAAAAAAAGAAAAAAGAAGAAGAAGAAAAAGAAAATAAAAAAGGGGGACAATGTTACTATCTTTTTCCACACTTGCGCTTCAAAGTAGCACCATGTTCTTCATATAGAGAGTCTCATTCGTTGTCACTTTCATATACTAGTGGGAATTTTTCATTATAGAACTTGGCTTGTATATTCCAACGATAGGCTTCCTCAAAATGCCCTAGGTCTTCGTGAGCAAGCAAGTTGGATGCACACCCACTGGTTTCTTTTGTTGAGCTTTCATACATTTATAGCTCTTGTGCATCCGTTGCATGGCAATCCCTACTCCTCATGTTGACATCAATTGATGGGCATCTCCATAGCCCGTTGATTAGCCTCGTTAACATGAGACTTTCTTCTTTTTTGTCTTCTCCACACAACCTCCATCATCATATTCTATTCCACCCATAGTGCTATATCCATGACTCACGCTCATGTATTGCGTGAAAGTTGAAAAAAGTTTGAGATTGCTAAAGTATGAAACAATTGCTTGGCTTGTCATCAAGGGGGGGGGGGGGGGTGCAAGATGAGAGCATTCTTGTGCGACGAAAATGGAGCATGACCAAACTATATGATTTTGTAGGGATGAACTTTCTTTAGCCATGCTATTTTGAGAAGACATGATTGCTTTGTTAGTATGCTTGAAGTATTACTATTTCTTATGTCAATATGAACTTTTATTTTGAATCATTTGGATCTGAACATTCATGCCACAATAAAGAAAATTACATTGAGAATTATGCTAGGTAGCATTCCACATCAAAAATTCTGTTTTTATCATTTACCTACTCGAGGACGAGCAGGAATTAAGCTTGGGGATGCTTGATACGTCTCCAACATATCTATAATTTTTGATTGTTCCATGCTATTATATTACCCGTTCTGGATGTTTATGGGCTTTACTTTACACTTTTATACCATTTTTGGGATAACCTACTAACCGGAGGCCCATCCCGAATTGCTGTTTTTTTTGCCTATTTCAGTGTTTTGAAGAAAAGGAATATCAAACGGAGTCCAAACGGAATGAAACCTTCGGGAGCGATATTTTCAGAACAAACGCAATCCAGGAGACTTGGAGTGGACGCCAAGCTGTAAACGAGGCGGCCACGAGGGTGCCCGGCGCGCCCTAAGGGGGTGGGTGCGCCCCCACCCTCGTTGGCCCCTTGTTGCTCCACCGACGTACCTCCTTCACCTATATATACTCTCGTACCCTAAAAACATCCAGGAGCACCACGAAAACCTAATTCCACCGCCGCAACCTTCTATATCCGCGAGATCCCATCTTGGAGCCTTCGCCGGTGCTCCGTCGGAGGGGGAATCGACCACGGAGGGCCTCTACATCATCTCCAAGGCCTCTCTGATGAGTTGTGAGTAGTTTACCACAAACCTTCGGGTCCATAGTTATTAGCTAGATGGCTTCTTCTCTCTCTTTGAATCTCAATACAAAGTTCTCCTCGATCTTCTTGGAGATCTATTCGATGTAACTCTTTTTGCGGTGTGTTTGTCGAGATCCGATGAATTGTGGGTTTATGATCAAGTTTATCTATGAGAAATATTTGAATCTCCTCCAAATTATTTTATGTATGATTTGTTATCTTTGCAAGTCTCTTCGAATTATCAGTTTGGTTTGGCCTACTAGATTAATCTTTGTTGCAATGGGAGAAGTGCTTAGCTTTGGGTTCAATCTTGCGGTGTCCTTTCCCAGTGACAGCAGGGGCAGCAAGGCACGTATTGTATTGTTGCCATCGAGGATAAAAAGATGGGGTTTATATCATATTGCATGACTTTATCCCTCTACATCATGTCATCTTTCTTAATGCGTTACTCTGTTCTTCATGAACTTAATACTCTAGATGCAGGCTGGAGTCGGTCGATGTGTGGAGTAATAGTAGTAGAGGCAGAATCGTTTCGATCTACTTGTCGCGGACGTGATGCCTATATACATGATCATGCCTAGATGTTCTCATAACTATGCACTTTTCTATCAATTGCTCGACAGTAATTTGTTCACCCACCGTAATACTTATGCTATCTTGAGAGAAGCCACTAGTGAAACCTATGGCCCCTGGGTCTATCTTTTATCATATAAGTTTTCCATCTACTTTTATTTGCATCTTTTACTTTCCAATCTATATCATAAAAATACCAAAAATATTTATCTTATCTTATTAACTCTATCAGATCTCACTTTCACAAGTTACCATGAAGGGATTGACAACCCCTTTATCGCGTTGGTTGCGAGGTTCTTGTTTGTTTGTGTAGGTGCGTGTTTTGCGGAGCCTCCTACTGGATTGATACCTTGGTTCTCGAAAAATGAGGGAAATACTTACGCTACTTTGCTGCATCACCCTTTCCTCTTCAAGGGAAAAACAAACGCATGCTCAAGAGTAAGCAAATCTCTAGAGTTTTCCGATCGTCAGCAAGGCAAGTTACACTTTGATCATACTATTCTATACCCAGTTTTCACTATGCATTAGTTTTTCCCCTCAAATATTTGCATGAGTAGGATTGGGAACATGTGGTTTGGTTGTAGTACTTGAGGTAGGAACCTAATACCTTTGATCACCCCGGGAATATACGTTATCCTCAATTATTGCTTAGCCATGCTCGTAGACGGGGATTGGATCATGATGTACATGGAAGTTGTGATAGATAATAATTTTGGACAACATTAAGATGGAAACTTTAATACACATCTGGGCTGATTGGTTGGGGCACCTGGAGAAACCAGTGCTAGCCCGTTGGGGAAATCCCGGAGTACCCATGTGATTCTTCCTCGGTTCTCCACCCAGTCTCAAAGGGATCATATGATATTTCATGCCTAGAAACTTCCGTGTGCAGCCACAAGCCATTATGGGCTCTAGCGTAGTTGAGTAAGTTGTATGAGCTCTTGAAGAGGTGGACTAGTAGATGTAGGGGAAAGTTGGTGTACCGGTCTACCTAGAGTAGAGAGTTAATGCTTCAGAAAGACTATGTCTCGATCTTCCGATCATGGATGCGGTCGAGTCTTGTGGGGAAAAGTGTGCAACCTCTGCAGAGTGTATAAACTAATCATGGTTAGCCATGTCCCCGGTTATGGACATCTTGATTATCTAGAAGTGGATATTATTGTTGATCTCGTCACTCTTTAATTAATGAATTTGGTTTAATGATGATACTTGTTTAATGATGGGATTTGAGTTGGAGGAACCTTCTCAAATGTTGGTATAGCTTTGTAGTAAATAAAATTTATTCCTTTGTTGTAGGGAAAAATTAGCTTTATGCAAAACCTTTAAATTTAGAGCCTCCACCATCCAAATATGCATGTAGATATAGTTTCTTGCATTCATTGCTTTACAGTGTAACTCTACCAGCATATTCAATGTGCTGACCTACACGACTGCAACGTCTCATGTTGCAGACTTTACCGACGATGAATAAGGTGCGATAGGTCGTTGTCATGCACTCAGCTATGCCGTTGGAGTTGATGGACTCATTTATCTTTGAAGCTTCCATAGTTATTTAGTTTAGATGGCCTTCAGCCATTTTATTTGTGTAACATA
This sequence comes from Triticum timopheevii, assembly GCA_963921465.1. Classification (NCBI taxonomy): domain Eukaryota; kingdom Viridiplantae; phylum Streptophyta; class Magnoliopsida; order Poales; family Poaceae; genus Triticum; species Triticum timopheevii. The sequence continues at coordinate 177,365,531 of OY997268.1, read as the reverse complement.
TACTCTTTATGAGGACCTCGATGTAATAAGTGTGGGATTGAACTTTATTATAATTCCTCGAGTACTGTGTGTGTCAGCATACCGATCCAGGGATGACACTTAAGCACAGAGACTCTGGTCCATTGGGATCGTGGTCGCTACAACTCATCATCAAGGCAAATTATGAAAGATCATACATAAGAGATAGAGAATATCATCATTCAAGCACAAACATTAAGTATGATATGATCAAACACATGACCATACAAGTATCTCACACGCATAACCATAAAGTATCATCCAAGCAAGCAAGCAATAAGTAGCAAAAGAGCCAAAAAGAATCAAAGCTCTCTCTCTCTCTCTCTTAAAGCCTACGATCTATACACTTTCTCCCCCTTAGGCAACAAGTTACCAAAAAGCTTGAAAATGCATAGTGTTATGCCGCTCTCTAAGCTTGATCTTCGGGAGGTGGTGTTGAGAGGACTCCAAGGACGAATGCATCTATTGAGGTTGTTGGAGCTGGTGGAGTTGCAACCGGAGGGGCAACTGAAGCTGTGGCTGCAGGTGCTGACGTAGTAGCTCTTGTGTCTGTCACAGGCACTGCTGTAGATCTCTGTGCCCTAGGCACTCTCTGAAAAGCATTCGTGGTAGCTTTCCCTTTCCTCTAGTCAGCTTCTTCCTGGAGCTGTTCAACATCTGTTTGCATTTCTGTCACCTTCAAGTCAAGATCATAGAACTTTGTTTCAATGATCCTCTCCAGGCTCTCTTGATTCTGAGTCAGGGTGGCCAATCCTTTCTCAATCCTCAAAGTGTCTTGAATAAGATATCCAAGTTGATATTGCTTTGACTTGAGGAAAACTTGTGAAGCCTCTTCAGCACTTGGCATCTTGGCTGCCTTCTCAGCTTTTGCTTTCTCCCTCTTCTCTTGAGCCTCTACTGATGTGGGATCTTTAGGATTCATGACAACTGTGTTGTCCTGAAAGTCAGGCCTCAAGGGAAGGTGCTCTTTGTCCAATAGATACACACCTTTTCTCATCTTGGAGTTAATCAGCATCTGGATGTGTGGAGCATACCCACATGATCTTTTCTGGTCTGCTGCTGTTCTCTTGATTGTCTCAACAATCAAACTCATCACTTTAAACTTCCGGGGCAAATCAAATAGCTAAAGCAAGTTGATAGAGTGGCCTCTGATCATCCTATGATCTACTGATTTGGGCAACAAGGTGTGCTGCAAAATGGTATTCATGGTGGCCAATCCTGACATCAGATAGTATACTGAGCCTAGCTTATGTGTCTCCAAGGCCTTGTCAGGTATCTCCTTGTACATGTTGGTCATGGAGTTGTGGTCCTTCTTGCGCTCAGCATAGACATCAATATCTTCCTCAGCTTCTTCAGGGGCATTAATGAGCTTGGCCCATTCAGCAATAGAAGACTGGTACCTAGTACCTTCAGACATCCAAACAATCTTGCCATCTGGGTAGAAGTGAGCTGTTGAATAGAACTGCATGATAAGCTCATCATTCCACTTGGTTAATTTCTGACCCACAAAAGTGTCAACCCCATTGGGTCTGAAGCTCTCATGCACTCCAGGAAAATGATCATCATTGACATTAATATATTTCCAGTCCACCCACTTCATGTCACACACAATGGACTTCTTATCTAGGAGCACAGTCTCATAGAAGTCCTGCTATTCCTTAGTGTGAAACCTGTAGTCCACAACAGTTCTTCTCCTCACAGCATAGGGGTCTACCCATCTCCACAATCCGAGACATGCATCCTTTCTCTCCTTCATATTTTCAGCCACTAGATGATTGTCATCATGATCACGAATTTTTGGCTTCAATTTTCTGAGCACTTGGGCTTCCTCTTCTTCTTCTTAAATCTTAGGCACTGGGGCCTTGTTCTTTTCTGCAGCAGGAATGCTTCTGGTGCTTCTCTTTGGTGCAGACTTGGAAGCTTGAGCTGGAGCTTTGGGGGCAGCCTTGGGCTTTGAAGGAGCAGCCCCAGACTTAATGGCATCCCCCATCAGCTTCTGAGACTTGGCAGGAGGTGCATCTTGCTCTTCCTCCTCCTCTTCTGCAGAATCTCTCACCATAGATGGCTTTCCAATCACTCTGGCAATGGTTTTCCTGACCCTTTCCTTTCTTTTCTTTCCATTACCATCTTCTCTTGCCTCAAGAGTAAACTCCATAGTTTCTTGTGTTGATGCTCTAGCTTTGGACATGGGAATCCTTCTGGCAGGAGCTTTCTTCTTCATGCCAGGCTTGGTGGAAGCAGCAGCACCATATTCCTTCTTGAGCACTTTCTTCTTTGAGGTCACCCCCTCAACTTCAAAGTCCTCATCCTCTGAATCTGAGGTTTTCTTCTTCCTCTGCCTTGTTGTTGCCTTAGGCAGGTTGCTAGGAGTGCTTTTGCTCCCCTCATCATAGCTGTCAGATGGACTAGTGCCCTCACTCATGTTGACTTGTTCCTCAGACGTGTTCTGTCTATAACTCTGATCTAACATGGCTAACACTGCAAGCTGACCCCGTGAATAGTCACAGATGAGGTAGAATGGATGAGCATCACAAAGTGCAGAGTTTTTGCAAAACAATGGAGTCAAAAACTTAGTTTTAGTTTTCTATAGAAAGTATTTCAGAGCTATCAATTTGTAAACTCGGTGACACCGAAGCAACATTCTGTGTCTAAACTAGTGATATCGGTCAGACCGAGGCACAGTTTGGTGACACTGATATTGCTAGAGTTCACAAAGTTCTGAACTCGGTCACACCAATTTATAAGTTTCGGTCACGCCGAAAATCACAAGTGCAATGGCCTAAGCCAAATCAGTGAGACCGATTTCTACAACTCGGTCGGTCCGAGATGAGTTCGGCTGAAACCTAACCCTAAATTTTCGAATCAAATCTAAACTAAAGGATGTTTTTGCTGGATAGGATGATCTCAAACTTGTCAAGAATCATGGCATTGTCTCTATGCTAAGAATCAGATTGAGAAAACACAGAGGATCGAACTCATACCCTAATTTGGCAATGAGCTTGCTACGGCAACAACGGTGGTGGAGAATTTCGTTGACGGTAGCAGAGACCAGCGGCGGGAGGTCACTGGTGACGAGGAGACGATCCGGAGACCTGAGTCGGCAGAGCAGGATATGTGCGGGTGAAGGGTTTTTAGAGGAATTTCCAAAATTTGGCCCATGGGTATTTATATCCTGACCCTGTCGGTATGACCAAGTGGAAGGACTCGGTGGCACCGAGATGCAGAACCGCAAGCGGTTACTGCAGCTCGGTGTGATCGAATTGTTCAAATCGGTTGCACCGAGATTGAAAACCTAGATCAACTCAATGAACTCAGTTTGACCGAAAGGAATGAATCGGTGAGACCGAAATGCATAGAGAGGTTTTGGAAGTTTAAGTCTATGACGAAACGGTGACTCCGAGTGCTCCTCACCCAGAGGGTTCGAATCTAACTTGATCAAACTTTTTGATGTAGCATGAATAGAGTTTGAGACGAGAAAAGCATAGATAGCTAGAGGGAGTTCTTAGGCATTCTTGTCCATCCATTTGGCAAAATAAAAAGAGCCAAACAATCAAAGCAACAAATGGATGTCCTCGAATGAGAGAAATATGCAATCAACATGCTCACACAATAAAATGGCAAATGAAAAATGTGGAAAAGCATGCACAATCACTCTAGCATCTATCAAGCAATTGGCGATGACTAGGTCATCTATATATGAGTATATTGACTTAGGAGTCAAATGAGAAGATTTGATCATAGGTCATACTCATCGTTTAAGCACAAGTGGGGTTACCACTTTTACATAAAGCATTGTTGTGTTCACACCATTAGAGTTGCGTTAGCCCAATTCTTAGAGTGAAGATACCCATATATGTGATATCCCCCCTAATAGGGATGAACTAACCTTGGGCTTTGTCGATGATGACTTCATGTAGGTGTTCAAGATGTGGATGCTCATTGTTGATGTAGATCATTTGGAGCAATCCATTGGAGTGAGTTGCACTTTCAATGCCTATATGGGTTAGTCCCACAAGGAACAAACAAGGATATCCATAGACATAGAGTGAAGCACACACAAGATGATGTCCATGAAAGCATTAGATTACCTTGTCCCTTGTCTTACCAACAAGAGGGTTTGTGACTCCTTGAACTAGTGCAAGATGTGTACGTTGTTTGCACTTGTCCTTGCCAAAATGAATATGAGTGAAGTATGTTCACGGAGTCACCCTCAAGAACTCTCTAGTTCTTCTTCTTTGGGATCCACATCATCTTGATGGGAATCCTTGGGGTTGTAGATGTACTTGATGAAGTAGAACTTGATGTAGACTTGGGAACCCACTTGACCAAGGCCTTTGGAGCATCTTCAAATGTATCAATCTCTTCTTGAAGCTTGTCCTTGCCTTTTAGCTTGTGGTCTTGTGGTGGAAGATCATCTTGAGCTTGTGTCCCCTTAAAGGAAGTAGGATCATACTTCTCTTGTTGAGGAACAAACTTCGTCTTGGGGTATTGATCTTCTTCCCACTCAACTCCATTGGCATTGAACTTTCCTTTAAAACCAACACCTTGATTCTTCCGGTGCCTTCCTTGCTTCCGTACAATTTCCTCAAATTGCTTACTTCCGGCAAGGCTCTTGTAAACACCTTTCTCTATAATTCCCTTCAATAAGCTATTTTCTTGCTCAAGTGTAACTTGGATAAGAGAATCATTAGTGGAATCAAGAGAACTACTAGACGCAACAATATTGGATTTAGCATGATTATTGTTACTACTAGAAGAAGAATCTTTCTTACTCTTGTTACTAGATTTTACTTGTGGCATGTAAGTAGACAAGAGTAAACGCTTGGCAATGTAAGAAGAACTTTTCTTCCGAAGATCATCATTGATGGCTTTTAAGAACCCACGTTCTTGCTCAAGATTGAGCTTCTCGAAGCGTAGCTTCTCATGAGTTTTTAAAAGTTCCCGATGATCTTCTAAAGTAGTTTCATGAGCTAATTTAAGAGTGTTTAGTTCTTTAGTTAGACACTAAATATCCTTATTATCATTGTCATTCATTTCATCTTGATTAGTATGATTAATAGCAGTTTCATCATAGCATTCATCACTAGAGTTCTCAACAAGTAAATCATCATCACCTAGCAAATCATCTTCATCACTATTGAAATCAACACACTCGGGGTGTGATACCTTGGGGCCTTTAGCCATGAAGCATCTTCCAATTCCTTCATTTGGTGACTCAAATATGTCATAGGAGTTGGTTGACACAAGTGCTAGACCGGCAACACCTTCATCTTGAGTATATTCGGAGTCAGAGTGATAACTTCTCTCAGAGTGGTGGTCGGAGTCAAAACCGGATACCCATTCACCAACATGAGCTTGATGTCTTCGTTTTGTGTAGCTCCTTGATGACTTGTCCTTCCTTTCCAAATCCTTGCTTCTGCTAGAGGTTCTTCGTTCATAGTGATCATCTCTACTCCTCTCTCTTGGAGGTGATTCTTCCCTTTTGCTTCTCCTTTTAGGTGAGTCTTCTATTCTTTTGTAGGGAGCCGTACACTCATTGGAGTAGTGTCTGGGTCTTCCACAATTGTAGCAATTTCGCTCACAACTAGAAGATCTTTTGTCATTGTAGGACCTTGACTTGGAACTCCTTTCCTTGATTCTACTCTTGTAGAACTTGTTGAAATTCTTCACCATTAAGCTCAATTCTTCATTGAAGGATTTTTTCTAACTTGATGATGTAGGAGCATCACATGAGGCTTTGTAAGCACCACTAGACTTGTTGTGAAGCTCTTCTTTATCCTTGAGTGACATCTCATGAGCAACAATTGTTCCAATGACTTTGGTTGGCTTGAGATCTTTGTAATTTGGCATCATTTGGATCAAAGTGCACACGGTATCATATTTTCCATCCAAGGCTCTTAGGATATTCTTGATGATGAATTTGTCGGTCATCTCTTCACTCCCTAAGCTGCAATCTCATTTGTGATGAGAGCAAGCCAAGAATACATTTCAGTGACACCTTCACCAATCCTTCATTTTGAACTTGTCAAGCTGACTTTGAAGCACATCCAACTTGGATTCCTTGACGGAGTCGGTACCTTCGTGCATATCAATCAAAGTATCCCAAATTTCCTTTGTTGAATTCTTCGGGGCACAATCCATTGAAGAGGATATCGCAAGCTTGAGCATTGTATTGCAACATCTTCAATTCTTTCGCAGTAGCTTCATGATTCGGTTCTCTCCCATTGAAGAATTCACCTTGCAAACCAATACACACAATGGCCCAAACGGCAGGGTTATGTCCAAGAATATGCATTCTCATCTTATGTTTCCAACTAGCAAAATTAGTACCATCAAAGTAAGGACCTCTACGGTGGTAATTTCCCTTGCTAGACGCCATCCTCTCCTAGGTTGTGAAACCAAGGCTATGATCACCAAAGCTATGGAAATCAATAAAAATGGAGACCAAAGCTCTGATACCACTTGTAGTACCGAAATTATGTCTAGAGGGGGGTTGATTGGACTACTTGACCAAATAAAAATCTAGCCTTTTCCCAATTTTAAGTGTTGGCAGATTTTAGCAACTTAGCACTAGTCAAGCAATCAACCTACACATGCAAATCTAAGAGTATAGTAGCGGAATGTAAATCATTGCATATGAAGGTAAAGGGGAGGAGTTGGAGGGAGCAAACGCAATGTAGACACAGAGATTTTTGGCGTGGTTACGATAGGTGGTGCTATCGTACATCCACGTTGATGGAGACTTCAACCCACGAAGGGTAATGGCTGTGCGAGTCCACAAAGGGCTCCACCCATGAAGGGTCCACAAAGAAGCAACCTTGTCTATCCCACCATCGCCATCGCCCACGAAGGACTTGCCTCACTTGGGTAGATCTTCATGAAGTAGGCGATCTCCTTGCCCTTACAAACTCCTTGGTTCAACTCCATAATCTTGACGGAGGCTCCCAAGTGACACCTAACTAATCTAGGAGACACCACTCTCCAAAAGGTAGTAGATGGTGTGTTGATGATGAACTCCTTGCTCTTGTGCTTCAAATGATAGTCTCCCCAACACTCAACTCTCTCTCACAGATTTGGCTATGGTGGAAAGATGATTTGAGTGGAAAGCAACTTGGGGATGACTAGAGATCAAGATTCTTGTGGTTGGAATGGAATGTCTTGGTCTAAACACATGAGTAGGTGGTTCTCTCTCAGAAAATAAATGCTGGAAGTGTAGGCACGTTTTGATGGCTCTCTCCATGAATGAAGAATGGGTGGAGGGGTATATATAGCCTCCGTACAAAATCTAACCATTACACACAGATTCCCAAACTCAGTGAGACCAAATAGTGAAACTCGGTCAGACCGATTCAGTTCAAAATGTGAACGTTAGGCTTTTCGGTGGGGCCGACATGATCAACTCGGTGGGACCGATGTGCTAGGATTAGGGCATAACTTAATCTCGGTGAGACCGATCACATGAACTCGGTGGGACCGATTCCATTAATAGGCAAACAGAGAGTTGGTCAGGCAAACTCGATGGGACCTGCTCATTTCGGTGAGACCGAAACATTACGAAAAGGAAACAGAGAGTTTGCATTGTGAACTCGCTGGGACCGATCGCTCATTTCGGTGAGACTGAAATGTTACAAAGGGAAACAAATAGTTTGTAATCCCATCTCGGTGAGACCGAAGTGATTAGGGTTTGTGGCAGTGGCTATGTCAAATGAACTTGGTGGCGCCGGATAGATCAAATTGGTCGGGCAGAGTTTGACTTTAGGTTTAGGACATATGTGGATATGAGAAAGTGGTTGAGGGCTTTGGAGCATATGACTAAGCACTTTGAGCAAGCAAGCCATTAAGCAACACCTCATCCCCTTTTAATAGTATTGGCTTTCCTATGGACTCAATGTGATTTTGGATCACTAAAATGAAAAAGTAGAGTCTTGAGCTTTTTGCTAATATGTGTCCTTAGCATTTTGAGGGGTCCACATCTCTAGTCCATGCGATGCCAATCATTGAACTTTCTGAAATACTCATCTTGAAAGAGTATTAGTTCAATGAGCTATATGTTGTTAAGAATTACCAAAACCATCTAGGGATTAGTTGCGCTTTCATGTTTCAATTGATAATGCAAAGGCTACTAACCCGTATTGTGAGCATGTGCATATTGTGGAGGAGAATGCAAAGTGGAAGGAGCAACTTGAGAAAGGCCTTGTGTCGTGCATACAAGGAGAGAAGAACCTCAACGACCTTTTGATCAATCAAAAGGAAGTTGTGGCCAAGGAGGGGATTGCGTTTGCACACAAGTCCAAGAAGAAGAAGAAGAAGAAGAAGAAGAAGAAGAAGAAGAAGAAGAAGAAGAAGAAGAAGAAGAAGAAGAAGAAGAAGAATGACAAGACCACACAACCTCCTCCTCTCAAGCAAACCTTTGTGAAGGAGGGAGAGGGTACTCCTTAGGAGAAGAACAACACGAAGGGTGGCGGTGTCAAGAAGGGCAATGCCACTCCTTCCAATAAAGCTGGTGATTTTAACCCTTCTTATGTGTTATGTCGTGCTAGTGATGGGAATGTTTGTGCCAAATTTGTTGGTTCTTCTTATGAGTAAATTGAATGGTCTATCTGGGTTCCTAAGACCCTTGTTGCTAACATCAAAGGACCCATTACAAAATGGGTACCTAAAACCAAGCATTGATCTCTTGTAGGTGTTTGCTTCCGGTGGGGGTTCATGGTTGCTCAATAGTGGAGCCACAAATCATATGACCGGAAGCAAGGACTTGGTGGTGGACGCGCATAAAGTTTCATCTATGCCCACCAATGTCGAATGGGGTGATGCTTCATCTTCTAAGGTATTGGGTCTTGGCAAGGTTGTCATTTCTCATGATCGAGAAAGTCATGCTTGTTGAGTCCCTTGTATACAACTTACTTTCCGTTCGTCAACTTGCACTCATGGGCTTTGCCACTTTCTTTGATATTGATACCGTGGTCCTCTTGTGGAGCAAGACTCTTAAAGTAGCCTTTGTTGGGCATGTCGAGAATGGTTTTTGTGTGATTAACTTTTCGGAGCAACCCACAAAGACCGCGACATGCCTAATGGCTAAAGTTGACGTGGGATGGCTTTGGCATCACCATTTAGCACACGTCAATATGAGATCTTTGCAAAGTCTTATCAAGGAGGGCCATGTCCATGGACTAGCAAAGGTTAGTTTTGCCAAAGATCGTGCTTGCAGTGCTTGTATAGAAGGAAAGCTACATGAGAAGGCTCACCCTCCCATGACTATCATATACTCGAAGAGGCCCCTGGAGCTCCTTCACTTGGATCTCTTTGGGCCTCCATCCTTTGATAGTCTTGGGGGTAGAAAGTATTGCTCGGTGATTGTGGATGATTACTCAAGATACACTTGGGCATATTTCTTCAAGAGGAAGAGTGAGACCCAACAAACCGTCATCGACTTTGCAAATGAAGCTCAACATCAACACAATGCAAAGATCTTGACAATAAGAAGTGAGAACGGCACCGAGTTTAAGAACTACACCTTGGATGAGTTTCTTAGTGATGAGGGGATCAAGAATCAATATTCCGCACCTTACACCCCTTAACAAAATGGTGTAGCGGAGAGGAAGAACTGGACATTGATGGACGCGGCAAGGACCATGATGGCGGACTTCAAGTCTCCCTACAACTTTTGGGCCGAAGCCATCAACAGCGATTGCCATGCATCCAATCGGCTCTATCTCCGCAAAGGCTTAAATAAGACGCCATATGAGATACTCATCGGTAACAAGCCCAACCTCAAGTACTTCTGGGTGTTCGGTTGTAAGTGTTTCATTCTCAAGAAAGGTGCTCATTTGTCTAAATTTGAGGTTAGAGCTCATGAGGGCATATTTGTTGGTTATGCTACAAACTCTCATGCTTACCGTGTCCTCAACAAGTCCACAAGACTCATTGAGGAGACGTGTAACGTGGATTCTGACAAGATAATGGCTCCCAAGTGGAGCAAAGTGGTACTTGTGATGTAGGTGATCAAATTCCTCCCCAAGCCATAATAAGAATGGGTGTTGGTCATATCCTACCCATTGAGGAACCCCTTGTGGCCGAAGGAGAAGGACAATGTTCCATTCAAGTGGAACCATCACCAACCCAAGACCCACACGCTTCCGAAGAACAAAGTGAAGGCCCTCAACCAAGTGAACAATATCAAGGGCAAGATCAATCTCAAGATGGTGGTGAACCACCAAGTGATTCCCAAGGTCAAGTTCTCCCCCCCCCCCCCGAGCAAGTTCAAGATCAAGAGCAAGCTCAAGGTCAAGAGCAAGATCATGACAATGCTCAAGATGATCAAGTTACCGCTCCTCAACTCTCTCTTGAGGAGGAACTGGTACGTCGTGCCGCCAAGATTGCATCCACTCACTACCAAAGATCATCTCATGAAGAATGTGCTTGGAAGCTTAAGAAAGGGGGTAAGCACTCGTAGATAATTAGCAAACTATTGTGAACATCACACGTTTGTTTCTTGTGTTGAACCCCCAAAAGGTCTCAATGCCAAGCCAAATACACTCAAGACATGCTCAAGAGATTCAAGCTAAGTGATGTCAAGCCGGCTTCCACTCCAATGCCCGTCAAATGCCAACTTAACATTGATTCCAATGGTAAAGAGGTGGATCAAAAGGTATATCATTCCATGATTAGCTCCTTGCTTTACCTTTGTGCATCTAGACCGGATATCATGTTGAGTGTGGGAATTTGTGCACGGTTTCAAGCCGCACCTAAGGAAAGCCTGTTGGGGAATGCGGTAATTTCAAAAATATTCCTACGATCACGCAAGATCTATCTAGGAGATGTAGCAACGAGAGGGAAGAGTGTGTCCATGTACCTTCGTAGACCGAAAGCGGAAGCGTTATTTAACGCGGTTGATGTAGTCGAACGCCTTCACGATCCAACCAATCCAAGTACCAAACGTACAACAGCTCTGCGTTCAGCACACGTTCAGCTCGAGGACGTCCCTCGTGCTCTTGATCTAGTTGAGGATGAGGGTGAGTTCCGTCAGCATGACGGCATGGCAACGGGGATGATGATGTTACCAGCGCAGGGCTTCGCCTAAGCACTACGATGATATGACCGAGGTGTGTAACTGTGGAGGGGGCACCGCACACGGCTAAGATAAGACTTGGTGTGTTGTAGGGTGACCACCTGCCCCGTATATAAAGGAGGAGGGAGGAGGAGGCCGGCCCTAGAGGGGGCGCGCCATGTGGGGGAGTCCTACTTGGACTCTCGGTCCAAGTAGGATTCGCCCCCCTTCCTATTCCAACTAGGAGAAGGAGGAAGGGAGAAGAGAGGAGAGGGGGGCGCTGCCCCCTCCTAGTCCAATTCGGACCAGCCCATGGGTCAGGGCGTGGCCACCCCTTGAGGCCCTTCTCTCCTTTCCCATAAAGCCCATTAAGGCCCATTAACTCCCCGAGGGGGTTCCGGTAACCTCTCGGTACTCCGGAAAATACCCGAAACACTTCGGAACCATTCTGGTGTCCGAATATAACCTTCCAATATATCAATCTTTATGTCTCGACTATTTCGAGACTCCTCGTCACGTCTGTGATCTCATCTGGGACTACGAACAACTTCGGTCATCAAAACACATAACTCATAATACAAATCGACATCGAACGTTAAGCGTGCGGATCCTACGGGTTCAAGAACTATGTAGACATGATCGAGACACATCTCCAATCAATAACCAATAGCGGAACCTGGATGTTCATATTGGCTCCTACATATTCTATGCAGATCTTTATCGGTCAAACCACATAACAACATACGTTGTTCCCTTTGTCATCGGTATGTTACTTGCCAGAGTTTTGATCGTTGGTATCATCATACCTAGTTCAATATCATTACCGGCAAGTCTCTTTACTCGTTCCGTAATACTTCATCCCACAACTAACTCATTAGTCACATTGCTTGCAAGGCTTATAGTGATGAGCATTACCGAGAGGGCCCAGAGATACCTCTCCGAAACACAGAGTGACAAATCCTAATCTCGATCTATGCCAACCCAACAAACACCTTCGTAGACACCTGTAGAGCATCTTTATAATCACCCATTTACATTGTGATGCTTGATAGCACACAAGGTGTTCTTCCGATATTCAGGAGTTGCATAATCTCATAGTCCGAGGAACATGTATAAGTCATGAAGAAAACAGTAGCAATGAAACTGTAACGATCATAATGCTAAGCTAACGGACGGGTCTTGTCCATCACATCATTCTCCTAATGATGTGATCCATCACATCATTCTCCTAATGATGTGATCCCGTTCATCAAATGAAAACACATGTCTATGGTTAGGAAACATAACCATCTTTGATCAACGAGCTAGTCAAGTAGAGGCATACTAGGGACACTATGTTTGGTCTATGTATTCACACATGTACTAAGTTTCCGGTTAATAAAACTCTAGCATGAATAATAAACATTTATCATGAAATAAGGAAATAAATAATAACTTTATTATTGCCTCTAGGGCATATTTCCTTCAGTCTCGCACTTGCACTAGAGTCAATAATCTAGATTACAAAGTTAGCACCCATGGAGTTTTGGTGCCGATCATGTTCTGCTCGTGGAAGAGACTTAGTCAACGGGTCTGCAAACATTCGTATCCGTATGTATCTTGCAAATCACTATGTCTCCCTCCGACACTTGATGATGGATGGAATTGAAGCATCTCTTTATGTGCTTGGTTCTCTTGTGAAATCTAGATTCCTTCGCCAAGGCAATTGCACCAGTATTGTCACAAAAGATTTTCATTGGACCCGATGCACTAGGTATGACACCTAGGTCAGATATGAAATCCTTCATCCAGACTCCTTCATTTGCTGCTTCCGAAGCAGCTATGTACTCTGCTTCACATGTAGATCCCTCCACGACGCTTTGCTTGGAACTGCACCAACTAACAACTCCACCATTCAATAAAAATACGTATCCGAATTGTGGCTTAGATTCATCCAGATCAGTGTCAAAGCTTGCATCGATGTAACCGTTTACGATGAGCTCTTTGTCATCTCGATAAACGAGAAACATATCCTTAGTCCTTTTTAGGTATTTCAGGATGTTCTTGACCGCTGTCCACTGTTCCACTCCGGGACTACTTTGGTACCTCCCTGCTATACTTATAGGAAGGCACACATCAGGTCTGGTACACAACATTGCATACGTGATAGAACCTATGGCTGAAGCATAGGGAATGACTTTCATTTTCTCTCTATCTTCTGTAGTGGTCGAGCATTGAGTCTGACTCAACTTCACACCTTGTAACACAGGCAAGAACCCTTTCTTTGACTGATCCATTTTGAACTTCTTCAAAACTTTATCAAGGTATGTGCTTTGTGAAAGTCCAATTAAGCGTGTTGATCTATATCTATAGATCTTGATGCCCAATATTTAAGGAGCTTCACCGAGGTCTTTCATTCAAAAACTCTTATTCAAGTATCCCTTTATGCTATCCAGAAATTCTATATCATTTCCAATCAACATTATGCCATCTACATATAATATTAGAAATGCTACAGAGCTCCCACTCACTTTCTTGTAAATATAGGCTTCTCCAAAAGTCTGTATAAAACCATATGCTTTGGTCACACTATCAAAGCGTTTATTCCAACTCCGAGAGGCTTGCACTAGTCCATAAATGGATCGCTGGAGCTTGCACACTTTGTTAGCACCCTTTGGATCAACAAAACCTTCTGGTTGCATCATATACAACTTTTCTTCCAAACATCCATTCAGGAATGCAGTTTTGACATCCATCTGCAAATTTCATAATCATAAAATGCGGCAATTGCTAACATGATTCAGACAGACTTAAGCATCGCTACGGGTGAGAAAGTCTCATCATAGTCAAGTCCTTAAACTTGTCAAAAACCTTTCGAAACAAGTCGAGCTTTGTAGATAGTAACATTACCGTCAGCGTCAGTCTTCTTCTTAAAGATCCATTTATTCTCTATGGCTTGCCGATCATCGCGCAAATGCAACAAAGTCCACACTTTGTTCTCATACATGGATCCCATCTCAGATTTCATGGCCTCAAGCCATTTCGCAGAATTTGGGCTCATCATCGCTTCCTCATAGTTCGTAGGTTCATCATGGTCTAGTAGCATGACTTCTAGAACAGGATTGCCATACCACTCTGGTGTGGACCGTACTCTGGAAGACCTACGAGGTTCTGTAGTAACTTGATCTGAAGTTTCCTGATCATCATCATTAACTTCCTCGTTAATTGGTGTAGGAATCACCGGAACTGATTTCTGTGATAAACTACTTTCCAATTCGGGAGAAGGTACAATTACCTCATCAAGTTCTACTTTCCTCCCACTCACTTCTTTCGAGAGAAACTCCTTCTCTAGAAAGGATCAATTCTTAGCAACGAATATCTTGCCTTCAGATCTGTGATAGAAGGTGTACCCAACAGTTTACTTTTAGTATCCTATGAAGATGCACTTCTCCGATTTGGGTTCGAGCTTATCAGGTTGAAGCTTTTTCACCTAAGCATTGCAGCCCCAAACTTTAAGAAATGACAACTTTGGTTTTTTGCCAAACCACAGTTCACAAGGCGTCGTCTCAACGGATTTTGATGGTGCCCTATTTAAAGTGAATGCAGATGTCTCTAAAGCATAACCCCAAAACGACAGCGGTAAATCAGTAAGAGACATCATAGATCGCACCATATCCAATAAAGTACGGTTACAACATTCAGATACACTATTTTGCTGTGGTGTTCTAGGTGGCGTAAGCTGTGAAACTATTCCACATTTTTTCAAATGAAGACCAAACTCGTAACTCAATATTCTCCTCCACGATCAGATCATAGAAACTTTATTTTCTTTTTATGATGATTTTCCACTTCACTCTGAAATTCTTTGAACTTTTCGAATGTTTCAGACTTATGCTTCATTAAGTAGATATAACCATATCTCCTCAAATCATCTGTGAAGGTAAGAAAATAACGATACCTGCCATGAGCCTCAATACTCATTGGACCGCATACATCGGTATGTATTATTTCCAATAAGTCAGTAGCTCGTTCCATTGTTCCAGAGAACAGTGTTTTAGTCATCTTGCCCATGAGGCACTGTTCACAAGCACCAAGTGATTCATAATCAAGTGATTACAAAAGCCCATCAGCATGGAGTTTCTTCATGCGTTTTACACCGATATGACCCAAATGGCAGTGCCACAAATAAGTTGCACTATCATTATCAACTTTGCATCTTTTGGCTTCAATATTATGAACATGTGTATCACCACGATCGAGATTCAACAAAAATAGACCACTCAGATAGGGTGCATGACCATAAAATATATTACTCATACAAATAGAACAACCATTATTCTCTGATTTAAATGAATAACCATCTTGCATCAAACAAGATCCAGATATAATGTTCATGCTCAGCACTGGCACCAAATAACAATTATTCAGGTCTAAAACTAATCCCGAAGGTAGATGTAGAGGTAGGGTGCCGACGGCAATCACTTCGACCTTGGAATCATTTCCCACGCGCATCGTCACCTCGTCCTTAGCCAATCTTCGTTTAATCTATAGCCCCTATTTCGAGTTGCAAATATGAGCAACAGAACCAGTATCAAATCTAGGCGCTACTACCAGCATTAGTAAGGTACACAACAATAACATGTATATCAAATATACCTTTCACTTTACCATCCTTCTTATCCACCAAATACTTGCTGTAGTTCCGCTTCCAGTGACCAGTCCCTTTGCAGTAGAAGCACTTGGTTTCAGGCTTAGTTCCAGACTTGGGTTTCTTCTCCTGAGCAGCAACTTTGCCCCTTCTTCCCTTTGCCCTTTTTCTTGAAACTAGTGGTCTTATTGACCATCAACACTTGATGCTCCTTTTTCATTTCTACCTCCACAGCCATTAGCATTGCGAAGAGCTCAGGAATACTCTTGTTCATCCCTTGCATATTATAGTTCATCACGAAGCCTTTATAGCTTGGTGGAAGTGATCGAAGAACTCTGTCAATGACACTATCATCAGGAAGATTAACTCCCAGCTGAGTCAAGTGGTTATGGTACCCAGACATTCTGAGTATGTGTGCACTAACAGAACTATTCTCCTCCATTTTGCAGCTATAGAACTTGTTGGAGACTTCTTATCTCTCAACTCAGGCATTTCCTTGAAATATCAACTTCAACTCTTGGAACATCTCATATGCTCGATGATGTTCAAAATGTCTTTAAAGTCCGATTCTAAGCCGTATAGCATGGCACACTGAACTATAGAGTAGTCATCAACACACATCTGCCAGGCATTCACAATGTCTACAGTTGCTGGCGCGGGTGGTACACCTAGCGATGCTTCCAGGACATAATTCTTTTGTGGAGAAATGAGGATAATCCTCAAGTTACGGACTCAGTTCGTGTAATTGCTACCATCACCTTTCAACTTAGCTTTCTCTAGGAACACATTAAAATTCAAAGGAACGGTAGCACGGGCCATTGATCTACAATAACATAGACATGAAAAATAACTATCAGGACTAAGTTAATGATAAATTAAAGTTCAGTTAATCATATTACTTAAGAACTCCCACTTAGATAGACATTCCTCTAGTCATCTAAATGATCACGTGATCCAAATCAATTAAACCATGTCCGATCATCACGTGAGATGGAGTAGTTTTCAATGGTGAACATTACTATGTTGATAATATCTACTATATGATTCACGTTCGACCTTTCAGTCTCAGTGTTTCAAGGCCATATCTGCATATGCTAGGCTCGTCAAGTTTAACCCGAGTATTCTGCGTGTGCAAAACTGGCTTGCACCCGTTGTATGTGAATGTAGAGCTTATCACACCCGATCATCACGTGGTGTCTCGGCACGACGAACTGTAGCAACGGTGCATACTCAGGGAGAACACTTATACCTTGAAATTTAGTGAGGTGTCATCTTATAATGCTACCGCCGTACTAAGCAAAATAAGATGCATAAATATGTGACATGATATGGCCATCATCATCTTGTGCTCATGATCTCCATCACCGAAGCACCGTCATGATCTCCATCGTCACCGGCGCGACATCTTGATCTCCATCGTAGCATCATTGTCGTCTCACCAACTATTGCTTCTACGACTATTGCTACCGCTTAGTGATAAAGTAAAACAATTACATGGCGATTGCACTACATACAATAAAGCGACAACCATATGGCTCCAGCCAGTTGCCGATAACTTTGTTACAAAACATGATCATCTCATACAACAATTTATATCACATCACGTCTTGATTATATCACATCACAACAAGCCCTACAAAAACAAGTTAGATGTCCTCTACTTTGTTTCTGCATGTTTTACGTGGCTGCTACGGGCTTCTAGCAAGAATCGTTCTTACCTACGCATCAAAACCACAACGATTTTTTTGTCAAGTGTGCCATTTTAACCTTCAACAAGGACCGGCCATAGTCAAACTCGATTCAACTAAAGTTGGAGAAACAGACACCCGCCAGCCACCTATGTGCAAAATCGCGTCGGTAGAACCAGTCTCATGAACGCGGGCATGTAATGTTGGTCCGGGCCGCTTCATCCAACAATACCGCCAAATGCCACTATTTGTCGTAAGCAGTATGACTATTATCACCCACAACTCTTTGTGTTCTACTCGTGCATAAAACATCTACGCATAGACCTAGCTCGGAAGCCACTGTTGGGGAACGTGGTAATTTCAAAAAAATCCTACGATCATGCAAGATCTATCTAGGAGATGCATAGCAACGAGAGGGGAGAGTGTGTCCATGTACCCTCATAGATCGAGAGCGGAAGCATTAGTTAACGTGGTTGATGTAGTCGAATGTCTTCACGATCCAACCGATCCAATTACCGAACGTACGACACCTCTGCGTTCAGCACACGTTCAGCTCGATGACGTCCCTCGTGCTCTTGATCCAGTTGAGGACGAGGGTGAGTTCCGTCAGCACTACAGCGTGGCGACAGTGATGATGACGTTACCGGCGCAGGGCTTCGCCTAAGCACTACGACGATATGATCGAGGTGTGTAACTGTGGAGGGGGCACCGCAAACGGCTAAGGGAAGACTTGGTGTGTTGTAGGGTGCCCCCTGCCCCATATATAAAGGAGGAGGAGGCCGGCCCTAGAGGGGGCGTGCCAAGGGGGGAGTCCTACTAGGACTCCCTGTCCAAGTAGGATTCCCCACCCCCCTTTCCTATTCCAACTAGGAGAAGGAGGAAGGGGGACGAGAGGGGGCGCCGCCCCTCCTAGTCCAATTCGGACCAGCCCATGGGGGGAGTGCGGCCACCCCTTGAGGCCCTTATCTCCTTCCCCCTAAATCCCATTAAGGCCCATTAAATCCCCCGGGGGGGGTTCCGGTAACCTCCCGGTACTCCGGAAAATACCCGAAACACTTCGGAACCATTCCGGTGTCTGAATATAACCTTCCAATATATCAATCTTTATATCTCGACCATTTCGAGACTCCTCATCACCTCTGTGATCTCATCCGGGACTTCGAACAAACTTCGGTCATCAAAACACATAACTCATAATACAAATCATCATTGAATCTTAAGCGTGTGAACCCTACGGGTTCGAGAACTATGTAGACATGATCGAGACACATCTTCGATCAATAACCAATAGTGGAACCTGGATATTCATATTGGCTCCTACATATTCTACGAAGATCTTTATCGGTCGAACCGCATAACAACATACATTCACTACAAAAAAAACACATCCGTGACATTTTGGGCCGAACGAAAAAAAGTTCTGTCATACTTATGACACTTCTATGACGATAATTGTGACAAAACCCTGTATCATCATAGATGTGGTGGGCTCCTACTTCTATGACAAAAAATTATGACAGAAAATGGGCTTTTCATCCTGGGCGGGCTGGAGACGTAGCTGCATAACATTCTTTGGGCCGTCCATGACGGAAAAAACCATGGTAGAAGCAAGGGCGAGGAAAATATCGGGGTGTTCCCCGTTATGGTGGGTGGTCGGGGCCGAGCGATGCACGGAGGTTTGCGCGTTTCTCTTGTACACACATGCGTGTGGGTGCGAGGCGTTGGGCTCTAATTGAACCCAAGCGAGGCGTTCAACTACTGAACCCGAGCGATTGCACTGCAGGCTACGCGTTACTGAACCCAAGCGATCGATCGATGGCTGTTAACTGAACCCGATCGAGCGATTCTCCGCCACTGCTGCTAACTGAAGCCGATCGATGCTGCCTCTGGATGAACAATGAACGTTGCTTGGGGTTTGGATGAACAGTTCCCTGTGGCGATGGATGAACAGGACCCCATGGTGTTGCCTCTGGATGAATCGGGCCCCGATCGATCGAGCCTGTTGGGGCTGGATGAACAGGACCCCGTGGAGGGCTGGATGAACAGGACAACCCTGTGGAGGGCTGGATGAATAGTAGACGGTGGAGGGATGGATGAACAGTAGATGATGGAGGGGAGGTTGAACAGGAGCCCGTCGAGAGGGCTGGTTGAATAGTAGTCGGTGGAGTAGCGCGCGGTGGAGGCTGGATGAACAGGAGCCCGTGGATGAATAGTCGCAGGTGGAGGCTAGAGAAGGTCGACGGTGGATGAACAATAGCCCGTGGAGGTTGGAGGAGGTCGACGGTGGAGATGAACAGTATCCCGTGGAGTCCTGTTTTGCGGTACACCATACCCCTTCCGATGAACAGGACCCCCGTTTCGACCGTAGCGCTCCAACACAAGTCTGTTTCCTCCGTTTTGCGGTACGCCACACCCCTCCCGATCAACAGGACCCCATTTCGACCGTAGGAGGTCTAACACAAGTCCGTTTCCTCCGTTTTGCAATACACCAGACCCCTCCCGATGAACAGGATCCCGTTTTGAACGTGGCCGGTCGAACACAAGGTTGTTTCCTCCGTTCTGCGGTACGCCGGGCCTCATTTCCATCGGCTATTCCGTCCAAGCCCTCCTGATGAACACGACGACGCATTCCGTTCCGACCCAGTTGGCTCCCCATGAACACGACGACAACGCAGTTTCTCCATTCCGACCCAGCCATGTACACGAGCCATGGCCGTACGTATGCGAGAGTAGGCGTTCGAGACCCCGCCAGTATGTACGTACATGGCCGTATTTACTTTCTTGCACCCTGCCCGCTGTATGTACATGTACATGCTACGTGCGTGCCTCTACTACGACACGTGCGCGCCTCTACATCGACCAGTATGTACGTACACGTTTGAGACTAGAATGACAATGCTACATACGCTTCGACCAGGTGGGTCCCGACTGTCAGGCACTTCCTTGCGTGCGAAGATGTAGCTGGTGGGTCCCAGCAGTCAGGGGGCGAATCATTTTTCTTGCCCGGGCGCACTTCCTTGCGTGCGAAGATGTAGCTGGTGGGTCCCAGAAGTCAAGGGGAAACATTTTTTACAAAATACGATTGCCCATCCGGTGGGTCCCTGCTGTCAGGTGGAGGAATAATTATTTATCGCGTAATAAGTTGCGGCTGCCGTGGACCTAGCTGTTAGCCTATCAACGTACAGTACTCTTCCAATGGAAGTCATTTCTTGACCACGTTGACCACGCCGCGCTGAGAGCACCAGGGCAGTGGACGACGGCGAGGCCTAGGAAGGGGACGACGCGGAGCCGGGGAAGACGCGGCAGTGGATGCCCACACGTAGAGGAGTATGAAGGTTCACTGGTTCAGCTGTGGTGTGAGGCTGCCGTTGCCGCAGAATAACAGGGGGTGTGGGTGAGTAGAGGGATGGCCTGGCCAGTGGTGGGAGTAGTAGGGGGCGGTGAGGCCTCCACGGCATCATAGCCGGCCACGAGAGGCAGGAGCATGCGGCACGACCGGCACTCGTTTGGGCGGCTGGAGCAAGAAGACCAGAGGTTGAAGAAGCACTACGGCCGTTGGATGGACATCGTACGGTCACTAGAGCTAGAATCGTTCATATTGACTAAGTTGACAAAGCCCTCTATCCCCATCAACTTAGTAGGCCCACAAGTCAGCCTCCCACCAAGGTGGGTCCCAGCTAGCAGGGGGAGTATTCATTTTTTTCTGCCTAATAAGGAGGCACTTCTGGTGGGTCCGAGCTGACAGCGGGGGGAACATTTTTTTGCGAAATACGCTGGCCCGTCCGGTGGGTCCCAGCAGTCAGGGGGGAAACGTTTTTTCACAAAATACGGTGGCCCGTCCAGTGGGTCCCTGCTGTCAGGTGGGGGAATCATTATTTTCCGCATAATAAGGAGGCACTTCCTTGCTGCGGCCGTGGACCCAGCTGTCAGCCTCTCCACGTACAGTACACTTCCGATGGAAGTCGTTCCTTGACCACGTTGACCACGACACGTTCCGTTGCATGCATGTGTCCATGGGCATGGTGCGTCCCCACTGTCAGCCTCTCATGTATAGTCATCTTCCGATGACTCTCGGTTGTTGACCACACCGTGCCGAGCACACCAAGGCCGGTGGATGATGGCGAGGCCCCAGACTGGAATGACCCGGAGATGGGGAAGACAGGGCAGTGGATTTGTAGATGGAGAGGAATGGGAAACTTGACTGGTTCGGGTGCGCGGCAGCATAGCCGCGGTGCCGCCCATGGGAGACAGGAGCAAGAATAGAGGTTGAAGAAGGAGCACGGCTGTTGGATTAACATCCAACGGTCCAGCTTCTAGAATCATTTGTTGATTAACTTGACAAAGCCCTGCGTACACGTCGCTTAGTAGGACCACAAGTCAGCCACCAAATCTGATGGGTCCCAGCTGTCAATGGGAGGAATAATTTTTTTCGCATAACAAGGAGGCACTTCCTTCCCTGCGAAGATACAGCCGGTGAGTCCCAGCTGTCAAGTGATGACCCACAAGTGTAGGGGATCTATCGTGGTCCTTTCTATAAGTAAGAGTGTCGAACCCAACGAGGAGCAAAAGGACAAGCGGTTTTCAGTAAGGTATTCTCTGCAAGCGCTGAAATTGTAGGTAACAGATAGTTTTGTGATATGATAATTTGTAACGGGCAAGCAATGAAAGTAAATAAAGTGCGGCAAGGTGGCCCAATCCTTTTGGTAGCAAAGTACAAGTCTGGACAAGTTCATATAATGAGAAAAGCGCTCCCGAGGACACATGGGAATTATCGTCAAGCTAGTTTTCATCACGCTCATATGATTTGCGTTCGTTACTTTGATAATTTGATATGTGGGTGGACTGGTGCTTGGGTACTGCCCTTTCTTGGACAAGTATCCCACTTATGATTAACCCCTATTGCAAGCATCCGCAACTACAAAATAAGTATTAAGGTAAACCTAACCATAGCATGAAACATATGGATCCAAATCAGCCCCTTACGAAGCAACTTATAAACTAGGGTTTAAGCTTATGTCACTCTAGCAACCCGTCATCAACTTATTACTTCCCAATGCCTTCCTCTAGGCCCAAATAATGGTGAAGTGTCATGTAGTCAACGTTCACATAACACTACTAGAGGAGAGACAACATACATCTCATCAAAATATCGAACGAATACCAAATTCACATGACTATTAATAGCAAGACTTGACCCATGTCCTCAGGAACAAACATAACTACTCACAAAGCATATTCATGTTCATAATCAGAGGGGTATTAATATGCATTAAGGATCTGAACATATGATATTCCACCAAACAAACCAACTAGCATCAACTACAAGGAGTAATCAACACTACTAGCAACCCACATGTACCAATCTAAGGTTTGGGTACAAAGATTGGATACAAGAGATGAACGAGGGTTTGAGAGGAGATGGTGCTGGTGAAGATGTTGATGGAGATTGATCCCCTCCCGATGAGAGGATCGATGGTGATGATTTCCCCCTCCCGGAGGGAAGTTTCCCCGGCAGAACAGCTTCGCTGGAGCCCTAGATTGGTTCCGCCAAGGTTTCGCCTCGTGGTGGCGGAGTTTCGTCCCGTAAGCTTGCTTATGATTTTTTTCAGGGTAAAAGACTTCATATAGCAGAAGATGGGCACCGAAGGGCTGCCAGGCGGCCCACGAGGCAGGGGGCGCCCTGTAAGGGTGGGCGCGCCCCCCACCCTCGTGGATGCTGGGTGGCCCCCCTCAGGTATTTCTTCTGCTTAATAATTATCATTAATACCAAAAATGACTTTCGTGGAGTTTCAGGACTTTTGGAGCTGTGCAGAATAGGTCTCCAATATTTGCTCCTTTTCCAGCCCAGAATCCCAGCTGCCGACATTCTCCCTCTTCATGTAAACCTTGTAAAATAAGAGAGAATAGCCATAAGTATTGTGACATAACGTGAAATAATGGCCCATAATGCAATAAATATCGATATAAAAGCATGATGCAAAATGGACGTATCAACTCCCCCAAGCTTAGACCTCGCTTGTCCTCAAGCGAAAGCCGATATTGAAAAATATGTCCACATGTTTAGAGATAGAGGTGTCGATAAAATAAAATACGGACATGAGGGCATCATGATCATTCTTATAACAGCAACATATATATATTTTGTCATATGATTTCTTATGCTCAAGTAACAATCTATTCACAATGTCAAGTATGATTCAGAAACTTCATTGAGAACTAACAAACTATGATCTCGGTCACTGAAGCAATTGCAATTTATCATAACATCGGAAAGAGTCAATAATAGAGCTTTTCAGCAAGTCCACATACTCAACTATCATTTAGTCTTCCACAATGGCTAACACTCACGCAATACTTATGGTTATGGAGTTTTAATCGGACACGGAGAAAGATAGGGGCTTATTGTGTTGCCTCCCAACCTCTTACCTCAAAGGTTCATGCTAACTTACATCCAATTGGATATATATATATATATATATATATATATATATATATATATATATATCAGGATCTTTCCAACACGAAGTGCTTGCCAAAGGATAAAATGAAAAAGGGAAAGGTGAAGATCACCTTGACTCTTGCATAAGGTATAAGACATAGATTAAAAGATAGGCCCTTCGCAGAGGGAAGCAGAGGTTGTCATGTGCTTTTATGGTTGGATGCACGAAATCTTAATGCAAAAGAATGTTACTTGTGATATGAATCTTTATTATGCAGTCTGTCACTTTTATTACTTCCATATCACAAGATCGTATAAAGCCTATTTTCTCCACATTAATAAGTCATACATATTTAGAGAGCAATTTTTATTGCATGTAACATGGCAACTTACTTGAAGGATCTTACTCAATCTATAGGTAGATATGGTGGACTCTCATGGCAAAAACTGGGTTTAAGGATATTTGGAAGCACAAGTAGTATCTCTACTTGGTGCAAGGAATTTGGCTAGCATGAGGGGGAAAGGCAAGCTCAACATGTTGGATGATGCATGACAATATACTTTAACTGAGATGTGAGAAAACATAACCCATTACATTGTCTTCCTTGTCCAACATCAACTCTTTAGCATGTCATACTTTAATGAGTGCTCACAATCATAAAAGATGTCCAAGATAGTGTATTTATATGTGAGAACCTCTCTTTCTTTATTACTTCCTATTAATTGCAACGATGACCAAAACTATGTTTTCCAACTCCCAACAACTTTTAAGCCTGATACTCTCTTATATATGAAGTCATTACTATCCATAAGATCAGTATGATCTCTTCTATTCTTTTTATTCTTTATGCACTTAAGATCATAGCAAGATAGCAAAGCCCTTGACTCAACACTAATCTTTATTATATATATATAGCTCACAGACTCGATTACATAGAGGGTTCACAAAGCAGAACTCAAAACTAATTCATACCAAAACTTTATTCTACTGGATCAAGATATTACCAAAAGGATCGAACTAAGTAAAATGGTAAAGATAGGAGTGTGATGGTGATATGATACCGGGGCAACTCCCCCAAGCTTGGCAGTTGCCAAGGGGAGTGCCCATACCCAAGTGATTATGTCCTCGGAGGTGGTGAAGAAGGAGTTGTTGATGATGTAGGCTTGTCATCCGTCTTCCAAGGCATAGGCTCACCATCATAGAAGGATGATGGAGTCTCCGGGATCCTCAAATCTGCAGCCAAACTCATCCTCTTGAATCTATATTCATACTCACAGTTTTGGTTTTGCAGGTCATAGATCTGGGCTTGGAGGTGCTCGATTTTCTCATGAAGCTTGAAGATGGTCTCCCCAATGTTCTTGGCATCCAACTTGTGGTTGCTGGTGAACTCCACGATCATCATCTGGTTGGCATTAAGTCCGCGCTCCACCATCCCTTGGCACTTGAAAACTTGTTGTTCCATCACTTCGAGCTTTGTCTCCACGCTTTCGGTACTCCTTGGTCCCTCCACATCGCGGATGTGCAGCACCCCCTCACACATCTCAATGGTTTGAGGGTGCCGCAGCACCTCCGCGAGATAGGGGTTGATGACCCTCTTGAAAAACCTGTCCTTGGGAGCGCTTGAAGGCGTCATGGTGCTCTAGATCTGCCAGAAAAACAGCTTGAAATAAAGACGGAAGATTTTCGTGTGATACGGTAGTCAAAACCTTTGGGAGATTATATAATGAATTTTTACCGACCGAAAGAAGTATCGTGCAAGAAAACGGAGTCCGGAGAGCACACAAGGTGCCCACGAGGCAGGGGGCGCGCCCAGTAGGGTAGGGCGCGCCCTCCACCCTCGTGGACGCCTTGTGTCCTTCCCAGGCTACTTCTTATTTTCCTATTTTCTTAAATATTCCAAAACGGAGAAAATTGCTATTAGAACAGTTTTGGAGTCGGTTTACTTACCATACCACATACCTATTCCTTTTTGGAGTCTGAAACGTTTTGGAAAGTGTCTCTTATGTATTCCTCCGGGGTTACGATTTCAATAATATTAGTTTCAACATTTATTGGGTTACCTGATATATAATGTTTGATTCTTCAACCGTTCACCACCTTCGGGTTTGTGCCTTCGAAGTTGTTGTTTTTTATGGCACCAGAATGATAGACCTCCTCGATAACGTAAGGGCCTTCCCATTTAGAGAGAAGTTTTCCTGCAAAAAATCTTAAAAGAGTGTTGAAAAGCAACACATAATCACCTACATTAAACTCACGCTTTTGTATCCTTTTGTCATGCCATCTTTTAAGTTTTTCTTTAAACAGCTTGGCATTCTCATAGGCTTGGGTTCTCCATTCATCAAGTGAGCTAATACCATGTAACCTCTTCTCACCAGCAAGTTTGAAATCATAATTGAGCTCTTTAATAGCCCAATATGCCTTATGTTCTAGTTCGAGATGTACGTGGCATGCTTTTCCATAAACCATTTTATATGGAGACATACCCATAGGATTCTTATATGCAATTCTATAAGCCCATAATGCATCATCAAGTTTCTTGGACCAATTCTTTCTAGATCTATTAACAGTCTTTTGCAAAATTAATTTGAGCTCTCTATTACTCAACTCTACTTGACCACTAGACTGTGGGTGATATGGACATGCAATTCTATGATTAACATCATACTTAGCAAGCATTTTATGAAAAGCACCATGAATAAAATGTAAACCACCATCAATCATGAGATATCTAGGGACTCCAAACCTCGGAAAAATAACTTCTTTAAGCATCTTAATAGAGGTGTTATGATCAGCACTACTAGTTGGAATAGCTTCTACCAACCGAGTAACATAATCAACAGCAACTAAAATATGTGTATATCCATTAGAGGCAGGAAAAGGTCCCATATTGTCGGCGTTCTGGGGACGGGGGTCCCCAAACTTGCCTGCCTGCGGCCTGCAGCGTGGCTCAACCAGTGGCCCAGTACGGCCCGTCTTCATCAACCAACGCTCAAGACCCTCGCGAGGGGCCAAGCCTCGCAGGGTGGACGATGCAAGGCCTCCTCAGGGGCGGCCTCACCAGGCAGGCTCGCGAGGAGGCAGGGAGATCAAGGCAAGGGGTATCTCGCGAGGTGCCCGTGATGCAAGCCATGACGATCAAGACCAGGCGGGTGCCAGCCTGCGCAGTGTCCTCGTTTCCTCTTTGGTGCAAGGGGGCAAGCGTAGGCGCGGAGTACCGAGGCATCAGGCAAAGGTTTCCATATCGGTGCAACGAGACCAAGGCCAACAGAGCGGCAGGATGGAGGTCACCGTGGAGCCCAAGACAGCGTCATCACCAGCACCTTTGGCAGTCGAAGACCACCTTTAGTCAGGATAGCTTGTACTATCTGTCCCCTTTCAAAATGGCCGTTGTTGGCTCCCTTCCCGCTCAATATTTGGTAAGAGGACTAGGGCCTCTATAAATAGGGATAGCCACCACAGTAGAAGGCATCTCATCCAGAGCCAACGGAGTCGGATCGATCCCTCCTCAAACACACCACCACAAGAACACCTCTCCTCGTGAGGTTGTTCTTCCTCTGTACTATTCATCACCAGCCCGAGAGGCAATCCACCACACCACACACTGGATTAGGGTATTACACCACAACGGTGGTTCGAACCAGTATAAACCTCGTGTCTCTTGTGTTGTTCATCGTACTAACCTAGAAACCGCGGCGAGGCTGAGGGCGTGTTTCGGTAGGGAGAAGATCTTCGTGCACACCCCCAGAGTTCGAACCTTAAGGATCTTCCCGGAACCCGATATCCGACATTTGGCGCGCCAGGTAGGGGTGCGCCGGAGCTCTTGCTTCCGTCGGCCAGCTCTCCACCAACACCGCGCTTCGCCCTCATGGCGGACAACGCACCTTAGGCTCCAGCGGTTGGCACCAATATCGGGGCCAGGGGGCTCCGAGCCTTGGCCCCCGCCCTGCGGCAGGTGCAGTGGCCACACAAGTTCAAGCCAGAGATGCCACCGCACTATGATGGCGACCCGCTGGTTTTCCTGCTGGCATACGAGGAGGTCGTCCTCAAGGCCGGAGGCGACGACAAGGTCAAGGACAACTGGTTTCCCATGGCCCTCACTGGCATCCCGCGCGTTTGGCTGCTCAACCTGCCGACATCTTTTGTGGCCTCCTGGAAGGAGTTGCGCGACCTCTTCCTCACCCACTACGCGGCGCCGATGCCCCGGTCATCGCAGCTCTCCTGGGCAGCTCGCAGGCGCCACCCTCAAACCGCCACGCCAAGCAGTTCTTTCACCAGATCGGCGCCGCCCTAGCGCGGCAAGGGGCTCCTCCGGGTTGGGTGGCAGCCAAGGCCCACCTGACCTTCAACTCGGATGATCACCCCAAGAAAACCGCCTGCTCGAGTGCGCTCCCAATGCTCTGCACGCCCACCACCTTCCAGGTGGCCGTCACCAAGACCCTCATCGACGGCGCCGCCGGCCTCAACATGCTCTCGGTGGAGGCCTTCAGCCTCCTCCATGTGCCGCTGGAACGGCTCCAACCCAGCAAGCCCTTCTCGGGCGTCGGAGGCGGATCCTCAAGCTCCCTGGGGCAGATCCGCTTTCCTGTGACCTTCGGCACCCACGACAACTTCCGCACGGAGCTCATCAACTTCGACATCACCCACATCGGCCTCCCGTACAACACCATCCTCAGATACCCCGCCTTGGCTCAGTTCATGGCAGTGACCCATCCGGCCTACAACCTCATGAAGATGCCCGGGAGCAGCGGCGTCCTCACCGTAACTGGAGACACCAAGGAGGCTCTATTGGCGCTCAAGCTCGCCCTCAAGACCGCCGTGGTGGCATAGCCCACCGGCACGGACACCTCCAAGGCCAAGGGGGCTGCACCGACCATGAGGAAGCAGTTGTTCACTCAGGACAAGGCGGAGACCAAGCAAGTGCCAGTTGAGGAAGACGGGTCCTCGGGAGCCACCTTCACCATAGGTGCCAACCTCGACCCCGACCAAGAAGAGGCGCTGGTGAAGTTTTTGCGCTCGAACAAGGAGGTGTTCGCGTGGGAACCCAAGCAGCTAGCGGGGGCCTAAGGCAGGTGATTGAGCATCACCTGAATGTGTGCCCCAACATATGCCCCGTGAAGCAGAAAGCAAGACGGCAGTCCACCGAGAAGCAGGCCTTCATCGTCCAGGAGGCCCACAAGCTAGAGGCAGTGGGAGTTATTCGCGAGGTTCACTACCCCGAATGGCTGGCAAATCCCGTCGTCGTGCCAAAAAAGGAAGGAAAGGAGCGCATTTGCGTCGACTTCACCAACCTCAATAAGGCCTGCGCTCAAGATCCATTCCCGCTCCCCCGCATTGACCAGATTGTCGACTCCACAGCCGAGTGCGACCTATTGTGTTTCCTGGATGCGTTTTCGGGTTATCACCAAATCAAGATGGCGGTGGAAGACATGAAGAAGACAGCCTTCCTGACCCCATGTGGAGTGTACTACTACACCTGCATGCCGTTCGGATTGCGCAACGTGGGCGCAACCTTCCAGCGGCTGATGCACATCGCCTTAGGCCGGCAGCTCGAGAAAAGCGCCAAGGCTTACGTCGACGACATCGTGGTAAAATCTCGGGAGGCAAGGACCTTGATCCAGGATTTGGAGGAAACCTTTGCGAGCCTCCGCCAGGTGGACCTGCGACTCAACCCGGAGAAGTGCGTGTTCAGCGTCCCTTCAGGCAAGCTGTTGGGCTTCCTCGTGTCCCACAGAGGGATCGAGGCCAACCCAGAGAAGGTCAAGGCAATCGAAGACATGAGTCCACCGCAAACCCTCTGATATATGCAGAAGCTCACCGACCGTGTGACTGCGTTAGGACGCTTCATCTCCAAGTTGGGGGAGTGTGCCCTACCGTTCTTCATGCTGATGAAGAAGAAGGGCCCATTTGAGTGGAAACAGGAGGCCGACCAAGCGTTTCAAGACCTCAAGAAATATCTGACCAGCCTTCGTGTGATGGTGGCACCGCGCCCTCTCGAGTCCCTGGTGCTCTACCTCGCTGCCACACCCTACTCCGCCAGCGCAGCTCTAGTGGCGGTTCGGGAGGAGCGCCAGATCAAGGCTGCGCCACGACCGAGCACGGTCCCGGCCGCGGCGGCACAAGACCAAGAAGGCCTCGCGAGGACCACGGCCTCGGCGGATGGTGACCAGCCTCAGCAGGAAGATGCCCCGAGGGCTGAAGAGATCGCGCCAGGCCACCAGGCATTGGGGGCTCCGTCGTCTTAGGAGGCGCCTCACCCTCCGAAGGGCACAGACTTCGTCAACACACCCACCCTCGTCGAGCATCTGGTGTACTTCGTCAGCACGGTGTTGCGGGATGCAAGGGCACGATACCCCATGGGTCAGAAGCTCTTGCTCGTGCTATTGGTGGCCTCGCGTAAGCTGCGACACTACTTTCAAGGTCACCCCATCAAGGTCGTCTCAGCCTACCCATTGGAAAGGGTACTCGGGAGCCCCAACTCTGCTGGAAGGGTCGCTGAATGGAACATCGAGCTGCAAGCGTTTCAGTTGGAGTTCAGCACAACCAGGGTCGTCAAGGGATCCACACTTGCAGATTTTGTGGCGGAATGGACAGAGGCGCTGGGGCTCGAAGCAGGCGAGGATCGGACACTCTCCCCAGGAAAAGAGGCACCAGATGGCTGGGGCATGTACTTCGATGGAGCATTCTCGCGGCACGACGCAGGGGCTGGTGCAGTGCTTATATCCCCCACTCAGGACAAGCTCTATTATGCCGTGCAGCTCTGTTTCCAGCAAGGCAAGAAGGTCTCCAACAACATAGCAGAATACGAGGGCCTCATAACAGGCTTGAAAGCTGCAACGGCACTATGGGTGAAGCACCTCATCATCAAGGGCGATTCATAGCTCCTCGTCAACTTCTCCAACAAGGTGTACGAGCGGAAGGACGAGCACATGGAAGTGTATCTTGAGGAGGTGTGCAGGATGGAAAAGCAGTTTTGGGGGCTGGAGTTGCAGCATGTGCCCCGCGGGACCAACCTAGAGGCTGATGACATCGCCAGGAGGGCATCTAGGCGGCTGCCTCAGGAGCCTGGCGTTTTCGAGGAACGGCTCTTCAAGCCATCAGTGACGCTGTCACTTACAAGCACAGCACAGCCTCGGGAGGAACTCCCTCAGCCACCTGCCACAGGAGCACTGGCCTGTGGCCCGACTTCGGGAGCACGCTTACTCTTGGCGCTGGAGCCTCAAGAGGGATGCTAGACCACAGAATTCAAGGACTATCTGATGCAAGGGACGCTGCCAGAGAAAGAGGAGGACGCAGAATGCATGGCCCGGCAGGCCACGGCCTACTGCATCCAAGACAGTGAGCTCTACCGGAAGCGGCCAAATGACGTGTCCCTATGTTGCATCTCTGGGGAACAGGGGAAGGAGTTGCTGGCTGACATACACGATGGAGATTGCGGACACCACTCATCATCACGGACCCTCGTCGGCAAGGCGTTTCGCAGCGGGTTCTACTGGCCTACGGCACTCAATGACGCGATCGAGCTAGTGAAGTCCTACGAAGCCTGCCAATTCCATGCCAAGCAGATCCATCAGCCAGTTCAGGGCCTGCAGACCATCCTGCTCTTGTGTCCGTTCGCGGTCTGGGGGCTGGATATCTTGGGCCCGTTTCCTCGAGTGCCTGGGGGCTACCGCTACCTCTATGTCGCCATCGACAAGTTCACCAAGAGGGCCTCGTGAGCTAGTTCGGGGTCCCTAACCGCATCATCACCGACAAAGGTTTGCAGTTCACCAGCAATCTCTTCAAAACATATTGTGGTAACCTTGGAAAGCAGATATGCTACGCTTCGGTGGCGCACCCCCGGAGTAACGGCCAGGCCGAACGCGCCAACGCAGAGGTCCTGAGGGGCCTCAAAACCAGGACCTTCAAGAAGGATCTGGAGGCCTGCAGCAGGGGCTGGTACGACGAGCTCCAGTCCGTGCTGTGGTCCATCCGCACTACCGCCACCAAGCCAACTGGTGAGACCCCGTTCTTCCTCGTCTACGGAGCAGAGGCGGTCCTCCCTCACGAGGTCAGGCGTCGCTCCGCGTGGGTCCTAGTGTTTGATGAAGCACAACAGGATGCCATGCGGGGGATGGACCTCGTGCTGGGGGAGGAGCGCCGTCTAGAAGCCACACTACGAGCAGCAAGATACCAGCAGGCGCTGCAGCAGTATCGCTGCCACAACATCCACCCCTGGACTCTCGAGGTAGGCGGCCTCGTACTCAGGTGGGTGCTCTCCTGGGAAAGGCTGCATAAGCTCTCGTCCATGTGGGAGGGCCCGTTCAAGGTTGTCCATGTTTCCAGGCTTGGCGCTGCGCGCCTGGAGACTCTGGAAGGGATGCCAATCCCAAACGCCTGGAACATTCAGCACCTCCGGAAGTTTTACCCTTGAAGAAAGGCCCAGTCCCTGCGAAGAAGGCCCGATGCCTATGAAGCTCGCCGCCCGAAGAAAGGCCCGGTGCTTGTGAAGAAGGCCCAGTGCCTGTGAAGCTCTCCGCCCGTGACACTCTCACGTAATAATGAGTTGGGGTTGTACATGCCCTGGAGTCTCCGGAGTGCTGCCCGGATCCCGCCCACACCCAGTGGTAGCACTTAGCTCCGCGCTGGTGAGAGGACGTCGAAAACTAGACTAGGTGCCAGACACGGCTTTTCATTTGCTTTCCGCAGTTGGCTTGTTCTCCCTTGTTTGAACCTTTATTGAAGTTGCTTCTAGTGTTATTTGCCGTCTTCTGCCCTTCTTCTCTGTTTTCGGCTTTTATCTGACTTGCTCTCTCTCGCAAACCTCGCGAGGGGGCTACGCGGGCACCCACGTGAGCCCTTCCTCTCCTGATTTTCGCGAGGCTCTCTCGTTCGAGTTCACAGCGGGAGCACCCCTCCCGGTCCGTGCCCCTCGGGCATCGCGACACAAAGCACCGGGCCATGCTGACAACCCTCGCGACCAAGGTTCAGAAATGATCCTCCCAACAAGTTTTTGCAGCTCTTAAGGCACCCGTCGAGGCCTCAAGCCGGCACCTTGCGAGGCGGAGACTACTGCAAACGTCCCGAGCTAAGTTGTTCCTATGTGCAGACACATAACAACGACACCATAACACAGCACTGGAACAATAAATGCAGTACGATAATAAGGGGATCATAGTCTATTGCACGCCCCCATGGGGCCCTATACTTCCTTCTCTCAATGTAGGAAAAGGACGGAAAACAAAATAAAAGCAGCGCGCGCCTTGCAATAGCTCGCGAGGAGGGATCTGCATCGTCCTCCCGAGCTCAATCAGACTGCACCTCGCGCTTCACCGGAGCACGGCGACGGGATGACCCGCTACCGCCCTCGAAGCGGGCGCGGCGGTGTGGTGGCTGATCGCGGCCACCGTTGGAGGAGCTGTCGCCGGAGGAGGAGCCGCTGAAGCTCGACGAGCTGCGGTCGCCGCCGGGAGCGGGTTTGCCTTCGCCCTCGTCACGGCCGTCGCCAAGTCCGAGCACCTCGCCTCCATCATCGTCTTCAGGGTAGCACCCAACACGGCGGCCATCTTCTCCGAACACCCTCACGTAGAGTGTCGCGTCGCCGTCGTGCTTGAAGTGGAGGGTGCATTGCCTGCCAAGGCCACGTGCGCGGGCAGATGTCTGCCAGCCCAGAGCCAGGGCCACATTTCCGGCGACGGAGATCTCCACCGCGACCCAGGAGGCCCTGCTACAGCAGCCGTCCTCCTACAACCAGAGCCCGCCAGGGCTAGCGGTCAGCAGTTCACCGGTGAAGAAGCGAGGGAGCTGGAGCCAGTTGCCGTCCGGGTTGTCCGACCACACAACAAACTCCGGCAGCACCTCTGCCGGATGGAAGCATGGCCGGGGAGGCCGCACAGCCATAGCACGCTTTCCTCCACCAACTGGGCGGCCACCACCGCGTGAAGGGCCACCGCCACAACCATGAGAAGCCGCAACGGGGGTCGTGGGATGCTTGCGAGGACGACCGAGGCTGCGCTTGAGCGGAGAAGAGACTGGCCCTTCCTGGCGAGCCTTCCCCTTCTCCGCGGCCGAGAACCTCTTCACGGGCGCCATGGGACGCTGCAAGCAACATGAGTGAGGGAGAAGAGGCAGGCGGAGAAAGAGGAGATGTGCAACGGGGGCTTTTGCCCCTCCCCATTTATAGCCCAAGGGAGGCCAACCGTCGACCTCCACGATCGCAGGTAATGATGACTCTTTTTCTATGCAGCAGGGACTCGTCAAATCGGGCAGTTGCCGAGGCAGCGTGGGGAAGCGGAGACGCTCACGTCCAATCAATCGCCACACGGCGACCAAGGCCACTTGCTGTTGGGGCCCACGGCACTCCGCACTTGCCCTTTGGCTTCGCCGCTAAGCCAAGTCCGAGCACGCCTTGGGCCCGGGGGCTACTTTCGGCGTTCTGGGGACGGGGGTCCCCAGACTTGCCTGCCTGCGGCCTGCAGCGTGGCTCAACTAGTGGCCCAGTACAACCCGTCTTCATCAACCAACACTCAAGACCCTCGCGAGGGTCCAAGCCTCGCGGGGCGGACGATGCAAGGCCTCCTCAGGGGCGGCCTCACTAGGCAGGCTCGCGAGGAGGCGGAGAGATCAAGGCAAGGGGTATCTCACGAGGTGCTCGTGACGCAAGCCATGACGATCAAGACCAGGCGGATGCCAGGCGGGCGCCAGCCTGCACAGTGTCCTCGTTTCCTCTTTAGTGCAAAGGGGGCAGGCGCAGGCGCAGAGTATTGAGGCATCAAGAAAAGGTTTCCATATCGGTGCAACGAGACCAAGGCCAACAGAGCGGCAGGACGGAGGTCACCGTGGAGCCCAAGACGGCGTCATCACCAGAACATTTGGCAGTCGAAGACCACCTTCAGTCAGGATAGCTTGTACTAGCTGTCCCCTTTCGAAATGGCCATTGTTGGCTCCCTTCCCGCTCAATATTTGGGAAGAGGACCAGGGCCTCTATAAATAGGGCTAGTGTCGGCGTTCTGGGAACGGGGGTCCCCAGACTTGCCTGCCTGTGGCCTGCGGCGTGGCTCAAAGGAGGCCCAGCACAGCCCATCTTCATCAGCACAAGCTCAAGACCCTCGCGAGGGGCCAAGCCTCGCGGGGCGGACGACAAGGAGCTTCCTCAGGCACGGCCTCGTTAGGATGGCTCACAAGGAGGCGGAGAGTTCAAGGCGGGGTACCTCGCGAGGTGCCCATGACACAAGCCATGACGACCAAGGGCGCCAGTCGGGCGCCAGCCCGCGCAGTGTCCTCATTTCCTCTTTGGTGCAAAGGGAGCAAGCGCAGGCGAGAGCATCAAGCAAAGGCGTCCATTTCGGTGCAACAAGACTAAGACCAGCCCAACGGCCGGAAGGAAGTCATTGTGGAGCCCAAGCCGGCGTCACCACCAGAGCCTTTGACAGGCGAGGACCAACTTTAGTCAGGATAAGTGTACCCGTTGTTCCCCTTCAAAATGGCTAATTGTTGGCGCCCTTCCCGCTCAATATTTGGGAAGAGGCCCAGGGCCTTTGCCTATAAATAGGACTAGCCACTCCCAGGGTAGAGGCTGCTGGACCTGACCTAGCAATCGGGATCCTCACCAAGAAACCAGTAGATAGAGCGATTGAACTCCTCCCAGCAGTTCGTCGCACCAGCCAAGAACAGACCCTCGTGAGGCTGTTCTTCCTTGTATTGTTCATCATCAGCCCAAGAGGCAATCCACCACACCACACACTGGAGTAGGGTATTACACCACAATGGTGGCCTGAACCAGTATAAATCTTGTGTCTCTTGTGCTGTTCTGTTTGGTAGTTTAGATCCTAGTGATTCAGCGAGGAGCGAGCCGGTAGAGGGTTGAATCTCCGCGTGCACCCCAGTGTTCGAACCTCAAGGGTTTGCCGGAACCCAAAATCCGACATTTGGCGCGCCTTGTAGGGGTGCGCCGGGATCCACCTTCCGCCGCTCCGCGCCCCATCGCATCGTCATCACCATGTCCGGCGACCAGGCGGGCAACCCAGATCCCTGGGCGGCTTGGCCCGCCCGCGCAGAGCCACTTGCCCCGGGCGACCCCATGCCCCAGGCAGCTCGTGGTCCGCAGAGCGCTGCGGGCCGTGGGCGACGCGGACAGGCTTCGACGGCTCTAACACCACGACAGACGCGGTCGACAGCAAGAGCCTCCAACCATGCTGCGGCCACGGCGCCGTACACCCGCCGGGAGCAGGCGAACTCAAGGGCCGCACTCACGGTGGCCCGAGAGCTGCTGCAGTGCAGGCTGATGGAGGGCGGCCGCGACGTGTTGCTGGAACGGGTGGCGGAGCTCCTGGGCTACGCCGCCTCGGGGGCTCACCCCTTCTACACCCAGCTCCCGCCCCAGGCTCAGGGCGGCCCACGCGGGGGCCCCGCACGCACCCGCAGGCCCCACGGCTACTCCAACACCAGCGAAGCTGTCGACACCGAACCGACGGTAGCGCTGACTCCGCTTCCCGCCAGCGAAGAAGGACTCGTCATGACCCACGGCCCCAACGGGCCGCCACGCTACCACCCCCAATTAGGCGCATCAGGCAGAGCTGCATGGCGCGCGGAGCCCTATGGCGCGGCCTTCGGGATAACGGCCCTAGAAGAGTACGTGCCCCACATGATGGATCAAGGGCACCCGCGCGAAGGCGAACAGGGCTCACGCCTCAGCTCGAGCTGGGGGGACGAGGCGCCAGAAGCTGAGCTCTTCCAGAAACCCAGGGACGGCCCCACCGGCCACGCTGGAAGCGACGATTATCAGGTACCACTAATCCCTCAGGAGCAGGCATACACTAATCATGGGTCGCAGGAGGTGCAGGTCGCCACAGCGAGCAGCTGCCCCGCTCTAGCGGCCTCTTACCCCTCAGGAGGAGGGCGTCGGGGGCTGCAGGAGAGGGGCCGAGATCTGGCATCACCACCGTGGCGTTCGGAGCAAGGCGTTCCCAGGAGGTAGGCCCTCCGCTGGGGAGGTGCCTCAGGGCCTGCCCCTGGCGGAGGACCCGTGGTCGTCAGGGGAACCGCTGGCGACCACTCTACCCCATTGGCGGCGTCCTGGTTTCCGGTCGTCGTTGATGGCACTAGAGTGTGGCGCAAGGCGTGGCCCTCGTCAGGCGATATGAAGCAAGGCCGGTACCTGTGAAGAAGGCCCAGTGCCTGTGAAGCTCGCCGCCCCGTGACACTCTGACGTAATAATGAGTGGGGCTGTACACGCCCCGGAGTCTCAGGGGTGCCGGCCTCAGGCCCTGGGGCTCCCTCCCACGCCCAGTGGCAGCACTTAGCTCCGCGCTGGTGAGAAGACGTCCAAGACTAGACTAGGTGCCGGACGCGGCCTTTTTCTGCTTTCATTGCTTTTCTCTTGGCTGTTGCTTTCCCCCGCTGGATTTAAGTTGGACTCGAATTTGAGATTTGTGTGTGTTTGGGGAAGGGGTGCTTAGTCTCGTTCGAGCAATCTCTCGCATTTCGGTTATGACCTCACCTCAGCTGCCTCCCCTCGCAAGCCCCTCGCGATCCGGGTCTGGCCTAGCTTGCGTGCAGCCCAAACTGCCGCTGACGTACCCTCTCAGGAGGTTTTTCACTGCAGATCCCACAGATTCAATCAGGAGGCGTGTGGGGCGCCACGGCCTTCAACGAGTTATCTCGAGGCCCACTCGAGGCAAAGGTAAACTAGTCAGCAGGCTCGTCACATGGCCAACTGCTTGGCACGGGCATGTCAGCGGAGTAGCATTCTCTAGTATGCTGAACATAAGTTTTACATGAGGGCCCCCCTCCCCAAAATGCTCTTACAACTATCGGGACAAAAGCCGAGTTCTATTCATGCAATATAAGGAAACAGGAACAACGCGCTGTCAGTCAGACAAATCCCCCAATGGATCCTCAGGAGTGGCGCCCGAGCTGTCGCTGGCCTCGCCATCGCCCTCCGCGTTGCCGCCAGCGGCGTCAGGGCCGTTCACCATGCCGCCCTCGTCGGCGGCCACAATCACGCCATCGTTGTCTGAAGCGAAGGCCCTGACAAGGGCGTCCACGTTGTCTTCCACCCAATACGCCAGCTCGTCTCGGACGGCCTGGGGGACTGGGGCGATGGCAGCGTCAAAATCAAAATGAGGATCCATATTCCGGAGATGGCTGAAGACGCGGGAAAAGGCGCGCCTGAGCAGGGCTTGGCTCCTCTCCTCCACCAACCTGTTGGCGCGAACCGACCGCGCCTCCAGCTGCGTCACGATGTCGGTGAAGAACTGAAGGTTGCCGGCATAGTTAATGGCACGCGGCTCGCCGACGGCCGCCTCGCAGATGTTACCAAAGGCCGTGTTGGCCCTCTCTCGAAGCGTGGTGAGCATGGGGGCGTGCTCATGCTCCAAGAGCCGCCGCTGACGCATCTCATCCGTGTTTTGGCGAGCGATGGTCTCAGCCTCAACCACTTGTTGGCGAAGAAGAAGCACCTCGGCATGGGAAGTAGCTGACTCCCCCTGCGCCGCCTCAAGTGCGACCCGCAAGGCATTGGCCCGCCGCATTGCTTCCTGCAGTTTGGCCCTGAGGGCGTTGGTCCTACCTTCAGCCTCGGTCCGGACCAACTCCAGCCTCTCCTTGAACTCGCGCTCGAGGTTGAGGCGCGCCGTCGCCACCCGACGTCCGACCTCCTCCGAGACACGGGCCTCCCGCGCAGCGACATCGTCCTCCGCCCGTGTCATCCAGCGCTCCCTCGCCTCTAGGCGCTCGTGCTCGCGCGCGCGTTCGGCGGCTTCCAGCGTCAACGCCTCCTCACGCTTCTGGAGCTCCACTGGTTCGCCGGAGGCCACCTTCATCGACGCAAGGGCCGCCTCGCGTAGCTCCACCTGCTCCTCCAGCGAGCGGCACCGGGCCAGGAGTTCCCGTGCCAGCTCCTCCGCTGCCTCTCGTTGCCGGTCGGCTTCCCGGGCTACTTCGACAGCCTGGGAACGGGCCTCCCGATAGGCCGCCAGCGACGTCTTGGCCTCCTCATCATCAAGATCGCGCCGACGGTGCGCGAGGGCGGCAGCCGCCTCCAGCTCGCGCCTCTCGGCAACCAGCCGAAGGCCCTTGGCCTCAAGGCGCGCATCCTCATCAGCGAGTTCCTCACCAAGCAGGCTCACTGCGTCAGCCGCCCTCCGGAGGAACCCTTGGTGAAGAGCGCGATGCTCCCAGGCGCGCTCGAGTACGTCTTCCACGCCATCATCCGCCCCAAGCGATCGCCATGAGGCGCAGATCAGCGCTCCCCTCCCAGGCAGGGGGCTGGGGGCTGGCTCCCTCGAGGTAAGCGGGCACGCCCAGCCAGAAGCCCGACCTGAAGCCAGTCCATCCCCGGGTGAAGAGGGCAGGGAGTACCTCAACCAATCACGGTCCACCACCAGGCGAGAGGCCCACGGCAGGCTGGCTATGCCACGAGAAGGCTCGCGAAGGAAGACCGCAGGGAGCGCAGGGCCGCGTTGCGCTTCGGGATGACTCGTCTCGCCAACCGGCCTCACCACAAGGGCCCGGCTGCTCGAAATGATCGAAGACGACGGAGGAGGTGGAGGCGAAGGGAATGGCTCCTCATCCACCCCCGTGAGCTCGGAAGGAAGGGCCATGTGGGGAAAGGATCAGAACAAGCAACGAAAGAGTCAGGAACAGGGAAGGGAGAAGGCTTACTCGTCGATGGCGTAGTTCTTCCTACGCTTCAGCAGGCGACAAGGGTAGTCATCGCCCAGGGCCTCCCTCCTCTTCCGTAGGGCCTCAAAGTCCACTCGGAAGCGACCCAAGAGTTGAGCGCAGGGGTCAGCCTGCGACAAAGAGGAAGCTCCAAGGCGACTCACGTCGGGGGCGTCCGCCTAGGGCGCGGTGCTGGTCGCCTCATCCAGAAGAGCGGCTGGGGCCTCAGGGGCCTCAGCCGCAGGCACCGCGGGCGGCCGCTCGCCACCCTCAGCTGCGGCAGCGCGGGCCTCGGGGGCCGCTCCCTCATGAGCACCGCCCGATGCTGTCGCCTCAGCGGAAGCACCCTCGGCCTCCAGAGGCTCATGCCTCCCTGCCTCGCCACCTGAGGAAGAACCGCCCTGGACGGCTGCGAGGGTGACCACCACCACTGGGTTCTCGTGAGGCCCCTGGAGGTCGGCAGGTCGCAGCCCCCATTCGTCGAAGATGGGCATCTGCCTCACGAAGTCACCCCTGTTCGAGCAAAGGTACAGCAAGGCCCCCCCTTGACGAATGCCGCCGGGGGAAGGATCCCCAGTCAAGACCAAGAGCACATTCCTCAGTGCTTCAGGCGTCAGGTCCTCTTCCTGGAGCCGCATACGGTCCCCACGGCTGCTGAAGGCCCACATTCGATGAGAATGGTGCTGGAGGGGGGCGACGCGGCGTAGCAAGAACTCCTTCGCCACCTTGGGCACCATCATGCCAAGCTCCCTCAGGAACTCGAAGCGACGCCAGACGAAGGCGAGCCGGGGGCTCGCGAGCGTCTCCTGGCCCCAGCCTGAGTTTGGGACAGCAGGCGAAGATGGCTCCGTCAGCAGGGGGCTGGGCACCCCTACGTCCACATACAGCCACCGCTCGCGAAAACCAGGCGTAGGCAGAGGAAGACTGAAGTAAATTCCAGAAGCCGCTGTCTCAGGCGCAGCGATGAAGCTCACGCACCCCGAACATTGGGTGGGGTCGACAAGGCGCAGAGAGAAGAAGTGGCGCAGCAAGGCAACCGAAGGAAGGATGCCCATCATTGCCTCGCAAACGAAGGCAAATACCGCGAGAAGGGTGACGGATTCAGGACCCAGATGCATCATATGGATCTGATAATGGGAAAGCACGGCGTTAAAGAAATTGGAAAAGGGGGGAACCAGCCCCGCCCACAGGGCGTCGGCGAAGTACCGGACCTCGGTGGGAATCCTGTCAACGGAGAAGCGAGACGCGGGCCAGGCCGTCGTCCTCCCGCACTCATTAAAGATGGTGGCCAGGGCTGGGCTGACCTTGCCCAGGCCTTCTTGATTCATTATAACCAGCCAATCGACGGCGGGGGCCGCTGTCGACGATGAGCGAGGCGGCGGCACAGGCTTCTTCCCTTTTCCCTTCCTCGGCGGAGCCATGACGGCAGGAAAGGGAGGGGGAAGGTTCGAGATTGGATTGGATGCGGAAGCTGGAGTTCGAGAGAAGAAAGGACAGGGAGCGCTCAAGCAGCAGAAAGGGGAGCGGCTGTGTGCGGCAGCGAGTCCGCCTAGCAAGGCACAAAATAAGGAGGCATGGGGGAACAGTGCCGCCCACGTCCAGTCAACCGCCATGCGGCGCCCAAGGCCGCAGGATGTTAGGGCCCGTGACGCTTCGCACTTGCCCTTTCGCCTCTCTGCTCGGCCAAGTTCGGGTGTGTCGTGGGCCCGAGGGCTACTATCGGCGTTCTGGGAATGGGGGTCCCCAGACTTGCCTGCCTGTGGCCTGCGGTGTGGCTCAAAGGAAGCCCAGCACAGCCCATCTTCATCAACACAAGCTCAAGACCCTCGCGAGGGGCCAAGCCTCGCGGGGCGGACCACAAGGAGCTTCCTCACGCACGGCCTCATTAGGCTGGCTCACGAGGAGGCGTTGAGTTCAAGGCGGGGTACCTCGCGAGGTGCCCATGACGCAAGCCATGACGACCAAGGGCGCCAGTCGGGCGCCAGCCCGCGCAGTGTCCTCATTTCCTCTTTGGTGCAAAGGGAGCAAGCGCAGGTGAGAGCATCAA
The DNA here is from genome assembly GCA_963921465.1 of Triticum timopheevii. Classification (NCBI taxonomy): domain Eukaryota; kingdom Viridiplantae; phylum Streptophyta; class Magnoliopsida; order Poales; family Poaceae; genus Triticum; species Triticum timopheevii. The sequence goes on along the minus strand of OY997268.1, from coordinate 177,324,025 downwards.
ACAAAGGCGTCCATTTCGGTGCAACAAGACCAAGACCAGCCCAACGGCCGGAAGGAAGTCATTGTGGAGACCAAGCCGGCGTCACCACCAGAGCCTTTGACAAGCGAGGACCAACTTTAGTCAGGATAAGTGTACCCGCTGTTCCCCTTCAAAATGGCCAATTGTTGGCGCCCTTCCCACTCAATATTTGGGAAGAGGCCCAGGGCCTTTGCCTATAAATAGGACTAGCCACCCCCAGGGTAGAGGTAGCAGGACCTGACCTAGCAATCGGGATCCTCACCAGGAAACCAGTAGATAGAGCGATTGAACTCCTCCCAGCAGTTCGTCGCACCAGCCAAGAACAGACCCTCGCGAGGCTATTCTTCCTTGTATTGTTCATCATCAGCCCAAGAGGCAATCCACCACACCACACACTGGAGTAGGGTATTACACCACAATGGTGGCCTGAACCAGTATAAATCTTGTGTCTCTTGTGCTGTTCTGTTTGGTAGTTTAGATCCTAGCGATTCGGCGAGGAGCGAGCCGGTAGAGGGTTGAATCTCCGCGTGCACCCCAGTGTTCAAACCTCAAGGGTCTGCCGGAACCCGAAATCCGACAGCTAGCCACCACAGTTGAAGGCATCTCATCCAGAGCCAGCGGAGACGCATCGATCCCTCCTCAAACACACCACCACAAGAACACCTCTCCTTGCGAGGCTGTTCTTCCTCTGTATTGTTCATCATCAGCCCAAGAGGCAATCCACCACACCACACACTGGATTAGGGTATTACACCACAACGGTGGCCCGAACCAGTATAAACCTCGTGTCTCTTCTGTTGTTCATCGTGCTAGCTTAGAAACCGGGCGAGGCTGAGGGCGTGTTTCGGTAGGGAGAAGATCTTCGTGCACACCCCAGGGTTCAAACCTTAAGGGTTTTTCCGGAACCCGATATCCGACACATACAATCAAAGCCCCAATCATCAAATGGTTCAATAACAAGAGAATAATTCATAGACATTTCTTGACGTCTACTAATATTACCAATTCTTTGACATTCATCACAAGACAAGACAAACTTATGGGCATCTTTGAAGAGAGTAGGCCAATAAAACCGGATTGCAATACCTTACGTGCAGTTCTATCTCCAGCGTGGTGTCCTCCATATGCCTCTGAGTGACACTTGCGTAGGATCTTTTCCTATTCATGCTCAGGTACACAACGTCTAATAACACCATCTAGTCCTTCTTTATAAAGGTGTGGGTCATCCCAGAAGTAATGTCTTAAATCATAAAATAACTTTTTCTTTTGCTGGTATGTGAAACTAGGTGGTATAAATTTAGCAACAATGTAATTAGCATAATCAGCATACCATGGAGCAGTACGACAAGCATTTATGATCGCTAATTGTTCATCAGGAAAGCAATCGTCAATAGGTAGTGGGTCATCAAGAACATTTTCTAACCTAGACAACTTGTCTGCAACGGGGTTCTCGACTCCCTTTCTATCAATAATATGCAATCAAATTCTTGTAGCAAGAGAACCCATCTAATAAGTCTAGGTTTAGCATCTTTCTTTTCCATAAGATATTTGATAGCAGCATGATCAGTGTGAATAGTTACTTTAGAATCAACAATATAAGGTCTGAACTTATCACAAGCAAATACAACTGCTAAGAATTCTTTTTCAGTAGTAGCATAATTTCTCTGTGCAGTGTCTAGAGTTTTACTAGCATATTGAATAACATTTAGTTTCTTATCAACTCTTTGTCCTAGAACAGCACCTACAGCATAATCGGTAGCATCACACATAATTTCAAAGGGTAAATTCCAATTAGGTGGCTGAACAATAGGTGCAGAAATCAAAGCTTTCTTAAGTATTTCAAATGCTTCTACACAATCATCATCAAAGACAAAAGGAATATCTTTTTGCAATAAATTAGTCAGAGGCCTAGAGATTTTAGAAAAGTCCTTAATGAACCTCCTATAAAAACCGGCATGACCAAGGAAACTTCTTATACCTTTAATGTCCTTGGGACACGACATCTTTTCAATAGCATCAACTTTAGCTTTATCAACTTCAAGACCTCTTTCAGAAATTTTATGCCCAAAGACAATGCCTTCATTAACCATAAAGTGGCACTTCTCCCAATTCAAAACAAGACTAGTATCTTTGCATCTCTACAAAACTTGTTCAAGGTTGCTCAAGCAATCATCAAAGGAGGATCCATAAACGGAGAAATCATCCATGAATACCTCACAAATCTTTTCACAAAAGTCAGAGAATATAGCCATCATGCATCTTTGAAAGGTAGCAGGTGCATTACATAAACCAAAAGGCATACGTCTATAAGCAAAAGTACCAAAAGGGCAAGCAAAAGTAGTCTTTGCTTGATCGTCTGCTGACACATGTATTTGAGAGAAACCAGAATAACCATCTAGAAAGCAGAAATGTGTATGTTTGGATAGTCTTTCTAGCATTTGATCAATAAAAGGTAAAGGGTAATGATCTTTTTTAGTAGCCTTATTTAATTTACGAAAATCAATTACCATCCTATAACCTGTAATAATTCTTTGTGGGGTCAATTCATCTTTATCATTAGGAAAAACTGTAATACCTCCCTTCTTAGGGACACAATGGACATGACTTACCCACTTATTATCAGCAATGGGGTAAATTATACCTGCCTCAAGGAGCTTTAGTATTCCGTTTCTTACCACTTCTTTCATCTTAGGATTTAACCGTCGTTGATGATCTCTAACTAGTTTGGCATCTTCTTCCAAATTTATTTTGTGTTGGCATCAAGAGTATATCCAATAACAACACGGTGCTTCTTCAGAGTTCTCAAAAATCTTTCCTCTTCCTGCTCTGAAAGGTTAGCACTAATAATAACAGGATATATGTTCTTTTCATCAAGATAAGCATATTTAAGTGTATCAGGGTTTAAGCTCGAACACGGGATCACCCTTGGGTGGAGGAGGATCCCCCAGGATTTCAACAGGCAAGCTGTGTTTCAAAATAGGACCTTGTTTAAAGAATACTGTCGGTGTCAAAACCGGCGGATCTCGGGTAGGGGGTCCCGAACTGTGCGTCTAGGCGGATGGTAACAGGAGACAAGGGACACGATGTTTTTTACCCAGGTTCGGGCCCTCTCGATGGAGGTAAAACCCTACTCCTGCTTGATTAATATTGATGATATGGGTAGTACAAGAGTAGATCTACCACGAGATCAAGGAGGCTAAACCCTAGAAGCTAGCCTATGGTATGATTGTTGTAATGTATGTTGTCCTACGGACTAAAGCCCTCCGGTTTATATAGACACCGGAGAGGGCTAGGGTTACACAGAGTCGGTTACAATGGTAGGAGATCTACATATCCGTATTGCCAAGCTTGCCTTCCACGCCAAGTAAAGTACCTTCCGGACACGAGCCGGAGTCTTCAATCTTGTATCTTCGTAGTCTTGGAGTCCGGCGGACATTGATAGTCCGGCTGTCCGAACACCCCCTAGTTCAGGACTCCCTCAGTAGCCCCTGAACCAGTCTTCAATGATGATAAGTCCGGCGTGCATAATGTTCGGCATTGCAAGGCAGGTTCCTCCCTTGAATAATCCAGAGAAGATAATGAACACCGGGATAGTGTCCGGCTCTGCAAAATAAATTCCACATTCCACTGTAGAGAGAATAAAATGTACACTTAGTTCAATCTGCTGACGTATTATGCAGCGTGACATCACACTGCCACCAGGCCTTTGTTCGAATCATTATACCACCTTAGCATTAGCAAAGCGGTTTCCTCGGCACGTCTTATCGAAGCAGAGATCGTGTTCCCCTTATTCCGGGATTCTCATCAATACGTGCGTGGGTAACCCAACCGCTCCCATCGCCACGCCTCCTCTATCGAAGGGGAATCCCAAACGGTCACGGAGACGGCCCTTGGTATTTTTTCCCCTTTATAAGAGGACCAAGGCTCGCCATTGTTCTTCAATCTCGCATCTAATCTCTTTCCCGCTCCCGGTTCCAACACCCAGAGCCTTGGATTCGAGCGCTTCGGATCCTCAACCATGTCCGGCTCCGACCTCCAGGGCCGGTGGATGCCCTCCTCCGTCATGGAGGAAGACATATTGAAGCTGCGTGAGGCCAAGTACCTGGCCTTCGAGATTTCGCACAGGTTGCCTGCTCAAGGGCAGGTTGTGCCGGCCCCCGAGCCCGGTGAATACGTCGTTTTCGTATCCCACCTCCGTCGGGGTTTAGGCTTCCCGACGTATCCCTTCGTGAGAGGGCTCCTGTTCTACTATGGGCTGGACTTTCACGACTTGGCTCCGGAGTCCATCCTCCATATCTCCGCATTCATTATCGTCTGCGAAGCCTTCCTCCGCGTCATTCCCCACTTCGGCTTATGGCTGAAGACCTTCAAGGTGGAGCCGAAGATGATCGGGGGGCGTCAAGCGGAGTGCGGCGGGGCGACCATAAGCAAAAAGGTCGATGCCCCGTGGCTCGAGGGTTCCTTCCAAGAGGAACTCGGATTGTGGCAGCAGGAGTGGTTCTATATCACCGCTCCAAGGGGCAGCAAGCAAAAGCCTCCGCCCTTATTCCGCCCGGGACCTCCATGCCAACTGATGTCGTGGGTCAACCAAGGGCTCAATTGGGGGCCGTCCGAAGACGTGCCTTCACTGCAGGGCCGGATTCGAGATCTCCAAGCGAGGGAGATCGACCTGATCAAGGTGATGCAGGTCATGCTAATCAGGCATCTTCTACCCTGCAAGCGTCGTCCTCTTCGTCTATGGGAATTCAACCCGGAGGGACCTCGGATTCTCCAACACTTCATGGGTGCGACACCCATGGAGATGTACAAGTTGTTCTTCGGACCGCGGGTGGCGTGTCCGGATTTAGCCGAGGATGCAGGTCTAAGCCGCGATCGCCCGGATACTCAGGTAAGTAGCTCAGAGTCCGGACATTCTGTTTATGTGCCTTTCCAGAGTTCGCCTTCTGACCCTTTGTTCTTTACAGGAATGGGTGGCACGATCAAGGCTGATAAGGTGTCCGGCCCCCCTCCCAGAGACCACACAGGAGCCCGTGCTGGTCAGAATGTTGGAGGTTGCGCCCACAGAAGGGGGCGACGGGGGAAATAGAGAAGCTAATATTTCGCCCAAAGGGGCGAATGAAGAAGGAGGAAGCAAGAACCCCTCCCTTCAGGGAGATAAGAGGACCGCCTCCGAAGATCCGGAGGCCAAAGCCCCTAAGCGTGGGAAGAGATCTTCCCCGGGGGGTCCGGCGCCCGGAAAGAATCCGGACGCACAACCATCATCAAAGGATCGGCCCTCCAGCGAGCCGTGAGTATGAAAGAGAGAGTTGATTAGTAAGGAAATACCTTCATTTGTGCTTCTGTAGATAACCAAAATATTTATATTGCAGTTTGGACCTGCAGCCTTCTCAGATGAGTTCATCTTCGGGGGACCTTCTTCCGGAGATGATGGAGAGCGATACGCCTCCATCCGCAGCGCCGCCAGATGAGGCAGGTGAACCCGAAGTGTCATCACGGAGGGTATCCCCGAGTTCGGAGGGGCCAGAGAGTTCGGCGCCTACTAGTGTCCGGCCGGGAGAACTGAAGAATTTGCTCGAGAGGGCATCTATTTCAGAAGATCACCGTGCATTAATGCGCATGGTGGTTGGAAGGATTTCGTCCGCCGAGAGCGGATTGCATAGTGCCGCCATGAGTTTGCTGGAGGGATTTGAGGTATGCGAGAATAACGCACCCCTTTGTCTTTTAACAGTTTTGCATATAAAAAATGCGCCCTGTATAGATAGTAGCCCCTGAGACTCAGTAGGTTGTCGGAAATGACAGCTTACCGAGGATCGAAATCTAAAGAAATGAATTCCGTCATTCCTATGCAGGTGGCGGATAGTCCGGGGGCTAGCCGGACTAGTGAGTTTGCCGAGTTAAATCGGAAACTGGACTTGGCAGATGCGAACATCGCACTTGTCAACAGGCGACTTGACGAGTCGCAAGGTAAAAGAGTTCTCCGCAGTCGCTTTATTAGGGGGGTCAAAGCCCTCCTCTGATAAATTATATGCTGTTTATACAGACGGTGCTGCTGCTATGGAGGACCTTCGGGCCGAACTTGCTCGAGCTAAGGAGCAAGCCCGAAGGAGTGAAGCGGCTGCCTCGAGGGCGGCCGAGGAGTTGAAAGACGAAAAGGCTGCGCACTTCCTAAGCAGGGCCGAGGTGGCCGAATTGGCCATGAAAGTAAAGGATGCTGCCGACCGCAATGAGGCTCTTGAAAAGGAGCGCTTATCGGAGCGGGAAGACCTGAAGAAGGCCATCGCCGAAGCCAAGGATGCCCGCTCTGCAATGCGGGCTATGAAGGAGGAGCTGCGCCAGGCCGGAGAGATCGTGGCTGGCAAGCCTTTTCTGCTGCGTCGCCGACTTATGGATGGAAAGTATGCTCAATTTGAGCGGCTGTGGAGTCTGGAGGATCCGTATATGGACTTAGCTGCAAGTGCGGCTGACGCCGTTAAGCACTTCCGGAGCCAGAAGGGTCATAAGACGGAAGAGCTATATTGGTCTCAATTCCACAGTCCGGATCACCCACTTCCATTGACAGACCGGTTGGCCGAATGGGCCAAGCTAAATAGATTGTCCGGACTTGCCATGACTGACATCGTGGCCCATATCTGGCCAGAGAGGTCCAAGGCGACGAGCTATTGTGGTTTATTACAACAATTCCTTGGAGCGGTGCCGCGTATAAAGGAGATGAAGCGGTCGGCCTGTATAGAGGGCGCGCGGATGGCTCTTGCCCGTGTAAAGGCGTATTGTCCAGATATGGACGCCACCGCTGTTGCTTCCCAGGGTTCGGATGAAAACCGGCTCCCTGCCGAGCACTATTTCGGGGAAGTTATGCGTGGCGCTCATGTAATAGAGTCGCAGTGCTCGAAGAATGTAACGTTCAAATGAACGCATTAGCTTATAAATTGATGATTATGTTATAACTGCTTTTTATACTTGTGCGTCCAAGTAGTAAAACTTCTCCTTTTCGGCCGTTTACGTATACGTGTGTATAACCTGAAAGATGCAGTCTTCGGCTTCAGCCCCCACGCACAAGGTGCGGGGGTGTTTGCAAAAATAGCACGTTTTCACACTTAATCCGACGTCTCGGTCCTATTATAAGGAGGTGGTAGCGTAGCAAACGAGGCAATCCGGACTATAATGCTTTATCACTTTCACTTAGCCAGTGGAGCTCGAGGGTAGGGCTACGATATAGCTCCTGGTGGCATCGCCCTTCTCCGAAGTCGGAGTGCGTGTGCCTGACCGGGAAACGGCCCTTCGTCAAAGCGGGGAATTCTAAACATTCCGATAGTCGATCGAGGGCTGACCAGTCTCTCACTGCATCATGACAGTCAGTTTTCGGCTTTCTCTACTGAGGTGCTCGCCCAGCCTGTGTCGAATTTTGGTAGGGTCTATCCCCATCCTCCGGATTGTGTTTGAATATAGCAGGTTTAAGTCACTGCCTCCGTCCATTAGGACGTTAGTAAATTGCAATCCGTCTATTATGGGATTCAATACCAGGGGAGTCCGTCCCGCATTTCGAATGCTTCTGGAATAGTCCAGGTGGTCGAAAGTGATTGGTTTTGATATCCAATCTCTATGGTCTGCTGGGTTGGACCGTGCGAAGCTCTTTTTAGAAAGTGCCGCACTATTTTTCCGTATTATCACATGAAGTGAGTTTACTGTTTTGACCCCTTGTGGGAAAGTCTTTTGTTTTCCGGTGCTCTGCTGGTGGGGTTTATCTTCTTTGCTTGACGCGTCGAGCCCCTTGTGTTCGGCGTTTAGTCGGCCGGACTGTTTAAAAACCCAACAATCCCTGTGGGTGTGATTTGCAGGCCTTCCAGGGGTACTGTGGATTTGACATATCCGACCCAAAATTTTGTTTAAGTTGGACAATTCGTCATTGTCATCCTTAAGAGGCTGTGTTTTATTATTGGGCCGCGAGCTTTTGAATCCAGCGTTGACTGCCGCGCTCTTTGGGCTTTTCTCTTTATTCCGGCACTGTTCTTTTCTGCGCCGTGATTTTCCGTTTCCATCTCTTATCTCTGATGTACTTGGGTCGCTAGTGCTGCATCGTGCTAACCAGCTATCCTCGCCTGCACAGAAGCGGGTCATGAGGCTTGTCAGTGCGGACATTGTCCTCGGTTTCTCTTGACCGAGGTGCCTGGCGAGCCATTCGTCTCGGACATTGTGCTTGAAAGCTGCTAAGGCTTCGGCGTCCGGACAGTCGACTATTTGGTTCTTTTTGGTGAGGAACCTGTTCCAGAATTTCCGCGCTGACTCTCCGGGCTATTGAGTTATATGAATTAGGTCATCTGCATCCGGAGGGCGGACATAAGTCCCTTGAAAGTTTGCTCTAAACGCATCCTCGAGCTCTTCCCAACTTCCAACAGTATTTTCTGGGAGGCTTTTAAGCCAGTGACGAGCTGGCCCTTTGAGCTTGAGGGGTAGGTATTTTATGGCGTGGAGATCATCTCCTCTGGCCATATGTATATGTAGTATATAATCTTCTATCCAGACTCCAGGGTCTGTTCTCCCATCGTATGCTTCTATGTTTATGGGTTTAAATCCTGCTGGGAATTCATAGTCCAGCACCTCATCAGTGAAACATAGTGGGTGTGCGGCGCCCCTGTATTTATGTGTGCCGCTATCATCGGACACTTGACGTGTTGTCTTGCTTCCTGGGGCCTTCTCCTTAGGCCTGTAGATGGATCTGGCTGGGCCATCTATCCTTCCAAGTTCGTTGGTTGGTTTATGTGGGGCGCCGCTGTCAGAATTTGGCCTATCATCTGGCCGTCTATCCGGCCAGGCAGCCTCTTTATTTTTGGACGGTGGGGGCTCTATGGCCTCTTCGTCGAATTCTGGTAGCAGCTTGCGCTTCGGGTAGCTCTTTGGTTGGTGGCCATTGCCGTACTTATCTGCGGTTTTGAGCATTGTGCTCCATCTCATTCTGAGTGTATTTTCCGCTGTTTTGAGCCTCCGTTTTTCCTTCTTCAGGCTTTTTGCTGTGGCGGTAAGCCTGCGCTTGAAGCGCTCTTGTTCGACGGGATCCTCGGGTACGACGAATTCGTCATCGTTGAGGCTTTCTTCGTCATCGGAGGGAGGTATGTAATTATGATCCTCAACCTCTTCGTCTGCCGCCCCCTCATGAGGGCTTGCTTCTGCATCCTCCTGCGCTGAATCTTGCTGGAGGGGATTGTCTTCGGCATTCTCTGGAGTATTATAGTCTCCTGTGCCAGAATTTCCGTTTTTGCTGTGGCGAGATTTAGAGCGGCACCGCTGACGCCGGCGCTTGGGCTGTTTCTTTAAGGAAGCTGCCTCCGCTGTTCCTTCGCCGTCCCCATCTTTTGGGGTATCCACCATGTATACGTCGTATGACGAGGTGGCCTTCCAGTGCCCTGTGGGTGCTGGTTCATGTTCGTCTCCGGCATCGTCATCCATAGCGTCGATGTCTTCGGAGTCATAGTCAAGCATGTCAGTTAGATCGTCGACAGTGGCTACAAAGTGGGTGGTGGGTGGGCTCTGAATTTCTTCGTCGTCCGCATCCCAACCATCCTGGCCATAATCTGGCCGGGACTCTCCTGATAACGAGAGATGCTTTAGTGAATTTAAGATATCGCCGAAAGGCGAGCATTGAAAGATGTCCGCGGCGGTGAATTCCATAACCGGCGCCCAATCTGGATCGATTGGTAGGGGCGCGGGAGGTTCGGAGTCCGGCGAGGAGTCCGGCGCCTCGGAATCATGAGTTTTGCTAGGGACAAGATTGGTGTTCGGCTCCATCGCCGTGATTGTTGAAGCCCCCGGGGCAGCGTCTATCCACCAGCCCTCGATCTGGGCGATCGGCTCCGGGCTAATGGCCGGAGCGGATTCGTGTGCGGCCACCAAAGCACTGTTCGGCGGCAGAGCTAGATCATGCCTATCGTCGCAGTGCGGCGCGCTTGGCTGTGGCTCGAGTTCATCGAGGATCAAATCTCCTCGGACATCGGCCGTGAAGTTTAAGCTTCCAAATCTGACCTGACGGCCAGGGGCGTAGCTTTCGATCTGCTCCAGATGGCCAAGTGAATTGGCCCGCAGTGCGAAGCCGCCGAATACGAAGATCTGTCCGGGGAGGAAAGTCTCACCCAGGACAGCGTTGCAGGTTGAAGATGCCATCAAGCCTATCGGTGACGACACAGAGGAACTCTCAATGAAAGCACCAATGTCGGTGTCAAAACCGGCGGATCTCGGGTAGGGGGTCCCGAACTGTGCGTCTAGGCGGATGGTAACAGGAGACAAGGGACACGATGTTTTTTACCCAGGTTCGGGCCCTCTCGATGGAGGTAAAACCCTACTCCTGCTTGATTAATATTGATGATATGGGTAGTACAAGAGTAGATCTACCACGAGATCAAGGAGGCTAAACCCTAGAAGCTAGCCTATGGTATGATTGTTGTAATGTATGTTGTCCTACGGACTAAAGCCCTCCGGTTTATATAGATACCGGAGAGGGCTAGGGTTACACAGAGTCGGTTAAAATGGTAGGAGATCTACATATCCGTATTGCCAAGCTTGCCTTCCACGCCAAGTAAAGTACCTTCCGGACACGAGCCGGAGTCTTCAATCTTGTATCTTCGTAGTCTTGGAGTCCGGCAGACATTGATAGTCCGGCTGTCCGAACACCCCCTAGTCCAGGACTCCCTCAAATACTTCATCTATTTCCCTTCTTTCATTCATGAACATATCATTTTCATGGTCTAACAAATATTGTTCTAACGGATCAGTAGGAGGCACGACAATATAAGCAAGACCAATAATTTCATCCTTACTAGGCAATTCTTATCATGGGGTTGTCTACAAAATTTAGCAAAATTAAACTCATGAGACATATCTCCTAAGCCAATCATAAGAACATCCTTTTCTAACCAATCTTAGCATTAACAGTGTTCAAGAAGGGTCTACCAAATATAATGGGACAAAAGTCATCTTGTGGGGAACCAAGAACAAGAAAATCAGTAGGATATTTAACTTTCCCACACAAGACTTCAACATCTCTAACAATCCCAATTGGTGAAATAGTATCCCTATTGGCAAGCTTAATTGTAACATCAATATCTTATATCTCAGCAGGTGCAATGTCATGCATAATTTATTTATATAAGGAATGAGGTATTGCACTAGCACTAGCACCCATATCACATAAGCCATGATAACAATGATCTCCTATTTTAACAGAAATAACAGGCATGCCTACAACAGGTCTATGTTTCTTAGCATCGGGTCTAGCAATATTAGCAGCTTCATCACAGAAATAAATAACATGCCCATCAATATTATCAGCCAACAGATCTTTAACCATAGCAATACTAGGTTCAACTTTAATTTGCTCAGGAGGTGTATATGTTCTAGTATTACTCTTACGAACCACAGTCGAAGCTTTAGCATGATCCTTTATCCTAACAGGGAGAGGTGGTTTCTCAACATAAGTAGTAGGAACAATAGGATCATTATAAGTGATAATCTTTTCTTCAACTGTAACAGGTGCAACTGCTTTTACTTCAGTGGGAGGATTATATTTAAACCACTTCTCCTTAGGGAGATCAACGTGAGTAGCAAATGATTCATAGAAGGAAGCTACTATCTCAGAGTCAAGTCCATATTTAGTGCTAAATCCACAAAAAGCATCGGTATCCATAAAAGATTTAACACAATCAAACTTAGGTGTCATACCTGACTCCTTACCATCGTCGGAATCCCAATCTTCAGAGTTGCGTCTAATTCTTTCCAATAAGTCCCACTTGAATTCAATAATGTTCATCATATAAGAACCAGCACAAGAAGTATCGAGCATAGTGCGATTATTGAGAGAAAGCCGAGCATAAAAAATTTGAATGATAATTTCTCTTGAGAGCTCATGATTGGGGCATGAATATAACATTGACTTAAGCCTCCCCCAAGCTTGAGCGATACTTTCTCCTTCGCGAGGCCAAAAATTATATATATAATTGCGATCACGATGAACAAGATGCATAGGATAAAACTTCTGGTGAAATTCCAATTTCTATCGTTTATAGTCCCAGGATCCCATATCATCACATAGCCTATACCATGTAAATGTGTCTCCCTTCAAAGATAAAGGGAAGACCTTGTTCTTAACAACATCATCGGGCATACCTGCAAGCTTAAATAATCTACAAACTTCATCCACATAGATAAGGTGTAAATCGAGATGCAATGTTCCATCTCCTGCAAAGGGATTAGCTAGCAATTTCTCTACCATACCCAACAAGTGACAGTAAATTTCAGCACACTATATAAATGTTTCCTTACCAAGTTCCACTCACCAAAGGCGCTTCACTCCCCGGCAACGGTGCCAGAAAAGAGTCTTGATGACCCACAAGTGTAGGGGATCTATCGTAGTCCTTTCGATAAGTAAGAGTGTTGAACCCAACGAGGAGCAGAAGGAAATGACAAGCGGCTTTCAGTAAGGTATTCTCTGCAAGCACTGAAATTGTAGGTAACAGATAGTTTTGTGATAGGATAATTTGTAACGGGTAACAAGCAATGAAAGTAAATAAAGTGCAGCAAGGTGGCCCAATCCTTTTGGTAGCAAAGGACAAGCCTGGACAAGTTCTTATAATGAGAAAAACGCTCCCGAGGACACATGGGAATTATCGTCAAGCTAGTTTTCATCACACTCATATGATTCACGTTCGTTACTTTGATAATTTGATATGTGGGTGGACCGGTGCTTGGGTACTGCCCTTTCTTGGACAAGCATCCCACTTATGATTAACCCCTATTGCAAGCATCTGCAACTAGAAAAGAAGTATTACGGTAAACCTAACCATAGCATGAAACATATGGATCCAAATCATCCCCTTACGAAGCAACTTATAAACTAGGGTTTAAGCTTCTCTCACTCTAGCAACCCATCATCTACTTATTACTTCCCAATGCCTTCCTCTAGGCCCAAATAATGGTGAAGTGTCATGTAGTCGACGTTCACATAACACCACTAGAGGAGAGACAACATACATCTCATCAAAATATCAAAGGAATACCAAATTCACATGACTACTAATAGCAAGACTTCACCCATGTCCTCAGGAACAAACATAACTACTCACAAAGCATATTCGTGTTCATAATCAGAGGGGTATTAATATGCATTAAGGATCTGAACATATGATCTTCCACCAAATAAACCAACTAGCATGAACTACAAGGAGTAATCAACACTACTAGCAACCCATAGGTACCAATCTGAGGTTTGGGTACAAAGATTGGATACAGGAGATGAACTAGGGTTTGAGAGAAGATAGTGCTGGTGAATATGTTGATGGAGATTGACCCACTCCTGATGAGAGGATCAATGGTGATGACGATGGTGATGATTTCCCCCTCCCGGAGGGAAGTTTCCCCGGTAGAACAGCTCCGCCGGAGCCCTAGATTAGTTTCGCCAAGGTTCCGCCTCGTGGCGGCGGAGTTTCGTCTCGTAAGCTTGCTTATGATTTTTTTAGGGTAAAAGACTTCATATAGCAGAAGATGAGAACCGGAGTGCTGCCAGGTGGCCCACGAGGCAGGTGGGTGCGCCCTGTAAGGGTGGGCGCGTACCCCACCCTCGTGGACGGTGGGTGGCCCCCCTCAGGTATTTCTTCCACTGAATAATTGTCATTAATTCCAAAAATGACTTTCATGGAGTTTCAGGACTTTTGGAGCTGTGCAGAATAGGTCTCCAATATTTGCTCCTTTTCCAGCCCAAAATGCCAGTTGTCGGCATTCTCCCTCTTCATGTAAACCTTGTAAAATAAGAGACAATAACCATAAGTATTGTGACATAACGTGAAATAACAACCCATAATGCAATAAATATCGATATAAAAGCATGATGCAAAATGGACGTATCATTAGGTGGAGGAAACATTTTTTTCAGCTTAATAAGGAGGAACTTTCCTTGCGTGCGACCATGGACCTCGTGGGTCCATGCCGTCAGGCTCTCCATGTACAATCCTCTTCCGATGACTCTCATTTGTTGACCACGCTGCACCGAGCATAGCAAGGCGGTGGATGACGGCGAGGCCCCGGACGGGAACGACTCGGAGATGGGAAGACGCAGCAGTGGAGTCGCAGATTGAGAGGAGGAGAAGGGTTATAACTAGTGCTGGTGCGGCATGGGGCTGCAGTCGGTGGAGAATAATAGGAGATGTGGAGGGGTGGAGGGATAGCCTGGCCGGCGGTGGGGTAGCGCTTTGCAACGATGCGTGCTAAGAAGAGCTGCTAGCCGACGGAGGCCGGACCAGGCGGTCCCGGCGACACCGGAGGAAGAAGATGAGAGATTGAAGGTGCATGCCGGCCGTTGGATATAAATCCAATGTCTGTGGATGTCATAATAATTTGTTGACCAAGTAGACAACGCCCTGCGTAGGCTTCGACCTACTGGCCCACATGTCAGCTGCTACATCTTGAGCTTGCGTTGGTTTTCCTTGAAGAGGAAAGGGTGATACAGCAATAGTAGCGTAAGTATTTCCCTCAGTTTTTTAGAACCAAGGTATCAATCCAGTAGGAGGCTCCTGAAAAGTCCCACGCACCTACGCAAACAAACAAAGAACTCGCAACCAACGCAATAAAGGGGTTGTCAATCCCTTCACGACCACTTGTGAAAGTGAGATATGATAGAGATAGTATGATAAGATAAATATATTTTTGGTATTTTATAATATAGATTGGAAAAGTAAAGATGCAAATAAAAGTAGATTGAAAGCTTATATGATAAAATATAGACCCGGGGGCCATAGGTTTCACTAGTGGCTTCTCTCAAGATAGCATAAGTATTACGGTGGGTGAACAAATTACTGTCGAGCAATTGATAGAAAAGCAAATAATTATGAGATTATTTAGTCATGATCATGTATATAGGCATCATGTCCGTGACAAGTAGACCGACTCCTGCCTGCATCTACTACTATTACTCCACACATCGACCGCTATCCAGCATGCATCTAGAGTATTAAGTTCATAAAGAACAAAGTAACGCATTAAGAAACATGACATCATGTAGAGGATAAACTCATGCAATATGATATAAACCCCATCTTTTTATCCTCGATGGCAACAATACAATACGTGCCTTGCTGCCCTTGCTGTCACTGGGAAAGGACACCGCAAGATTGAACCCAAAGCTAAGCACTTCTCCCATTGCAAGAAAGATCAATCTAGTAGGCCAAACCAAACTGATAATTCGAAGAGACTTGCAAATATAACTTAATCACACATAAAAGAATTCAGAGGAGATTCAAATATTTCTCATAGATAAAATTGGTCATAAACCCACAATTCATCAGATCTCGACAAACACACCGCAAAAAGAGTTACATCGAATAGATCTCCAAGAAGATCGAGGAGAACAAGGTATTGAGATCCAAAAAGAGAGAAGAAGCCATCTAGCTAATAACTATGGGCCCGAAGGTCTGTGGTAAACTACTCACAACTCATCGGAGGGGCTATGGTGTTGATGTAGAAGCCCTCCATGGTCGATTCCCCCTCCGGCAGAGCGCCGGCGAAGGCTCCAAGATGGGATCTCGCGGATACAGAAGGTTATGGTGGTGGATTTAGGTTTTCGTTGGCTCTCTTGATGTTCTCGGGGTACGTGGGTATATATAGGAGGAAGAAGTAGGTCGGTGGCTGCCCGAGGGGCCCACGAGATAGGGGGCGCACCCTCCACCCTCGTGGCCGCCTCGGCTGCTTCTTGACTTGCACTCCAAGTCTCTGGATCACGTTCGTTCCAAAAATCACGCTCTCGAAGGTTTCATTCCGTTTGGACTCCATTTGATATTCCTTTTCTTCAAAATACTGAAGTAGGCAAAAAAAACAGCAATATGGGTTGGGCCTCAGGTTAGTAGGTTAGTCCCAAAATGATATAAATGTGTAAAGTAAAGCCCATAAACATCCAAAACGGGTAATATAATAGCATGGAACAATCAAAAATTATAGATACGTTGGAGACGTATCAAGCATCCCCAAGCTTAATTCCTGCTCGTCCTCGAGTAGGTAAATGATAAAAACAGAATTTTTGATGTGGAATGCTACCTAGCATAATTCTCAATGTAATTTTATTTATTGTGGCATGAATGTTCAAATCCAAATGATTCAAAATAAAAGTTCATATTGACATAAGAAATAGTAATACTTCAAGCATACTAATCAAAGCAATCATGTCTTCTCAAAATAACATGGCTAAAGAAAGTTCATCCCTACAAAATCATATAGTTAGCCTATGCTTCATTTCGTCACACAAAATACTCCCATCAAGAACAACCCTAGTTTCAGCCAAGCAATTGGTTCATACTTTTTAACGCGCTTCAGCCTTTTTCAACTCTCACGCAATACATGAGCGTGAGCCATGGATATAGCACTATGGGTGGAATAGAATATGATGATGGAGGTTGTGTGGAGAAGACAAAAAAAGAAAGTCTCACATTGACGAGGCTAATCAACGGGCTATGGAGATGCCCATCAATTGATGTCAACCTGAGGAGTAGGGATTGCCATGCAACGGATGCACTAGAGCTATAAATGTATGAAAGCTCAACAAAAGAAACTAAGTGGGTGTGCATCCAACTTGCTTGCTCACTGTCGGTGTCAAAACCGGTGGATCTCGGGCAGGGGGTCCCGAACTGTGCGTCTAGGTGGATGGTAACAGGAGACAAGGGACACGATGTTTTTACCCAGGTTCGGGCCCTCTCGATGAAGGTAAAACCCTACTCCTGCTTGATTGATATTGATGATATGGGTAGTACAAGAGTGGATCTACCACGAGATCAAGGAGGCTAAACCCTAGAAGCTAGCCTATGGTATGATTGTTGTTCTGTCCTATGGACTAAAACCCTCCGGTTTATATAGACACCGGAGAGGGCTAGGGTTACACAGAGTCGGTTACAATGGTAGGAGATCTACATATCCGTATCGCCAAGCTTGCCTTCCACGCCAAGGAAAGTCCCATCCGGACACGGGACGAAGTCTTCAATCTTGTATCTTCATAGTCTTGGAGTCCGGCTGATGATGATAGTTCGGCTATCCGGACACCCCCTAGTCCAGGACTCCCTCAGTAACCCCTGAACCAGGCTTCAATGACGACGAGTCCGGCGCGCATATTGTCTTCGGCATTGCAAGGCGGGTACCTCCTCCGAATAATTCATAGAAGATTGTGAACACCAGGATAGTGTCCGGCTCTGCAAAATAAGTTCCACATACCACCGTAGAGAGAATAATATTTACACAAGTTCGATATGCTGACGTATTTTGTGGCGTGACGTCACACCACAACCAAGCTTTTACTCGAATCGTTTTTATTATACCACCTCAGCGCGTTTAGCGAAGCGGTTTCCTTGGCATGTCTCGTCGAAGCAGATATCGTGTTCCCCTTATTCCGGGATTCCCATCAATACG
Organism: Triticum timopheevii; assembly: GCA_963921465.1. Lineage (NCBI taxonomy): Eukaryota > Viridiplantae > Streptophyta > Magnoliopsida > Poales > Poaceae > Triticum > Triticum timopheevii. The sequence goes on along the minus strand of OY997268.1, from coordinate 177,306,583 downwards.
GACGTGGGTAACCCAACCGCGCCCGTCGCCACGCCCCCTCCGTCGAAGGCGAGTTCCAAACGGTCACGGGGACGGCTCTTGGTATTCTCCCTCTTTATAATGAGACCAAGGCCCGTTCCTTTTCTTCAATCCTCAATCGAATCCGCCCCTCGCCCCGAGTTCCAACACCTAGGGATCCAGATTCGAGTACTTCGGACCTTCGACAATGTTCGGTTCCGACCTACAGGGCCGGTGGATGCCCTCCTCCGTCACGGAAGAGGGCGTGCAAAAGCTGAGAGAAGCCAGGTACTTAACCTACGAGATTTCGCATAGGTTGCCTGCCCAAGGGCAAGTCATTCCTACTCCCGAGCCTGGCGAGAGTGTCGTGTTCGTGTCTCACCTCCGTCGGGGTTTAGGCTTCCCGATGGATCCCTTCATGAGGGGGCTCATGTTTTACTATGGGTTGGAATTCCCTGACTTGGCTCCGGAGTCCATCCTCCGCATCTCATCATTTATTGTCGTCTGCGAAGCCTTTCTCCGCACTACCCCTCACTTCGGTTTGTGGCTCAAAACCTTCAACGTGGAGCCGAAGATGATTGAGGGGCATCAGGCAGAGTGCGGCGGGGCGGTTATAAGCAAGAGGGCCGATGCTCCATGGCCCGAGGGCTCTTTTCAGGAGGAGCTCGGCTTGTGGCAACAGGAGTGGTTCAACATCACCGCTCCCAGGGGCAACAGGCAGAGGCCGCGGCCTGCCTTTCGCTCGGGCCCTCCACAACGGCTGACGTCATGGGTCAACAAAGGGCTTGACTGGGGGCCTTCCAAGGACGTACCCCTATTGCAGGGCCGGATTCGAGACCTCCAAGAGAGGGAGATCAAACTGGTCGTAGTGACGCAGGTTATGCTGATTCGGCGTCTTCTGCCCTGCAAATGTTGCCCCCTCCGCCTGTGGGAATTCAATCCGGAGGGACCACGAGCTCTCCAACACTTTATGGGTATGACACCCGTGGAGATGTACAAACTGTTCTTCGGATCACAAGAGATGTGTCCGGACTTGATCGAGGATGCCGGCCTAAGCTGCAATCGCCCGGATACTCAAGTAAGTAGTCCTGTGTCTGGACATACCGTCCGTTTATTTATCATGGATTTGCCTTTTTAACCAGCTATCCCCTGAACAGGAGTGGGTAGTGCAAGCAAAACTGATACGGTGTCCGGCCCCCCTCCCGGAGACCATGTCGGATTCGGTGTTAGTCAAGATGCTGGAGGTTGCGCCTTCAGATGTGGGCGAAGGGGAAAACAGGAAAATTAGTGCCTCTGCTAAGGAGGCTCTCGAAGAAGGGGGATCGAGAACCCCTCCCTCCAGGGGGAGAAGAGGACCGCTTCCAAAGATCCGGAGGCCAAGGCCTCAAAGCAGGGGAAGAAATCTTCATCGGAGGGTCCTGCACCAGGAGAAGCCCCGGACGCACTATTTCCCCAAGGGAATCAGCCCTCCAGCGAGCCGTAAGTAGAAAAGGGAGCTTTGTAATGAGGGACATCCCTGTTTTTATTTCTGAGGATAACCGGAGTTCTTACCATGTAGTTCGGATCTCAGCCCTTCTCAGCAGAGCTCATCTTCGGGGGATCTTCGTTCGGAGATGATGGAGAGCGAAACGCCTCCATTTGCCGCTCCGTCAGGTGGCGCGGACAACCCTGAGGTGTCGTCGCGGAGGGTCTCCCCGAGTCCGGCGGGGCCGGAGAGTTCGGCACCAACTGGTGTACGGCCGGGGGAGCTGAAGGATCTGCTTGAGAGGGCGTCTATCTCAGAAGATCACCGTACTTTAATGAGTACGGTGATTGAAAGGATTTCATCCGTTGAGAGCGGGTTGCATGAGGCCATCAGAAGTTTACGACGGGGTTTGAGGTACGTAAAAATGACATACCTTTTGACAGTTTTGCACATAGAGTGCGCCCTGTATAGATAGTAGCCCCTGAGAGTCGGTACGTTGTCAGAAGCGACGGCGTGCCGAGGATCATAATCTCAGTGTTAAGATGTCGCCGTTCCTATTCAGGGAGCGGAGCGTTTGGTGGCCAGCCATACTGATAGAGTTGCCGAACTGAAGCGGCAACTGGACGTTGCGGATGCGGACATCACGCTTGTCCATAAGCGACTTGACAAGTCACAAGGTGGGTGGTTCCTCCGCGGTCACCTGGTAAGGGAGCTGATGCTTACGCCTTACAACATGTATGCTTGATGCAGATGGCGCCGCTGCTATGGAGGGCCTTCGGGCAGAGCTTGCTCGAGCCAAGGAGCAAGCCAGAAGGAGTGATGTGGCTGCCTCGAAGGCAGCCGAAGAGCTAAAAGCCGAAAAGGCTGCTCACTGCCGAAGCAGGGAGGAGATGGCCGGAATGGCCGTGAAGCTGAAGGATGCTACCGACCGCTATGAGGTTCTTGAAAGAGAACGCTGAGTGGGGCAAGAGGACCTGAAGAAGGCCACCACCGAAGCCAAGGATGCCCGTTCTGCAATGAGGGCTATAAAGGAGGAGCTGCGTCAGGCCGGAGACATTGCGGCTGGAAAGCCCTTTCTGCTGCGTAGGAAGTTCACGGATCAGAAGTATGCTCAGTTGGGCCAGCTGTGGGGTGCGGAGGATCCTTATCTGGATTTGGCGGCGAGTGCGGCGGACGCAGTCGTGCACTTCCAAAGCCAAAAGGATCACAAGATGGAAGAGCTTTTTTGGTCTCAATTCCATAGTCCGGAGCGTCCCCTTCCGTTAACCGATCGGTTGGCTGAGTGGGCTGAGCTGAATAGGCTGTCCGGACTTGCCATGAAGGACGTCGTGGCTCATCTATGGCCGGAGAGGCCCAAGCCAAAGAGTTATTTTGGTTTAGTGCAGCAATTCCTTGATGCGGTGCCGCATATCAAGGCGATGAAGCGGTCGACATGCATAGAGGGTGCACGGATGGCTCTTGCCCGTGTCAAAACATACTGGGCAGAGATGGATGCCACCGACGTTGCATCCCGGGATTCGGATAGAAGCCGATTACCCGCCGAGCACTATTTTGGGGAAGTCCTGCGGGGCGCTCGTTTAGTAGAGTCGCAGTGCTCGAAAAATGTTATGTTCAAATGACATGTATGATTTGTAAAACCATATTTATAATATAAGGGCTTTTTATACTTGTGCGTTCAAGTATTGAAATTCCTCCTGTGCGGCCGTTAATGTATATGTATATATAACCTGAAAGATGGCAGTCTTCGGCTTCAGCCCCCACGCACATTGTGCGGGGGTGTTTGCAAAAAAGCGCATTTTCACACTTAATCCAACGTCTTGGTCCTGTGAAGGAGGTGGTAGCGTAGCAAACGAGGCAACCAGACTATAATGCTTTATCACTTTCACTTAGCCATAGGAGTTCGAAGGTGGAGCTACGATATAGCCCCTAGGGGCACCGCACTCTCCGAATTCGGGGCGCGTATGTGCCTAACCGGGAAACGGTCCCTCGTCAAAGCGGAGGAATTCTAGACATTCCGGTAGTCGATCGAGTGGTTGACCAGTCTCTCGCTATATCATGACAGTCAGTTTTCGGCTTTCTCTACTGAGGTGCTCGCCAGGCCGAACCGGGGCACAATCGCAGTAGTTCTCCTGGTGCCGCGTTAGCCGATGATACGGAACATAAGGCAGCAAAACACAGGAGCCGGGCAAACCCAACATTTGACCAAAGAAATGATTCGGAGCTGATGCATATAAGGACTAACTCGAGACGCTGAACACTCCCTGAGGTATTCGGTCTTTATGATAACGGGCAGAACAATGCCCTAAGCCCCTAGTGTCCAGGTACGAGCGAGAACTTCTGACGCGGCCAATGCCAAAACGCCAGCCTCCTCCTTGGTTATGGTAGGAAACCGGGGGATGTGTGTCAACAAGAGACAGTAAGAAAGGTTTACGCAGGGTCTTAATCTGAAAAGAATCCTTGCAACGGGTCCCTGCTGCACGTCTGCGCCTGTGTCTCCGTTGTGCTGTATCATGGACGGGTGTAGCACGTTGTTCATCTGTAAAAGAGAAGAACTTAGTTTGAAAAAAGATCGTGCGAAAAATGCATGAAAAAAAAGAGTATGATTTTAAGAAATGAATAAAATTGAGCTTTATTGGCTCTCATTCTTCGTTCGTGCAGCCCCTTGTAAAGGGGTATGCGGCTGGGAAGCCCCTTGTTTGTTTATGCCGGACTCTCCTAGCCGTGTTCGGGGTCTAAATGACTTGTTTTAGGGGCTTCGATCAGCCAGGCCGGATTAGTTTGTGGCTGTCGAGGCAATCTCACATTTTTCCATGGTCGAGGAACACTCTAGGTTACCCTTTAATGAGATGATGCCGCGTGGACCGGGCATTTTATGTGTAAGAGACGCGTAATGCGGTATTGTGTTAAAGCGGGTGAAAGCTTCGCGTCCCAATAGTGCTTCATGGCTACTTTTAAATGGGACGATATGGAAGATTAGCTTTTTGCAACGGAAGTTGTCGGATGAACCGAACACAACTTCTAGTAGTAAGGAGCCCGTACTATTGGCATAAGGGCCTGGCGTCGCTCCTTTAAAGGAAGTGCCACTATGGCGAATTTTGGTAGGGTCTATCCCCATTCTGCGGATGGTGTCCTGGTATAGCAGGTTTATATCACTGCCGCCGTCCATTAGGACTAGTGTAAATTGTAGTCCGTCGATTATAGCATCCAATATCAAAGCAGTCCATCCTGCATTTCGAATACTTCTGGAATAATCCAGATGGTCGAAAGTAATTGGTTTTGACATCCAATCTCGGGATTCCGCTGGGGTGGACCGTGCGGCACGTGCTTTGGTAGATGCCGCCCTAATTTTCCTTGTTATCTCTTGAAGTGAATTCACTGTTTTGACTTCTTGTGGGAAGTTCTTTTGTTTTCCGGCGCTCTACTTGTGGGGTTCGTCATCGTCCTCGCTTGGTGTGTCAAGCCCCTTGTGTTCAGCGTTAAGTCGGCCGAACTGCTTGAAGACCCAACAATCTCTGTGGGTATGGTTTGCAGGCTTCCCGGGGGTACTGTGAATTTGACATATCCTATCCAAGATTTTGTTTAGGTTGGATAGCTCGTCACTGTTGTCCTTAAGAGGCAGTGTTTTGTTGTTCGGCCGAGAGCTTTTGAACCCGGCATTGACCACCGTGTTCTTTGGGCCATTTTCCTTAGTCCGGCGCTGGTCTTTTCTGCGTCGTGGCTTCCCATTTCCATCCCTGACCTCGGATGTACTTGGGTCGCTGGTGCTGCGTCTTGCTAGCCAGCTATCTTCCCCCGCGCAAAAGCGGGTCATGAGGCTTGTTAGCGCGGCCATTCTTCTTGGTTTTTCCTGGCCGAGGTTTCTGGCGAGCCATTCGTCTCGAACGTTATGTTTAAAGGCTACTAAGGCTTCGGCATCCGGACAGTCGACTATTTGGTTCTTTTTGGTGAGGAACCTGTTCCAGAATTTGCGTGCTGACTCTTCGGGTTGTTGCGTTATGTGACTTAAATCGTCTGCATCCGGAGGGCGGACATAAGTCCCCTGAAAATTTGCTCGAAACGCATCCTCGAGCTCTTCCCAACTTCCAATGGTATTTTCTGGGAGGCTTTTGAGCCAATGCCGGGCTGGCCCTTTGAGCTTGAGGGGTAGGTATTTTATGGCATGGAGATCGTCTCCTCTAGCCATATGTATGTGTAGGATGTATTCCTCAATCCAGACTCCGGGGTCTGTTGTTCCGTCGTATGCCTCTATGTTTACGGGCTTGAATCCCGCTGGAAATTCATGATCCAGTACCACATCGGTGAAACATAGTGGGTGTGCGGCGCCCCTGTATTTAGGTGTGCCGTTATTTTCGAACACTCTGCGTGTTGTGTTGCTTCCTGGAGTCTTCTTTTTTGGCCCATAGATGGACCTGACCGGGCCATCCTTTTTGCAAGGATCCTTATGTGGATCGTGTACCGGCTTGTGTGCGGCGCCGCTTGCCGCTCTTAGCCTGTCATCTGGTCGTCTATCCGGCCAGGCGGCCTCTTTGTTTTTTGACTGTGGGGTCTCTACAGCCTCCTCGTCAAATTCGGGCAACAGCTTGCGCTTCGGGTAGCTCTTTGCTTGGTGACTATCGCCGTATTTATCTGCGGTCTTGAGTACTTTGCTCCATCTCATTCTGAGTACGTCTTCCGCTGTTTTGAGCTTCCGCTTCTGCTTCTTCAAACTTCTTGCAGTGGCGACGAGCCTTTTGTGAAGGTTCTTATGCTCCGGTGATGTGTCCGGCGTGAGATCGTCTGGACTGTTGTTTTCGCTGGGGATGGGTTGCTCGTCCAATTCATCCTGTTCGGATGGTTGCTTGGTGGCATGTTCGTCGTCCACTGGTTCGCCCTACTCTACGGCTGGGTCAGTATGGGTGCTGTTTTCCTTGAGGCGGGACTTTGGGCGGCGCTTGCGGTGCCATTTTGGTTGTTTTTCGGGGGAATTATCCTTCACCATGCCCCGTTGTTCCTCGTTATCGCTTCCTTTTGGTGTATCCACCATGTATATGTCGTGAGTTGAGGTGGCTTTCCAGTGCCCAGTAGGCGCTGGTTCTTGGTCGTCTTCGGCATCGTCGTCCAGACTATCGATGTCTTCAGAGTCGAAGTCTAGCATGTCGGTTAGATCGTCGACAGTGGCTACTAAGTGGGTGGTGGGTGGGCTTTGAATTTCTTCGTCGTCCGCATCCCAACCGTCCTGACCGCAGTCCGGCCAGGGCTCTCCTGATAACGAGAGATATTTTAGCGAATTCAGGATGTCGCCGAAAGGTGAGTGTTGAAAGATGTCCGCAGCGGTGAACTCCATGATCGGCGCCCAATCGGATTCGATTGGTAGGGGCGCGAGGGGTTCGTAGTCCGGCGAGGAGTCCGGCACCTCGGAGTCACGAGCTTCACAAGGGACAAGGTCAGTATTCGGCTCTATCGCCGTAGAGGTAGCAGCCCCCGAGGCGGTGTCTAGCCACCCGTCCTCGATCTACGTAGCCAGCTCCGAATTAAGGGTCGGAGCGGACTCGTGTGCGGCCTCCAGGGCACTGTCCGGCAACAGAGCTAAATCATGCCCATCGTGACAGTGCGGCGCGCTCGGCTGTGGCTTGAATCCATCGAAGATCAAGTCTCCGCGGATGTCAGCCGTGAAGTTCAGACTTCCCAATCTGACCTGACGGCCAGGGGCGTAGCTTTCGATCTGCTCCAGATGGCCAAGCGAATTGGCCCGCAGTGCAAAGCCGCCGAATACGAAGATCTGTCCGGGGAGAAAAGTCTCACCCTGGACTGCGTCGTTGTTGTTGATGATCGAAGAAGCCATCGAGCCTATCGGTGACGACACAGAGGAACTCTCAATGAAAGCACCAATGTTGGTGTCAAAACCGGCGGATCTCGGGTAGGGGGTCCCGAACTGTGCGTCTAGGCGGATGGTAACAAGAGACAAGGGACACGATGTTTTTACCCAGGTTCGGGCCCTCTCGATGGAGGTAAAACCCTACTCATGCTTGATTTATATTGATGATATGGGTAGTACAAGAGTGGATCTACCACGAGATCAAGGAGGCTAAACCCTAGAAGCTAGCCTATGGTATGATTGTTGTTCTGTCCTATGGACTAAAACCCTCCGGTTTATATAGACACCGGAGAGGGCTAGGGTTACACAGAGTCGGTTACAATGGTAGGAGATCTACATATCCGTATTGCCAAGCTTGCCTTCCACGCCAAGGAAAGTCCCATCCGGACACGGGACGAAGTCTTCAATCTTGTATCTTCATAGTCTTGGAGTCCGGCCGATGATGATAGTTCGGCTATCCGGACACCCCCTAGTGGCTGCCTCAGCTGTTTCTTGACTTGCACTCCAAGTCCTCTGGATCACGTTCATTCCAAAAATCACGCTCCCGAAGGTTTCATTCCGTTTGGACTCCGTTTGATATTTCTTTTCTTCGAAATACTGAAATAGGCAAAAAAAATAGCAATACGGGCTGGGCCTCCGGTTAGTAGGTTAGTCCCAAAAATGATATAAATGTGTAAATTAAAGCCCATAAACATCCAAAATGGGTAATACAATAGCATGGAACAATCAAAAATTATAGATACGTTGGAGACGTATCAAGCATACCCAAGCTTAATTCTTGCTCGTCCTCGAGTAGGTAAATGATAAAAACAGAATTTTTGATGTGGAATGCTACCTAGCATAATTCTCAATGTAATTTTCTTTATTGTGGCATGAATGTTCAAATCCAAATGATTCAAAATAAAAGTTCATATTGAAATAAGAAATAGTAATACTTCAAGCATACTAATCAAAGCAATCATGTCTTCTCAAAATAACATGGCTAAAGAAAGTTCATCCCTACAAAATCGTATAGTTAGGCTATGCATCATTTTTGTCACACAAAATACTCCCATCAAGAACAACCCAGTTTCAGCCAAGCAATTGGTTCATACTTTTTAACGCGCTTCAGCCTTTTTCAACTCTCACGCAATACATGAGCGTGAGCCATGGATATAGCACTATGGGTGGAATAGAATATGATGATGGAAGTTGTGTGGAGAAGACAAAAAAAGAAAGTCTCACATTGACGAGGCTAATCAACAGGCTATGGAGATGCCCATCAATTGATGTCAACATGAGGAGTAGAGATTGCCATGCAACGGATGCACTAGAGCTATAAATGTATGAAAGCTCAACAAAAGAAACTAAGTGGGTGTGCATCCAACTTGCTTGCTCACGAAGACCTAGGGCATTTGAGGAAGCCCATCGTAGGAATATACAAGCCAAGTTCTATAATGAAAAATTCCCACTAGTATAAAGTGACAACATATGAGACTCTATATATGAAGAACATGGTGCTACTTTGAAGCACAAGTGTGGAAAAAGAGATAGTAACATTGCCCCCTTTTTTTCTTTTTTTTCTTTGGCCTTCCTTTTTTTTCTTGTTTTTCTTTCTTTGGCCTCTTTTTGGCTTTTATTTTTTTATTTGGGGACAATGCTCTAATAATAATGATCATCACACTTCTATTGATTTACAACTCATGAATTACAACTCAAAACTAGAACAAGATATGACTCTATATGAATGCCTCCGGCGGTGTACCGAGATGGGCAATGAATCAAGAGTGACATGTATGAAAATTTATGCATGGTGGCTTTGCCACAAATACGATGTCAATTACATGATCATGCAAGGCAATATGACAATGATAATGAGTGTCATGATGATGAACGGAACGGTGGAAACTTGCATGGCAATATATCTCGGAATGGCTATGGAAATGCCATAATAGGTAGGTATGGTGGCTGTTTTGAGGAAGATATAAGGAGGTTTATGTGTGATAGAGCGCATCGTATCACGGGGTTCGGATGCACCGGCGAAGTTTGCACCAACTCTCAAGGTGAGAAAGGGCAATGCACGGTACCGAAGAGGCTAGCAATAATGGAAAGGTAAAAGAGCGTATAATCCATGGACTCAACATTAGTCATAAATAATTCATATACTTATTGCAAAAGTTTTATTAGCCCTCAAAGCAAAGTACTACTACGCATCCTCCTAGGGGGGAGGTTGGTACGAGTTAACCGGATCTCGACAGGAAATCCACAATTCATCGGATCTCGACAAACACACCACAAAAAGAATTACATCGAATAGATCTCCAAGAAGATCAAGGAGAACATGGTATTGAGATCCAAACAGAGAGAAGAAGCCATCTAGCTAATAACTATGGACCCGGAGGTCTGTGGTAAACTACTCACAACTCATCGGAGGGTCTATGGTGTTGATGTAGAGGCCCTCCGTGGTCGATTCCCCCTCCGGCGGAGCGTCGACGAAGGCTCCAAGATGGGATCTCGCAGATACAGAAGGTTACGGTGGTGGAATTAGGTTTTCGTTGGCTCTCTTGATGTTCTCGGGGTACGTGGGTATATATAGGAGGAAGAAGTAGGTCGGTGGCCGCCCGAGGGGCCCACGAGATAGGGGGCGCGCCCTCCACCCTCGGGGCCGCCTCGGCTGCTTCTTGACTTGCACTCCAAGTCTTCTGGATCACGTTCATTCCAAAAATCATGCTCCCAAAGGTTTCATTCCGTTTGGACTCCGTTTGATATTCCTTTTCTTCAAAATACTGAAATAGGCAAAAAAACAGCAATACGGGCTGGCCTCCGGTTAGTAGGTTAGTCCCAAAAATGATATAAATGTGTAAAGTAAAGCCCATAAACATCCAAAACGGGTAATATAATAGCATGGAACAATCAAAAATTATAGATACGTTGGAGACGTATCATCGGCCTGCAAAAATGTGGCATATATTTAACCCATGTTTTCTAGAATGTACAGTCCATTTGTTGGGCTCGGTGAACAAATAATTTTGCGTCAATGTTGTCCATTTATATTTTCTAAGAAATCCCGGCCCATTTGCACTTCCTTGAAATACACGAATTAGCTGGGCTCGTTATATATATAATGTTATGTTAGAAGGAGCAATTAATATCAAAAAAATAAACCGGAGAGGCACATTATATATATATATATATAATTAACAAATTAGCGAGTTATTGCTCAAAATAAAAATGAGTGCGTTATTATCACATTGGTCCTTAAAATCTTTGCAAGCTTTTGTACGCAATCACCAGGATTTTCCTTGCCTGTGAGTCAAAAACAACCAGGATTTTCCTTGTCAACTTCTGTTAAACATTTACTTTTATAAGTTAATAACACGTGGGATGTTTTTATAATGTATATATAAGTCTCTATGAAATATACGATAATAGTAATAATATAAATATATATAATGTGGTTAGAAGGGAAAACATAAATTGGACACAACATTATTATTCTTAAATATAGATAAATAGAACAGAGACCTGTGTTTTCTTAAAAAAATACATTGGGATGCCGATCTCTAAGAAAAAGCCCATAGGCCGGTATGGACATCAAAAAATAAGTTGAAATCACTTTCTAGTATGTCGTGGGCTACGCATGTTAAAATACAAAACCTAGGCCTAGCTGATACTTGTTCGCCCTCTGGAAAAAATGATACCAGATCCCCGAGCGAACTGGATTAAAGAGGGGGCCGGCGGCACGACTGAAGAAGCACATCAGGAGCGATTTTTTTTCTTCAGTGGATGACTCTCGATGGCGTTTTTTACTTGCCTCTACACCATACAACTTTTATGTTTAGCCTCCCAGTCCGTGGTGGACCAGCAGACCATTTGCTGGGCGGGCCAACCTATATAAACTAGCACTTGATTTTTCATCAAGCCCCAAAAACAATGCAGTACTATGTTTGTTTTGAGGACGAAAACATTACGGCCGGGGTTGAGTGGGGGAGGGGGGAAGACAGAGCAAAACGATTAAAAAGAGCTGATGCGCCGTTGCTACCCTAACAAAGCAGGTGCAATTCTTCTCGGGAAGAAGGTGTGCTATTGACACCCACAAGTCACATACCCCACAGTAGGCATACTAACAAGTTCACACACAAGTACAATAGAAAAGGTAAACATTCATATCAAACTCAGGTTCACAGGACACGTTCATATTCATAGCCAGCATTCACTATCAACAACTCAAAAGATTCATATATACACAAGTTCAGCATGTCTATGCATCCAAATGATTGATAGGTCACACAACAATATTCATAGATAATTCACAAAAAGATTCAGATATACACATGTTCAGTATGTTTATGTAGCCAAATGATTGAGATCACAACCAATATGATCCATGGACGAACTTTAATTACCTAGGGTACAGACTGGTAAATGGTGTTCAGTTGGAGGTACTTCTTGCTAAAATTAATGCTTGTACGAGTAAACTTTCGAGTACATAAGAGGCAGCACAGACAATCTGAACTATGCTTGTAGGTTTATCCTCAAATAGTGGCCTCGTGCCGAGGGAGGTTTGAGCAACTTGGCCACTACTTTCATCCAACTAGTTTACTGGCTCATCTTGGTCTTGTAGCTCGCCAAAATTCTACATTGCAGACGAGAAAGGAGGCGGTTGAGAAAATGAACCACCCAATATTTTTGTGCAATTCAACTGAAATGGAGCATCCCTGGCGTGCAGACTGATTAAATGCCAGATGAATATATGCATCAACCAACTTGTCTGGAATCTTTAGACTCCATGCCATACAGTTCGCTACCATATCTGCCGATAACCAAAAGGCACAAGTTGGGACCAAAGACTGGACTGTGTTTTTCTGGGCTATGCGCCAAGCAATATTTTTGGCATTCACTCTCCTAATACTTGCAGTTTGACAACTGGTTGATGCCGGTTGATGCTCGAATGAATATAGGCACTTCTTGTCAACATCGATGCTTGTCTGAGTGAACTTTGGAGTACATAGCAGCAGCATAAGTATTTGTCCATCTGATCTTTTTGTGCAGTTCTGCTAAAATCACCCAATGCAATGATTTGCGTGCGAGTTCAGGCTCCAAGTTACTCCTTTATAAAATCGGCAAACAGTAGCACAATACCAAATTACCAATACATGACAAGCACAATAATCAGGATAAAGACCGGTACCAACCTGTGTGAGGTAGCATATCAATTACTATTTCCTTTCACTAGAAGCCGAGATAAGCGAAGCAACTGATAGCAAAGGAAGAAAGCAGGCCCAGATTAGCGACTGATAGGAAAGGACGGAAGTTGTCGAGGCAATGAAGCACCCAAAGTTTTTGTGCAGTTCCACAAAAATTGAGCATCCCTATTGGCACATATATTGAGAGAGTGAGATTACTGTAATAGTGGGTGTCGGTGTCAAAACCGGCGGACCTCGGGTAGGGGGTCCCGAACTGTGCGTCTAGGCGGATGGTAACAGGAGACAAGGGACACGATGTTTTTACCCAGGTTCAGGCCCTCTCGATGGAGGTAAAACCCTACTCCTTCTTGATTGATATTGATGATATGGGTAGTATAAGAGTGGATCTACCACGAGATCAAGGAGGCTAAACCCTAGAAGCTAGCCTATGGTATGATTGTTGTAATGGTTGTTCGTCCTACGGACTAAAACCCTCCGGTTTATATAGACACCGGGGAGGGCTAGGGTTACACAGAGTCGGTTACAATGGTAGGAGATCTACATATCCGTATTGCCAAGCTTGCCTTCCACGCCAAGGAAAGTCCCATCCGGACACGGGACGAAGTCTTCAATCTTGTATCTTCATAGTCTTGGAGTCCGGCTGACGATGATAGTCCGACTGTCCGGACACCCCCTAGTCCAGGACTCCCTCAGTAGCCCCCGAACCAGGCTTCAATGACGATAGGTCCAGCGCGTATGTAGTCTTCGGCGTTGCAAGGCGGGTTCTCCTTTAAGTTCCATGTACCTGCCGAACAGTGTCCGGCTTCCTTACCAATGTTGCGCTTCTTGGCTTCCACGCCCAATAATGGCTATCTTCCACGCGTCGCACGAATGCGAAAAGCCAGTGTATCTTTTATATTTTACACCCTAGCTGTGCAAATAATCTGCCTATAAGGGAGGCAAGAATCCAGATCCAAATCACACCATCTTCCTTCCGCGAGTACTCATTGGAGCGCTTCCGACCAAAAATCCATTCCATCATGGACCGTCGATGCAGCTCCTCCTCTCGCGCTCCCAGCCCTCTGCCAGGAGACTGGCGGAGATGTTCTATCCCGCACAGCGAGCTGGTGACACTCCAAGCGGAGGGATATCTCCCTCCGGCCTTCATGGTCCTGGTTCGTGCCGGGCTGGCCACCTACCAAGGTGGGAAGCAAGCGGAGGCTACCCCAAATCCCAACAAAGGGGAGCGGGTATGCTTCGTCCCCTATCTGATAAGGGGGCTCGGATTTCCTATACATCCGTTCCTCCGCGGGCTCCTAGAGTTCTACGGACTCTAGCTCCATCACCTCACGCCCGCCTCTATCCTGCATATCGCGGGTTACGTAGCTCTTTGCGAGCTATTTCTGGGCGTCGAGCCCCATTTTGCGCTGTGGAAGAGGTTGTTCTGCCTTGTACCCCGCTCTCACGAGGGGTCCATATATCAAGTGGGCGGTGCCGAAATATGGCGCATCGCCGGGACCGGATATCCATCCGGAACCCCTAAGAAGGCACCCGAAGACTAGCCTTCGGAATGGTTTTACATAGAAGACGCTTCGCTGCCGGACCCTGTTCGTATCGGCCTCCCGGAGTTCAGTAATGCTCCTCTGGAGAAATGCCTTAGTTGGCGCCCACGGAGCCCCCAACTGGAGGAAGACAAGAGCGTCCATTATTTGATGGGCCGGATAAGGTTACTGGCCCATTCCGGGTTGACCATGATTGGAGTCATGGCAACATGCATTATGCAGGGGGTGCAGCCGCTGCAATACAGGGGCCACCCTATGTGGGATTTCAACGGGGAGGACGATGCCACCCGTCATGGCCGCAAAGGGCCGGGATCGGCCGAAGACCTGGCGAAGATCCTGTCCGGCCTGTACAAGGGGGAGAAGGAGGATTTCCTCCAGACGAGCCCGTTGAATGGGTTCGCCATGAATAACCCTCAGCGTTGGGTAAGCGAACACTCTGTGTGCCCGACCCATGCTTTCGAAGTTTAAGTTTCTTATATTATGTTTTCGACGCAGGAGCTGCGTCGGGCTGTGGAGGGCATGCTTAGTCCAGCTCCGCAACCCGAGGATCCAGAGAGATCCCAGGATCCGGCCTCCGAAGAGGACCCGGACATAAAGGTGGAGCTAATCGATGGGGTATTCCACCAGCTCAGCATGGATAATGCTTTAGTCGCCATTACGGCTGACTATCCCGGACTATATCCGGCTTCTTAGGTGATTGTGACCGAAGTCCCGACACCATTATTTCTTCCTTGGTCATTTCTGACCCCCATGTATGATGGTGTTCTGCAGGAAGTGCCTTCAAGGCGGGAAGCCGAGCCCGCGGCGGCTGACCAACAAGGGCCAGTCCGGACCAGTTGGCAGAAGAGGAGCGCGGCGTGGATTGAAACGTCGCCGCAAAGGTATAGCCCACGGTTTGTCATTTAGAGCAACGTTCCTAGGAAGCGTTTGAGTGCTCATGACTTTTGTAGGAGAAAAAGCGCCCGCCGGACTGCGGGCGTAGAGGTTGCCAACCCAGCCTCTTCCAGCCAAGCTCCAGCACCTGGTCGGGAGGGGGAGGCGAGCGCAAGGCGCGAGCCGGATACTCCTCCAACGGAGGATGCCGACAGACTGTCCGCCACCAAGTCTGAGGTGGAGAGCGCCATGAACCACAGGCACCGCCGGACAGTTTTTCGTGACGCGTGCTTCTCCCCTGAGGCGTTGAATGCATTTAACACGGGGGACGCGCACCTCCGTGCTGCTCAAGATGGTTTGACCAGAGCCACGGAGCAGTATGTAAAAGACATACGGGTAAGAGAATTTAATAGTTGTATATGCCAGTAGCCCCCGAGACTTAAAGTAGTTATATTAACTGATTTAAGGATCATTTGAAACGCAGGATCTTACGGAGAAGAATACCCAACTGTCTCAGGAGCTGCAAGAGTGTAAGGCCCAACTCGAGGCCGCACTTGCTGCCGCAGGAGGAAACATAGAGACCCCTCCTGGTAACACATTATTTTTTAAAAAGATAAGTGGTGTGCGGCGTGCGCGCAAGTCTAATAATGACATTGTAGGTGCTGCCGGACAAGATCCGGACAGGCAAGAACTACTGCGCCAGCTGAAGGCCGGTGAGAGGGTGCTGAATAAGGTGCAGCAGGAAAGGAACAAGCTCCAGGATGCCCACGCCCAGCTTCGAGAAGAGCTGAAAGGCGTTCGGGCCGAGTTGTCTGGCTCCGTTAAGGAGAATCAGCGGCTTCGTCGCGGCATCTATAGTAAGTGCTTGAGCGAACTCCTTTGAAAAGAAGAGTTCGGCGAGGAAGTCAATTGACAAAATATGTCTGTAGGTATACTCACAGGTCGCCCTGCGGAGGAGATGCCCATATCGACGGATGATCAACTTCTCGAACTATTGCAGCTGCTCGAACGAGTTTGGCAGGCAATGACCGGCGTCGTCCAGGCTTTATGGCCAGCCCTCTCCCTGCCCGAGGGCCTTGGGGAGCTTGCAGAGAAGCTTCAGGGAATGCGGCAGCGCTTCCGTTTATGGAAGATTTCGGCCTGCCGCCAAGGTGCCAGGGAGGCCTGGGCCATGGTGAAGACGCGGTACAAGAAGGCGGATCCCAACCACATGGCCGAGGTCGGACCTGTGGGGCCCGATGGGAAGGAGATCCCTGTGAGTTTAGTATACGGCCAAGTAGAGTTGGCCGGTAAATTTTCCCAGTGGGACTGTAAATTAGACAGCCTGTTAGACGGGATTGAGGAGGAATATAGTTAGTCTATTTGACAATGTATTTTAAAATGACATGTAAAATGCCTTCTAGCCGGATTGTAGATCATTTGTCTTTGCCGACCTTTTCGGTTCAACCTCGGGACCCTAGAGTCCGGAGTGTGTCCGAATACCTTCTCGGTTAAGAAACAATCGGGGCATGCATGGAGACCAGGCGTAGGGGTCATTAGTGCTTTATCAGACAAGTGCCCAACTAGTTATGTTATATTACATGGTTAGTAAGAAACATCTTCCAGGGAGAATAGTTCCGTTAAGGGTTCCTTTCCCTGGGAGGCATGCCCTAAAGTGCATGTCCGGTCTGCGAAAAGAGCAGAAAAACATCTGGGCGCGGATAAATAAGTAGGTAAAAAATCATCTTTTAAATCACCGACCGAATATTCCCTTAAGAACGCTAGCTTTCGGCTTCACCCAGTCTGAGGTACACATCCGGCTGACCCGGCAGTAACAATCGCAGAGGTGCTCCCTTTACCTCCTAGCCAAACAATCGAGAACGTAGGGGTAAGCACAGGAGCCAGGCAACCCAGCTTGGCCAAAACTTAAGTCATATCGATGCATATAATGGTGAATAAAAGGTACATGTGGAAGCTTGACACATGTGCTGGGCATGAAGCCCTTATAATTAAGCTTCTGGTACAGAAGCCCCCAGGTATAATGAGTGCGGATGGCACATCAAGTGTGTGCGAACAATGCGCAAGTGAGCCTTTAAGGGCTTTTTAGAAAAAGGGGTGAGAGAAGAAAGAGAAACAAAAGACAGCTGAAGTGTAAAAATTTGGACGGGGGAAGGGGACGAACTCTTAGTCCGGCGCTAGGCATAGAATCTTCGGAGGCGGGCTGCGTTCCCTGGGTTCTGCTCGAGGCAGTTGTCCGACGCATTTCGTAGATGGTACGCTCCGCCGGTCAGGACTTGATCGATAATGAAGGGGCCCTCCCATTTGGGCTTGAGCTTGTCCTTTTTCTTGTCTGGTAGGCGTAGAACTAGTTCGCCAACGTTGTAAGTCTTGGCCCGTACTTCTCTGCTTTGATATCTTCGAGCCTGCTGTTGATAGAATGCGGAACGAGCCTTGGCGACGTCGCGTTCTTCCTCCAATGCGTCCAAGCTGTCCTGCCGATCCAGCTCGGCTTCTCTTTCTTCGTACATGCGCACTCGAGGTGAGTCATGAATGATGTCGCAAGGCAAAACTGCCTCTGCGCCATATACCATAAAAATGGTGTGAATCCGGTAGTACGGTTGGGCGTTGTCTGCAGCCCCTATAGTATGGAGTCGAGCTCCTCTACCCGGTGCGTGTCAGATTTCGCAAGTGACCGCACTAGTCTGGGTTTGATGCCGCTCATTATTAGACCGTTCGCTCGTTCCACTTGACCGTTGGTTTGAGGATGATAGACTGAAGCGTAATCGAGCTTGATGCCCATATTTTTGCACCATGATTTAACCTCGTCGGCCGTGAAGTTCGTGCCGTTATCGGTGATGATGCTGTGGGGGACACCATAACGGTGTACTACCCCGGATATGAAGTCTATCACTGGTCCGGACTCTGCCGTTTTAACTGGCTTGGCCTCTATCCATTTGGTGAATTTATCCACCATGACCAATAGGTACCTTTGCTTGTGGGTTCCCCCTTTAAGGGGTCCAACCATGTCAAGCCCCCAGACCGCGAACGGCCAGGTAATGGGTATAGTTTTGAGGGAGGTGGGTGGCATATGGCTCTGATTAGCAAAGAGCTGACAACCGACGCACCTTTGGACTAAGTCCTGAGCATCTGCTTAGGCCATCGGCCAATAAAATCCTGTACGGAATGCCTTTCCTACAAGGGCCCGAGCTGCGGCGTGGTGTCTGCCTAGTCCGGCATGAATTTCAGCCAGAAGGTTTCGCCCTTCCTCTTCGGAGATACACCTTGTCAGTGTCAAAACCGGCGGATCTCGAGTAGGGGGTCCTGAACTGTGCGTCTAGGCGGATGGTAACAGGAGACAAGGGACACGATGTTTTACCCAGGTTCGGGCCCTCTTGATGGAGGTAAAACCCTACGTCCTGCTTGATTAATATTGATGATGTGTATTACAAGAGTGGATCTACCACGAGATCAAGGAGGCTAAACCCTAGAAGCTAGCCTATGGTATGATTGTTGTAATGGATGTTGTGTCCTACGGACTAAAACCCTCCGGTTTATATAGACACCGGAGAGGGCTAGGGTTACACAGAGTCGGTAACAATGGTAGGAGATCTACATATCCGTATCGCCAAGCTTGCCTTCCACGCCAAGGAAAGTCCCATCCGGACACGGGGCGGAGTCTTCAATCTTGTATCTTCGTAGTCTTGGAGTCTGGCGGACGATGATAGTCCGGCTGTCCGGACACCCCCTAGTCCAGGACTCCCTCAGTAGCGCCTGAACCTAGCTTCAATGATGATGAGTCCAGCGCGCATAATGTTCGGCATTGCAAGGCGGGTTCCTCCTCCGAATAATCCATAGAAGATCGTGAACACCTGGATAGTGTCCGGCTCTGCAAAATAAATTCCACATTCCACCGCAGAGAGAATATCATGTACACAGGTTCAATCTGCTGACGTATCTTGTAGCGTGACGTCACGCCACCACCAAGCCTTTACTTTAATTGTTTTTTATTATACCACCTCAGCGCGTTTAGCAAAGCGGTTTCCTTGGCACGTCTTGTCGAAGCAGAGATCGTGTTCCCCTTATTCCGGGATTCTCATCAATACAGACGTGGGTAACCCAACCGCGCCATTGATGGTGGCACTTGGGAGATAAGCGAGTTTTACCATGCCGGTGGGGACGTATAGTCTTCGTCCGCCTATATATATAAGGGGATAAGGATCCGCCTTTTTACCTACGCCTTCTTCCTCCTTTGCTTATCCATCTCCGCGCACTCGAGCTCCAGCGCCCAAGTTCGCGCATCTCATCTCAACCTTCTCCAACCATGTCCGGAGCGGGAGGTAAATGGTTGGCCTCCACCATTAAGGAGGAGCACATCGCCAAACTGCACAGCGCCGGATACCTTTCCGGCGACATCGCGCACCGGCTGCCCGACAAGGGGCAGCTCATCCCCACCCCCAGGCCCCATGAGAGGGTCGTATTTCTCCCCCACTTCCTCCGCGGACTGGGCTTTCCTCTTCACCCCTTTGTCCGAGGGCTCATGTTCTACTACGGCCTGGATTTCCATGATCTGGCGCCGAACTTCATCCTCAACATCTCGGTGTTTATCATCGTGTGCGAGGTCTTCCTCTGCATCCAGCCCCACTTTAGCTTGTGGCTCAAGACCTTCAATGTCAAGCCGAAGGTAGTGAAGGGCACGCAGGCGGAGTGCGGAGGCGCCATGTTGGGCAAGATTCCCAACGTCCTCTGGTTCGAAGGGGCCTTCGTGGAATCCGTCAAGGGGTGGCAGTCGGGGTGGTTCTACATCACCGAGCCGCACGACCCTAAGTGGGCGGCGGCCCCCGAGTTCAGATCTGGTATCCCTGTGCAGCTCACCTCCTGGAAAGAGAAGGGCTTGCTATGGGGTAATTCGAAGGAGCTGACAGGACTCCAAGCCTGTATCCACAAGCTGGTGAACAAGAAGCTCAGGCTTGTTAATGTGGTCCAAGTCATGCTCGTCCGCCGGATTCTCCCATGCCAAGAACGGGCATTCAACCCTTGGGAGTTTGATCCGGCACAGCACCAGGCGCTGAGTGGGCTCTTCGACACGACGTACGAAGGAGCCTGGAGGGTGCTGTTTAAGGGCACCGAAGCCCCCGCATCCGCGACGGAAGATCGCGGATTTCACTCGCAGCGTCCAGCTGACGAGGTAAGTGATTCTACCCCTTTACGGGACACTTGTTGTTAATAGTTCGACCGTAAGCGGGTTTCAATCTCCCTTTTCCTTTGATAGGAATGGATGAAGAAGGCCGAGCAGCTCATCTGCCCGGCTCCCATGCCAGAAGACCCAGTGGACGCCCATCTAGCGGGGCTGCTGGTTCCGGCACCGCACGTGGTGCCAGAGAAGAAGGCCAAGAAGGTGGCCACGGGTACTCGAAAGAGTTCCTGATTTCAGGTGTCCGACGACTCCGAGGCGGATTCCTCCCCAGAAGATGAGGAGGAGGAAGAAGACTCTCTCCCAGAAGAGGGAGAGAGAAAGAGGAAGGCCTCCCCAACAGGGGAGGCCGAAGGGTCCAAGAGGGGAAGAACTATTCCCCCAGACAACTCCGCCAACACCAACGTTGGCGATGAAGAGTGGCCCTCAAGGGCCAGGCCTCCGGCAAGATCGTAAGTATCCGGATTCCTGAATGATCTGCAATTTCTTTTGTGTCACAAAGTGTCCTTCTAATGCCGCATACTGCCTGCAGTCCGGCCGATGATGATCTCCCTGCTTCGTCGAGCGGGTCGTTGGCTGCGTCGGATGTGGATTCCATTCCGACTGCCTCCACCCCTCGCGCCGCTGAGGACGCCGAGGTGGGATCCCGGGAAGGGACCCATCAGGAGGAGGCTCCGGAGGCGCTGCAAGGCAGCCTCCCAGACTTTGCGCCGGACTCCACGCTGGAACCCGCAGTGGTTCCGGAGTCCGGCAGGCGGCCCCTTCACAAGAAGGGCAAGACCGTGACACTGGCGGCCCCCGTCCAACTGGAGGCGCCGGACAACTTGTTGGAGGCGCTTAAAGGCGCTTCCATCGAGGAAGAATACCGCACTATCATGAGTGCGGCGATTCAGAAGGTTCAGCTTGCCAAGAGCGGGCTGATCGAAGCCTGCAGCAGCCTTCTAACAGGCTTCGAGGTAAGAAGTTAAAATTATGTAATGTAATACCGCATAGACAGTAGCCCCTGATGCTCGGTTCGGTGTTCGGAAAGAAAAGCCGGACTGAGGATCTAAAGAAGATATACGCAGGGTTGCTAAAAATTATGTCAATATGGGTTTGCAGGCTGCGCTGCTGACCTCTGCTGCACTGACTGCGGAGGTCGGTGCACTGAAGCAGGATCTCGAGCGGTCCGAGCAAGAGCTCGGCCGTGCCAAGAAGCAGCTCGAGGACAAAGAAGGTGAGTAACACCACTTTGAAAATTTACCTTACAGAAAAGGATTTAGGTTGCAATAAAAATAACAAGGATAACGTGGGTACTGCAGGGGCCACTAACGAGGTGGCTACCCTGAAGGAGGTTGTGTCCGCAGCCGAACGCAATGCGGCCGCGGAACGGGCAGAGCGAGAGAAGCAGGAGGCGCGGGTGGCGGAAGTGCGGCAAGAGCTCCAGGCTCTCATGGAAAAGCATGAGAGTTTGGAGCGCGACTCAAAGACTCGAGAGTCCGAGCTTGCCTCGGCTCTCGAAAGTGCCAAAGCCGCCAAGGCCAAGGCCCATAAGGCCCTTCAGGAGGTTGAGGATGTGAAGAAAATAGCGGCGGGTAAGGCATTTTTCATGCAAAGCAAGCATGTTAATGTAAACTACCTGACACTTACCCGAATTCGGAGCTCTCCAGGGGCGTTTGCAGATCTGCCTCGCAGTGTATCCGATGCTGCCGCATTCTACCGTGGCGAGGAGGGGAGCTCAATGGAGAAGGTCTTCTGGTCTCAGTACGCTGAGGCCGGCCTTCCGGTGCCCCCTAGCGACCAGCTGAAGCAGCTGGTCGAGCTCCACAAGGTAGCCGAGCAGGCCATGAAGGGCCTCATAGCCCGGCTGTGGCCTGGAGAGGCCATGCCTGGGAGCTACTTCGGCCTCGTGCGGCGGCTGGTGGATGCCTGCCCCTTGTTGGAGGTCGTCAAGCGCTCCGCCTTGATTGAAGGTGCTCGTCGGGCCCTTGCCCACGCAAAGGTGCACTGGGGCAGGCTGGATGCGGAGAAGCTTATCACTGACGCGCCGCCAGCGGGCAAGGAGTATCGTACACCCAAGATGTACTATAAGACTGTCCTGAAGGGTGCCCGCAAGATTGTGGATGAGTGCCCCAGAGATGTAATTATTGAGTAGACTCGCTATGTATTATCCTGTGTGCTGAAAACTTTGTTCATATGCGCTAAGCAACGCTTGTTTGATTTAAAATATTACCTTCTGTGCGGCCATTTATAAAATCTGAGAGATGGCAAGTTGTCGGCTTCGGCCCCCAAGCCACGAGTGCTGGGGTGTTCGGGATAAATTTGAGCACTCTTGTTCCCATTTTTGGGTCCATCTAGGGAGGCGCTCAACACAACGAACAAGGCAACCGGACTTATAATGCTTGAACACTCTCACTTAGCCATAGAATTCTATAATTTTAAATTTCGGTGAAGCCCCTAGTATTCGGAAGACCGAGTTCGGGGCGCTATACATGCCTTGGTCGGACATTATCCGGTTCTTCGCTTGACGCGGCATAAGTCTTTAAGGACTCGAAAAGACCTCTCAAACAGCGACCAGTCTCTCGCCTTATCATGACAGTCAGTTTTAGCTTTCTCCACTGAGGTGCTCGCCCAGCTCAATCGGGGCGCAATCGCAGTGGTTCTCCCAGTGCCACCTTAGCCGACAGAACGGAACGTAAGGTACCAAAACGTGGGAGCCGGGCAAACCCAACTATTGACCCAAGACATGATTCGGAGCCGATTCATATAATGCTATAAGTTTGGGGTGCCGCACTTGTGAAAGTGTTCGGACTTATCACACCATAGTGCGGGGAACCTAAGCCCCTGGTGTATTCAGCCGTACCAAAATATACGGGTGCAAGATGTCATTAGTGAACATATATGTAAAGTAATGCAATAGCAGGCAAAAAGTGCTGCATTGTTTATTCAAGGGATTCTGCTATGAGTGCGGAATGATACAAATAGTGCGGTAAGTAGGGGATTGGACTAATTAAACATGTCCCCCTCCAGGGGTGGGCTGCGGACTGGTGTATATAATCAAATTTAATGCTTGTAATGGAGACCACCTGAGTGTTCGTCGCAGCCTTCTTCCCTCCCTGGCTGTTGCATCATGAGTTTGGCGGGTTCACCGCCGGACAGGGCCTCTGGTGAACGGAGTCCTGTGTATACAAAGAAGGAAAATAATAAAAAAGAGCGACACACTTGTGAGCCCCTGGTGTGGTCGAGCCGCACTCTGGGTCCATTGTGGTCGTGCCCCTCCTCCTAGGCCCATGGTATCTCCAGAGCGTAATGATGTACGCGGAGGGTTGGTCTTGCAATCATGCAAGGGCTGGGGTTGGGGCCGCATTGCTACGCGTGCTCGGATCGTGCCAGGTGGTGTTGGTTGATGTTGCTCCGGGCGTGTTTAGCCGTGTCCGGCCGTTTAATGGCCGAACTCGAAAATTGCCTTAAAAGGCTGCTCTGTACTTCTGCCGCGAGAGCCGCTGTATGTTCCTCCGTTCGGAGGGAGCGTTCCATATTTCCGTTGACCGTGATGACTCCACGAGGGCCTAGCATCTTGAGCTTGAGGTATGCGTAATGCGGCACCGCGTTGAACTTTGCGAACGCGGTTCGTCCGAGCAGAGCATGATAGCCGCTGCGGAATGGGACTATGTCGAAGATTAACTCCTCGCTCCGGAAATTGTCCGGGGATCCGAAGACCACTTCCAGTGTGACTGAGCCTGTACAATTGGCCTCAACACCTGGTATGACGCCTTTGAAGGTCGTCTTTGTAGGTTTAATCCTTGAGGGGTCTATGCCCATCTTGCGCACTGTATCCTGATAAAGCAGGTTCAGGCTACTGCCGTCGTCCATCAGGACTCTCGTGAGGTGGAATCCATCGACGATTGGGTCTAAAACCAATGCGGCGAATCCGCCGTGGCAGATACTGGTCGGATGGTCTCTTCGGTCGAAAGTGATTGGGCAAGAGGACCATGGATTGAACTTAGGGGCGACTGGCTCCATCGCATATACGTCCCTTAGTGTACGCTTCCGCTCCCTCTTGGGTATATGGGTTGCGTATATCATGTTCACCGTCCGCACTTGTGGGGGAAAACCCTTCTGTCCTCTACTGTTCGTCGGTCGGGTCTCTTCCTCATCGTCGCTGTGCAGCCCCTTGTCGTTGTTTTCGGCAATTAACTTGCCTGCCTGCTTAAATACCCAACAATCTCTGTTTGTGTGATTAGCTGGCTTTTCGGGGGTGCCATGTATCTGGCATGAGCAGTCGAGTATTCGGTCCAAATTGGATGGACCCAGAGTGGTTCTTTTGAATGGCTTCTTCCGCTGACCGGGTTTAGAGCCTCGGAATCCGGCGTTAACTGCCGTATCCTCCTTGTCGTCGCCGTTAACGCGGCATTTATTTTTGCTTCGACGCGACCTGCCATTGTGGTCCTTAGTGTCCGAACTACCAGCATTTTTGCTGAGGTTGTTGCTGCGAGCTAGCTAGCTGTCCTCTCCCGCACAGAAGCGGGTCATTAATGATGTGAGGGCTGCCATGGATTTCGGCTTTTCCTGTCCTAGGTGCCGGGCTAGCCACTCGTCGCGGATGTTATGTTTGAAGGCTGCGAGGGCCTCTGCATCCGGACAGTCGATGATTTGATTTTTCTTTGTTAAGAACTGTGTCCAGAATTGCCTGGCCGATTCGTTTGGCTGCTGGATTATGTGTCTTAGGTCATCGGCGTCTGGTGGTCGCACATATGTGCCCTAGAAGTTGTCGAGGAATGCAGCTTCCAGGTCCTCCCAACACCCAATTGACTCTGCGGGCAGGCTGTTAAGCCAATGCCGAGCTGGTCCTTTAAGCTTGAGCGGGAGGTATTTGATGGCGTGGAGATCGTCGCCGCGGGCCATATGGATATGAAGGAGATAATCTTCGATCCAAACCGCGGGGTCTGTCATGCCATCGTAGGATTCAATGTTTACGGGTTTAAACCCTTCCGGGATTTGATGATCCATTACTTCGTCAGTGAAGCATAGCGGGTGTGCGGCGCCTCTGTATTGAGCAATATCACAACATAGCTCAAGGGAGCGTCGTCTGCTGTGTTCGGCCCGGCCGGGGTTGTTGTATCCGGCTCGACGGTATTCGTCCTGGGTCGTGGGGCGCCCACGTGATCCATATATAGATCTGGATTGCCTTGCTTTATCCTCCAATATATCCCGCAAGTCCGGCGCGTTCCCTCGTGGCTTCGTACTTTTCGAGCGATGCCGGGGTACGGTCTTGATGGAAGGCCTAGATGCCTCTCTGTCATGACCACGGGGTGGTTGGTCAGCCGTATTGTGCGCTAGTGATGAAGGTATGTATGCTTCCTCTTCTAATCGGGGGAGCAACTTGCATTTTGGGTAGCTCTTGGAGGGGCGTTCGAGTTCATACTCTTCGGCCGCGAGGACCTCGGTCCATCTGTCGGCCAGCAGGTCTTGATCAGCTTGAAGCTGCTGCTGCTTTTTCTTTAGGCTATTTGCTGTGGCCATTAGCCTGCGTTTGAAACGCTCCTGTTCGATGGGATCCTTGGGCACGACGAATTCGTCGTTGTTGAGGCTTGCCTCATCTTCGGAGGGAGGTATGTAATTATCATCCTCGACCTCTTCGTCTGCCGCTCTCTCGTGAGGGCTTGCTTCTGCATCCTCCTGCGCTGAATCTTGCAGGAGGGGATTGTCTTCGGCACTCTCTGGGGTATTATTATCTCCTGTGCCAGAATGTCCATTCTTGCTGTGGCGGGATTTAGAGCGGCACCGCTGACGTCGGCGCTTGGGCTGTTTCTTTAAGGAATCTGCCTCCGCTGCTTCTTCGCCGTCCCCATCTTTTGGGGTGTCCACCATGTATATGTCGTATGACGAGGTGGTTTCCAGTGCCCTGTAGGCGCTGGTTCTTGTTCGTCTCCGGCATCGTCGTCCATACCGTCGATGTCTTCGGAGTCATAGTCTAGCATGTCGGTCAGATCGTCGACAGTGGCTACAAAGTGGGTGGTGGGTGGGTCTTGAATTTCTTCGTCGTCCGCGTCCCAACCGTCCTGGCCATAATCCGGCCAGGGCTCTTCGGATAGGGAGAGATGCTTTAGCGAATTTAGGATGTCGCCAAAGGGTGAGTGCTGAAAGATGTCCGCAGCGATGAACTCCAGGATCGGCGCCCAATCGGATTCGATTGGCAAGGGCGCAGGAGGTTCGGAGTCCGGCAGGGAGTCCGGCACCTCGGAGTCATGAGCTTTATAGGGGACAAGGTCATTGTTCGGCTCCATCGCCACGGATGTTGCAGCTCCCGAGGCGGTGTCCAGCCACTCGTCCTCGATCTGCGCGATCGGCTCCGAACTATGAGTCGGAGCGGATTCATGTGCGGCCTCCAAGGCACTGTCCGGCGGCAGAGCTAGATCGTGCCCATCGCGACAGTGCGGCACGCTCGGCTGCGGATCGGATCCATCGAAGATCAAGTCTCCGCGGATGTCCGCCGTGAAGTTTAGGCTTCCAAATCTGACCTGACGGCCAGGGGCGTAGCTTTCGATCTGCTCCAGATGGCCAAGTGAATTAGCCCGCAGAGCGAAGCCGCCGAATACGAAGATCTGTCCGGGGAGAAAAGTCTCACCTTGGACAGCGTTGTTGTTGATTGAAGAAGCCATCGAGCCTATCGGTGACGACACAGAGGAACTCTCAATAAAAGCACCAATGTCGGTGTCAAAACCGGCGGATCTCGGGTAGGGGGTCCCGAACTGTGCGTCTAGGCGGATGGTAACAGGAGACAAGGGACACGATGTTTTACCCAGGTTCGGGCCCTCTTGATGGAGGTAAAACCCTACGTCCTGCTTGATTAATAATGATGATGTGTATTACAAGAGTGGATCTACCACGAGATCAAGGAGGCTAAACCCTAGAAGCTAGCCTATGGTATGATTGTTGTAATGGATGTTGTGTCCTACGGACTAAAACCCTCCGGTTTATATAGACACCGGAGAGGGCTAGGGTTACACAGAGTCGGTTACAATGGTAGGAGATCTACATATCCGTATCGCCAAGCTTGCCTTCCACGCCAAGGAAAGTCCCATCCGGACACGGGACAGAGTCTTCAATCTTGTATCTTCGTAGTCTTGGAGTCCGGCGGACGATGATAGTCCAGCTGTCCGGACACCCCCTAGTCCAGGACTCCCTCACACCTTTGAAGGACTCCGGTTGTGCTTTTCTTATAGAGTTCTCCCTCATGGACCTTGTAGGCTTTAGATCGCCGGACTATGCAGCGGGCCTCATTTTGGTCTTCGGGAAGTTCCTGCCTAAGCAAGTAGGCTAGGAATGGTTCTGTCCATGGGGCGATTACTGCCATTATGTCATGGGCTGAAGGTGTTATTTCATCGACTGAATCGCCGGTTATGTCAGATTGCTCTGTGTCGGTTGGTGCGGCTGCTTCCGGTTTGTTATTTCCGGACTCCTCTTCCCATAGTACGGATGGCTTAAAGAGCCGTTCCAGGAAGATGTTTGGAGGGACAGCGTCACGTTTTGCGCTGATGCATGCCAGTACGTCGGCTGCTTGGTTATTATCCCGGGCTACGTGGTGGAATTCGAGTCCTTCGAACCGAGCTGACAGTTTGAGGGCAGCGTTACGATAGGCTGCCATTTTCAGATCCTTGGCATCAAAGTCTCCATTTACTTGGGATATTGCAAGGTTTGAATCCCCGCGCACCTCTAGGCGTTGAATGCCCATGGAGATTGCCATCCGGAGGCCGTGTAAAAGGGCCTCGTATTCGGCTGCGTTGTTGGAGTCCGTGTACATTATCTGAAATACGTATTGGACTGTGTCCCCGGTTGGGGACGTCAATACGACGCCAGCCCCCAATCCGGCCAACATTTTAGAGCCGTCGAAGTGCATAATCCAATTGGAGTATGCGCCGTACTCTTTAGGGAGTTCGACTTCGGTCCATTCAGCGACAAAGTCAGCCAAAACTTGTGACTTTATAGCTCGCCGAGGTTTGTAAGTTATATCGAATGGTAAGAGCTCAATGGCCCATTTTGCAATCCTGCCCATCGCGTCGCGGTTGTTTATAATGTCGTTGAGGGGTACTTCGGAGGCCACTGTTATCGAACACTCTTGAAAGTAGTGTCGGAGCTTCCGGGATGCCATGAACACCGCATACGCTATCTTTTGATAGTGCGGGTAACGGGACTTGCAGGGGGTTAACATAGTGGATACATAGTACACTGGTTTTTGAAGAGGGAATTTATGCCCTTCTGTCTCTCGTTCGACGACGAGTACCGCGCTTACAACTTGATGTGTTGCCGCGATGTATAACAACATTGGTTCGCCCAGGTTGGGCGCAGCCAGGACCGGATTTGTTGCCAATATGGCTTTTATTTCTTCGAGTCCGGCAGTGGCAGCATCCGTCCACTCGAAGTGTTCGGTGCGCCTAAGGAGGCGATAGAGGGGCAATGCCTTTTCTCCCAGGCGGGAGATAAAGCGGCTTAGAGCCGCCATGCATCCAGTCAATTTTTGTATTTGTTTGAGGTCCTTTGGGATATCCAGCTGTGAGAGAGCTCGGATCTTGGCTGGGTTCGATTCGATTCCTCTGCCGGATACAATGAAGCCCAGGAGCTTTCCGGCTGGTACGCCGAAAACGCATTTTTCTGGATTCAGCTTGATGTCATATGCTCTGAGGTTGTCGAATGTGAGCCTCAAGTCATCTACTAGAGTTTCGACGTGTTTGGTTTTGACGACTACGTCGTCTACGTATGCCTCTACTGTTTTGCCGATCTGGGTGGCCAGACATGTTTGAATCATGCGCTGATATGCTGCGCCGGCGTTTTTAAGTCCGAAGGGCATCGTGTTGAAGCAGAATGGTCCATATGGAGTGAGGAATGCCGTTGCGGCTTGGTCCGCTTCCGCCATCTTGATTTGATGGTAGCCGGAGTATGCGTCAAGGAAGCACAATGAATCGTGTCCTGCGGTAGCGTCAATTATCTGGTCGATGCGGGGGAGGGGGAAGGGATCCTTTGGGCAGGCCTTGTTGAGGTCTTTAAAATCGACACATAGGCGCCAGGATTTGTCCTTCTTTGGTACCATTACCAGGTTTGCTAGCCAATCCGGATGTTTGATGTCTCTGATGAATCTGGCTTCCAATAGTTTGGCTAGCTCTTCTCCCATTGCCTGTCTTTTGGGTTCGGAAAATCGTTGAAGAGCCTGTTTGACTGGCTTGAATCCTTTTAGGATGTTTAGGCTGTGTTCTGCCAATCTGCATGGGATTCCGGGCATATCCAAAGGGTGCCAGGCGAAAATGTCCCAATTTTCCTGAAGGAATTCTCGCAGTGCGGCGTCTACCTCAGGGTTCAACTGTGCCCCGATGGAAGCCATCTTTGTCGGGTCCGTTGGATGGACCTGGAATTTTACTATTTCGTCCGCTGGTTTAAAGGAGGTGGACTTGGATCTCTTATCAAGTATCACATCGTCCCTATTCACAGTAGAGCGCAGCGCGGTGAGTTCTTCTGCCGCTAGGGCTTCGGATAATGCCTCCAGGGCTAATGCGGCTGTCTTGTTTTCAGCGCGAAGTGCTATGTCCGGATCACCAACGAGAGTGATTATTCCGCCGGGCCCAGGCATTTTGAGCTTCATGTACCCGTAATGGGGTACGGCTTGAAAAATTGTGAATGCCTCTCGTCCTAATATAGCATGATATCCGCTGTTGAACGGGGCCACTTGGAACGTGACTTCTTCGGATCTGTAATTGTCCGGCGAGCCGAACACCTCATCGAGTGTGATTTTTCCGGTGCAGCGTGCTTCCCGGCTAGGGATTATTCCTCTGAAGGTTGTGCTGCTTCACTCAATGCGGCTCCAGTCTATTTCCATTTTTTGAAGAGTTTCCTCGTAGATGAGGTTTAATCCGCTGCCGCCATCCATGAGGACCTTGGTAAGTCGAAAGCCGTACACTATTGGACTAAGTACTAGTGCGGCTGGTGCTCGGGCTGTTCGAAATTTAGGTTCGTCGCTGGCGTTGAAGGTGATGGCTGTGTCGCTCCATGGATTTGTTGTTGCTACTTGGTAGACTTCGGCAAGGCTGCGGATTGTTCGTTTCCGCATATTATTTGATGCGAAAGTCTCGAAGACTGTTGATACCATACCAGTATTGTTGGAGTGGTTTTCCGGGGCTAGAAGCTCCTCGCCACTTTTGGCCACCTGCCGTAATATCCAACATGCTCGAAGGCTATGTGTTGGGATGGCGCCCTCTGTACCGAGAATTTTACAGGGTCCGCTAAGCCATCCCTCCAGTACGGTTCCGTGCCCTTTGTGGGGTTTTTGCTTTTTGGTTTTTGTACCTGGTGCCTGAGTGTAATGCACCCTTTTGTTGCAGACTAGGGTTGTATTCGGGGCCGGATTGTCCCAAAACTTATTTTCGGTTTTTCGGAAACTCTCCATCGCACAGTACTTTCGTACTATGGACGCCAGGTCGGCGAAGCGTGTAATTTCACGACGGCTGACGGCGTTCAAGATTCCCTCGTCCGTGCAATTTTTGCAGAAAATTGAGATTGCGTTTTCCTCTCGGCAGTCCTTTATCCTGTTCATAACCAGGAGGAATCTGGCCCAGTAGTGATGTACTGTTTTAGCGGGCTCTTGCCGAATTAGAGATAGATCGCATATGTCTGGGCGGGTGGGTGGAATTAAGTCCGGAACCTTACCCATCTCGAGGCTCAAGGGCCGAGAAGTTTCCAAATTTGGAAGCTTGGATTGCTGGACGTTGTCCAGCGAGTCCGGTCCGATGCCTGACTTTAGGTTCAGTGCTTGATCGAAGTCCGTCCCTCCGCGGGAATCCGGCATGGAGGGTTCGGGAGCCCGGACATGACTAGTTTTCAATACAAGAGAAGAGTCACCGCGTTGTTCCTCTACCACTGCAACGTGGTGGGTGACCTGGGGAGAGTTAATCTCTCTCAGATCGGTTTTAAGCCCAATTTGATTGTAGTCTGTAGCGACTCCCAGGGCGGCGATGCGATCCAAGAGCTCGTTTACGGATGAGAGCTCTATTGGATCCAGCCGCTCGGCGAATTTCGAGCTGACGTGAAGATTGCTTTTGATGACCTGAGAGGTCATTGTCGAAGCGGTGGCCGGACAGGCGGTCATAAGAAAACCACCTAGCCGGATAGTTTGGCCGGCGGCCAAGGCTTCTTTGGCGAAAATACCGTCCTTGAAGACGGGAGGAGGCATCCTTCCTATCGGTGACAGCACAGAGGAACTCTCAATGAAAGCACCAATGTCGGTGTCAAAACCGGCGGATCTCGGGTAGGGGGTCCCGAACTGTGCGTCTAGGCGGATGGTAACAGGAGACAAGGGACACGATGCTTTTACCCAGGTTCGGGCCCTCTCGATGGAGATAAAACCCTACTCCTTCTTGATTGATATTGATGATATGGGTAGTACAAGAGTGGATCTACCACGAGATCAAGGAGGCTAAACCCTAGAAGCTAGCCTATGGTATGATTGTTGTAATGGTTGTTCGTCCTACGAACTAAAACCCTCCGGTTTATATAGACACCGGGGAGGGCTAGGGTTACACAGAGTCGGTTACAATGGTAGGAGATCTACATATCCGTATTGCCAAGCTTGCTTTCCACGCCAAGGAAAGTCCCATCCGGACACGGGATGAAGTCTTCAATCTTGTATCTTCATAGTCTTGGAGTCCGGCTGACGATGATAGTCCGGCTGTCCGGACACCCCCTAGTCCAGGACTCCCTCAGTGGGACTAGTTGATGAGACATACACTAACAAATAATCACCCTCATTGTCTTAATGGGTAAAGTTAGCAACATAGTAGTCTTGCTTAAAGAGAGGTATTAGTTTATTTAATCGGTGCCAATTAGCTCAACACTCAAAGCATTGCCATTTATCATAGGTTGCAAAACTTTAACGTGCAAAGATAAAGGAGTTTCTCATGACAGTAGCACGATACAAATAGATATGACAGCAAACTAATATGGATGAAGGCCTTAGGCCTGTACCAACCTGAGGAAAAAGCTTATTCATGTAGTCCCATAAGAGATGATAAAGCACTCATAGGAATCACTCAATAGTATATATTTTTGTGCACTTCAAATGTATGGTTGAAATCACTCTTGTTTTACCAGTGCTGAGATTATATCCAAAGATTATCAAGAACTTCCAGCAGAGTTAAAGCACTGGCTAGGATACAGTTCACTGTATTGTCTTGTGTAGTTCCACTAAAATGTATGATTGGCACAACATGATCCCTGTTTGCACAAGTAGGAACAAGGTGAAACCTTCATTAGCTTAGTGAGAAAGGATAGAAAGACATTAGCATATTACTCTAACAGTAGCATCAAATTCATGATGGACAATACGCAAAACGT
Organism: Triticum timopheevii; assembly: GCA_963921465.1. Classification (NCBI taxonomy): domain Eukaryota; kingdom Viridiplantae; phylum Streptophyta; class Magnoliopsida; order Poales; family Poaceae; genus Triticum; species Triticum timopheevii. The sequence goes on along the minus strand of OY997268.1, from coordinate 177,274,140 downwards.
TGCCTCATCGAACCAATGGCAATAAATTGACATGCAAAACAATAGCACTATTATGTCATGACACTAATAATATTCTCTCCTTGCTCCACCACATGATTCACCTCCATAGACAAACATACACACGTACATGATTCATCATAGGGTGCTACTAAAGATTTGTTTAACTTTGACCGGAAAATTAGGCAGCAATAAATTAGTGGTACTTAAGTACTCGTAATTAATTGAGACAACAGAAGTGGAAGGGCTCCCTAGAGGATTGTCTCACATGTAAGGTAGTCGTTGTCGTAGCCCTTGAATGGCCTCGACTGAGGACTCTGGCTTCGGCAAGATCGCCCTGGCACTGTTTATTCTTCTTCTTCTTCCTCTTCATGCTCTGTTTCTCTTTCTCCTCACCAGTTGGTGAAACCAAGTACATGATTGGCCTTCCATTTCAGAATTGGTTTTGTCAGTGAGGGAGTACAAGTGTAATAGTAAAAAATAGCATTATTTTCTCATGGCAGTCGCAAAATAGAAGGTTATGGCGCCAATATTGATGATGAGGATTAAATATCATTCTTACCTAAAGGAAGGTTATGGCGCCAATATTGATGATGAGGATTGGAACACAGATCTCCCTTTGTGCAGTTCCACCGTAATGAACCAACTGTTCCATTCTGACATTCCAGTTAAACGGCACAAAAGTCACTTCTTTTAAGAAGAGTTTTGTGCAGTGCACCAAAAGGTCACAATAGCAACCAGGTGAAATGGATATCCCTGTTTGCACAAAAAGCTACAGAGGAAACAGTCAGAGTCTCAAACAATTACAGGCAAAAACATTTGGCTAAACTTGTCATGGCTTATAACAGTGGCATGGCTTCATTTTACCAGGGGCATTAGATTAAGAACAGCTAAATATTTGGTATAAGGGCATGGGACAGTGGGTGCACCAGCAGTCCAGCACCATGTACCTAAACATGGGCATAAACTGGTGATTCATAGTTTGTTGCCCCGAGAAACAAACATCCAAGAAACATATCTGGGTTGGTCCCATTTTTGTTCACTCTAGCCACCTACTCCTATGTGTGGATAGCAAATCTAGTCCTGGTCATACCACTGTGTACAACGTTACCCCTATATTCCCCTTTTCGACCAAGAGACCGGTTGGATGACCAGTCTGTACTACTTTCACCCCCTTTCCTTCCTATTTGTACCAAGTCTGATGTACATACTAAATTCCCCCACCCCCACTTTATTTCTTGTTTGAACCAAGTATAATATTCGACTCCCTGAAGTAGCTTTACCTCTAACAATAGAAGAAGAAAATTAGGTGACGTTGGACCATCCGACATAGCGAGCTGGGGAAGTAGAGCTAAGGCGGTTTCGAAGGAAGATATACCTAAAGGTCGTCGGGATGTGGATAGGTGGGTGGCGGGAGGCCGGATCCGCCCACACTAGGGCAACGACGAAGGGATCGAAGGACCTGCCGCGCCGGCGCTCGGCCAGAGATAACGGTGCGGCCGGCAGTGGGTCTCCTCCCTCGCTATCGAGGACGGCCTAAACGCTGGCCCTCCTCCCCTTCACTGGCAGAGGGGGATACGTCCGGATATATAACCAGCGGTGAGGATAGAAATACAGTGTTTTTTGAAGGGAGAAAGATAGTGTTACCACCCCTATCTTGTTTAGATCTGGAGAGGATGAGAGTGTGTGAATGGAGCAACCCTAGCAAGCAAGCGCGGAGGCTCCGGCCTATATATACGTAGTGGGGTAGTTTTCCTTTTTCACTCCATCAAAACAATCGTTTAAAATTGTGTACTACGTGCCAGGTCGCCATTTTTTTTGTTCTTGATTGTTTCTTGAGATAGCTACCCGCTTGTTCCCAGTGGTGTTACGGTGTGCCAAGTTGCACTTTGTATCGTTCAATTCTGGTACAAGTCCCTCCATTAAATGAACAACCACCCCCTCGTAAAAATTGTGAACAAGCCCACGGCTAAAATTATCGGAAACGTGGGTTGCCCCAACATTCATTATTATTTATATTTTCTACTCCCTCTGTTCCTAAATATAAGTCTTTTTTATTAGCCACACCTAAGACAAGAATTTTTTTATTAGCAGTGAACCCCACATGTCATAGACACAAAAAGTGTGGCAAGATTCCCTTAGGCAAGCCAAAGTGTGTCTAACAATTTGAGCAACTCAAGTTAGGAAAGTGTGGCAAGTGTGGGAAAAATAATGTGGCAACATAAGACAAACATAGTCACAATCCAAACAGCCCCGTAATTTTTTGTGACATGCATGAAAGTTTGGTTAGTTAAATTTATTGTCAAAATTTGGCAAGGTTCATCAAATCAACACATGAAAGTATCGAAAGGAAAGTCACGGCATGCATGCATGCATGCGTTGTACTCCCTCCGTTTCCAAATATAAGTCTTTTTAGAGATTGCAACAAGTGACTACATACAAAGCAAAATATATCTACATACATCCGTATGTTGTAGTCCATTTGAAATGTATAAAAAGACTTATATCGAGTGCAATGCTTTGATGTGTCGCGTCAACTCGTACAAGACCGAGAAGTTTGATTACTACAATGCCCTCTCCCTCGCGGACTGAGCTCCGATGCCTTAACTGCACCTGCCTTTGGCTGCATGACAGGTGGGCCAACCACTTGTTGGGCCCACCTGTCATAGACGCAAAGGCAGGAGCAGTAAGTCAATGAAGCTACGTCCCTCCCTCGCGCATGAGTGTGGTGGCTGGCAGGACTAGTAGAAGCTTTCTCTACACGCTATCCCTCCCGCACGAGGTGGACAGACATGCAACAATGGATTCGATACTTAGAAGTAGGAGTAACATCATTTTTCGTCTTCTCGAAGAGGCGAAGAGCCAAACGCAACCCGAACGTGGCAGTTGCAAACGCTCGCGTGGTAGTCTTTGTGCAGGGGTGGGGCGTGGTGCGGTGCCTTGGAGCACGCATATAGCCAGGCTCTTGCATGAGACAAAATTGCTATTTGAGCCCACTATTGTAGTACTAGTACTTGCTAGTATAGCCCTGTAAACCATAAAGGAGTATTTGCCTTTCTAGAGATTTCAGCAAGTGACTAGACTACACCGCGTGTAGTACTCCCTCCCTTCCGGTATATAGGGCTCAAATCTCAAATCTCATCAACCAAGGAATTTTGCGATTGGAGGAATGTATCTCATACTTTACAAAACTACCCTAATTAAACTCATGCATTAATTACGTAGTTCTCTCGTTTTCCTCTCCGCCTTGGTTGTAGTGCACAATATTGAGCACTCCTATATGACTAGCCGCTCTATCTACATACGGGACATCAAAGCATCCGGGCCTGCATGCCATCCATCAAATCACAGCGAGGTGCTACAGTCGAGACTCGCCGGTCACCCCGGTGTGCCCGTCATATCACAAAACCCACACCTTTACCAGTAGTGGTAAAAAGTCCTCGAAGTTGGACTGGACGAAGCAACCATCATTTTACTAGAACGCTCGTTGAAGCCCTTTCTCCCCTTTCTTGAAGAAAAACTCACTCCAGGCTACTCACTTCTGCCATTTTTCTTCTATACCGACGAAGGAAAGGTGGGTGAATCAGTGATGCTGCTATATTTTCATTCCAAGAATCTTCTTTTTGTGAAGTACCAACCGATTCTCATAGCCTATTCTTTTCCCGTTTTCATCGCGATTGTGGTTTCCTTTCGATTGCTTTTTGTTTGTCAGTTCATTGATGGATCTTGTTGCACTAGGGAAAGAGTTGCCGGCGGACAACCCACTAGAGACAGCGATCTCCAGGAAGCGAGCACCGACCAACGAGTTGACCATGTTGGCGGGCCAACCCATGGAGACGAAGAACTCCAAGAAACAAGCAATGGCCAAAGAGTTGACGACGTTGGTGAACGAACTCCGCAGAGAAAGTTGGAAGAACAGCAAGGGCCCCACCGTGCCTTCCCCAGAAACTTTGATGGCCACCTATGCGAGGCTCAAGGCCGAGTTTGAGGAGATAGTCGCTATTGAGAAGCAGTATTCCCCTGGCAAGGTGATTGTTGGAAATATGCGCTAGAGGCAATAATAAAAGCATTATTATTATATTTCTTTGTTCATGATAATTGTCTTTATTCATACTATAATTGTATTATCCGGAAATCGTAATACATGTGTGAATAACAAACACCAACATGTCCCTAGTAAGCCTCTAGTTGACTAGCTCGTTGATCAATAGATAGTCATGGTTTCCTGGCTATGGACATTGGATGTCATTGATAACGGGATCACATCATTAGGATAATGATGTGATGGACAAGACCCAATCTTAAGCATAGCGTGAGATCGTGTAGTTCGTTTGCTAGAGCTTTTCTAATGTCAAGTATCTTTTCCTTTGACCATGAGATCGTGTAACTCCCGGATACCGTAGGAGTGTTTTGGGTGTATCAAACGTCACAACGTAACTGGGTGACTATAAAGGTGCATTACAGGTATCTCCGAAAGTGTCTGTTGGGTTGACACGAATCGAGACTGGGATTTGTCACTCCGTATGACGGAGAGATATCACTGGGCCAACTCGGTAATGCATCAACATAATGAGCTCAAAGTGACCAAGTGTCTGGTCACGGGATCATGCATTACGGTACGAGTAAAGTGACTTGCCGGTAACGAGATTGAACGAGGTATTGGGATACCGACGATCGAATCTCGGGCAAGTAACATATCGATTGACAAAGGGAATTGCATACGGGGTTGATTAAATCCTCGACATCATGGTTCATCCGATGAGATCATCGTGGAGCATGTGGGAGCCAACATGGGTATCCAGATCCCGCTGTTGGTTATTGACCGGAGAGCGATCTCGGTCATGTCTACATGTCTCCCGAACCCGTAGGGTCTACACACTTAAGGTTCGGTTACGCTAGGGTTGTAGGGATATGTATATGCAGTAACCCGAATGTTGTTCGGAGTCCCGGATGAGATCCCGGACGTCACGAGGAGTTCCGGAATGGTCCGGAGGTAAAGATTTATATATGGGAAGTCCTGTTTCGGGCATCGGGACAAGTTTCGGGGTTATCGGTATTGTACCGGGACCACCGGAAGGGTCCCGGGGGTCCACCGGGTGGGTCCACCTGTCCCGGGGGGCCACATGGGCTGTAGGGGGTGCGCCTTGGCCTACATGGGCCAAGGGCACCAGCCCCACATAGGCCCATGCGCCTAGGGTTTGAGGAGGAGGAGTCCTAGGAGGGGAAGGCACCTCCTAGGTGCCTTGGGGGGGAGGGAAACCCCCCTTGGCCGCCGCCCCCTAGGAGATTGGATCTCCTAGGGCCGGCCACCCCCCCTTGGCCCTCCTATATATAGTGGGGGAGAGGAGGGACTCCATACCTTGGCCTTTGGTTGCCTCCTTCTCCCTCTCCAACACCTCCTCCTCCTCCATAGTGCTTAGCGAAGCTCTGCCGGAGTACTGCAGCTCCATCAACACCACGCCGTCGTGCTGCTGCTGGTGCCATCTCCCTCAACCTCTCCTCCCTCCCTTGCTGGATCAAGAAGGAGGAGACCTGGCTGTTCGGTACGTGTGTTGAATGCGGAGGTGCCGTTCGTTCGGTGCTAGGATCTCCGGTGATTTGGATCACGTCGTGTTTGACTACATCATCCCCGTTCTTTGAACGCTTCCGCTCGCGATCTACAAGGTACGTAGATGCATCTAATCACTCGTTGCTAGATGAACTCATAGATGGATCTTGGTGAAACCGTAGGAAATTTTTTGTTTTCTGCAACGTTCCCCAACAGTGGCATCATGAGCTAGGTCTATGCGTAGTTCTCTTGCACGATTAGAACACAATTTGTTGTGGGCGTAGATTTGTCAACTTTCTTGCCGCTACTAGTTTATCTTGCTTCAGCGGTATTGTGGGATGAAGCGGCCCGGACCAACCTTACACGTACGCTTACGTGAGACCGGTTCCACCGACTAACATGCACTAGTTGCATAAGGTGGCTGGCGGGTGTCTGTCTCTCCTACTTTAGTTGAAGCGGATTCGATGAAAAGGGTCCTTATGAAGGGTAAATAGAAGTTGACAAATCACGTTGTGGTTTCACGTAGGTAAGAAAACGTTCTTGCTAGAACCCTACTTCAGCCACGTAAAACTTGCAACAACAATTAGAGAACGTCTAACTTGTTTCTGCAGCAAGTGCTTTGTGATATGATATGGCCAAAGTTGTGATGAATGATGAATGATCTATATGTCATGTATGAGATGTTCATGCTATTGTAATAGGAATCACGACTTGCATGTCGATGAGTATGACAACCGGCAGGAGCCATAGGAGTTGTCTTTATTTTTTGTATGACCTGCGTGTCATTGAAGAACGCCATGTAAGCTACTTTACTTTATTACTAAACGCGTTAGTCATAGAAGTAGAAGTAGTCGTTAGCGTGACAACTTCATGAAGACATGATGATGGAGATCATGATGATGGAGATCATGGTGTCATGCCGGTGACAAGATGATCATGGAGCCCCGAAGATGAAGATCAAAGGAGCTATATGATATTGGCCATATCATGTCACTACTTTATATAATTGCATGTGATGTTTATTATGTTTTATGCATCTTGTTTACTTAGGGCGACGGTAGTAAATAAGATGATGCCTTACAAAATTTCAAGAAGTGTTCTCCCCTAACTGTGCACCGTTGCTACAGTTCGTCGTTTCGAAGCACCACGTGATGATCGGGTGTGATAGATTCTTACATTCACATACAACGGGTGTAAGACAGTTTTACACAGTGAAAACACTTAGGGTTAACTTGACGAGCCTAGCATGTACAGACATGGCCTCGGAACACGGAGACCGAAAGGTCGAACACGAGTCGTATGGAAGATACGATCAACATGAGAATGTTCACCGATGATGACTAGTCCGTCTCACGTGATGATCGGACACGGCCTAGTCGACTCGGATCGTGTAACACTTAGATGACCAAAGGGATGTCAAATCTGAGTGGGAGTTCATTATAATTTGATTAGATGAACTTAATTATCATGAACTTAGTCTAAATGTTTTACAATATGTCTTGTAGATCAAATGGACAACGTAGTCCTCAACTTCAACGCGTTCCTAGAGAAAACCAAGCTGAAAGACGATGGCAGCAACTATACGGACTGGGTCCGGAACCTGAGGATCATCCTCATAGCTGCCAAGAAAGATTATGTCCTACAAGCACCGCTAGGTGATGCACATGTTCTCCCTGCAGAACAAGACGTTATGAACGCTTGGCAGGCACGTTCCGATGACTACTCCCTCGTTCAGTGCGGCATGCTTTACAGCCTAGAGCCGGGGCTCCAAAAGCGTTTTGAGAGACATGGAGCATATGAGATGTTCGAAGAGCTGAAAATGGTTTTCCAAGCTCATGCCCGGGTCGAGAGATATGAAGTCTCCGACAAATTCTTCAGCGGTAAGATGGAGGAAAATAGTTCTGTCAGTGAGCACATACTCACTATGTCTGGGTTACATAACCACTTGACTCAGCTGGGAGTTAATCTCCCGGATGATGCGGTCATTGACAGAATCCTCCAGTCGCTTCCACCAAGCTACGAGAGCTTTGTGATGAACTTCAATATGCAGGGGATGGAAAAGACCATTCCTGAAGTATTTGCTATGCTGAAATCAGCAGAGGTAGAAGTCAAGAAGGAACATCAAGTGTTGATGGTCAATAAAACCACTAAGTTCAAGAAGGGCAAGGGTAAAAAGAACTTCAAGAAGGACGGCAAGGTGGTTGCCGCGCCCAGCAAGCAAGCTGCTGGGAAGAAGCCAAAGAATGGACCCAAGCCCGAGACTGAGTGCTTTTATTGCAAGGAAAGTGGTCACTGGAAGCGGAACTGCCCCAAATACTTAGCGGACAAGAAGGCCGGCAAAACCAAAGGTATATTTGATATACATGTAATTGATGTGTACCTTACCAGTAATCGTAGTGACTCCTGGGTATTTGATACCGGTGCCGTTGCTCATATTTGTAACACACAGCAGGAGCTGCGGAATAAACGGAGACTGGCGAAGGACGAGGTGACGACGCGCGTCGGGAATGGTTCCAAGGTCGATGTGATCGCCGTCGGCACGCTACCTCTACATTTACCTACGGGATTAGTTTTTAACCTCAATAATTGTTATTTTGTGCCAAGTTTGAGCATGAACATTGTATCAGGATCTCGTTTAATTCGAGATGACTACTCATTTAAATCCGAGAATAATGGTTGTTCTATTTATATGAGAGATATGTTTTATGGTCATGCTCCGATGGTGAATGGTTTATTCTTTATGAATCTCGAGCGTAATGCTACACATATTCATAGTGTAAGTACCAAAAGATGTAAGATTGATAGTGATAGTCCCACATACTTGTGGCACTGCCGCCTTGGTCACATAGGTGTCAAACGCATGAAGAAGCTCCATGCTGATGGACTTTTAGAGTCTCTTGATTACGAATCATTTGACACGTGCGAACCATGCCTCATGGGTAAAATGACCAAGACTCCATTCTCAGGAACAATGGAGCGAGCAACCAACTTATTGGAAATCATACATACTGATGTGTGCAGTCCAATGAGTATTGAGGCTCGCGGTGGCTATCGTTATGTTCTCACCCTCACTGATGACTTGAGTAGATATGGGTATGTCTACTTAATGAAACACAAGTCTGAGACCTTTGAAAAGTTCAAGGAATTTCAGAGTGAAGTTGAGAATCAACGTGACAGAAAAATCAAGTTTCTACGATCAGATCGTGGAGGAGAATACTTGAGTCACGAGTTTGGTACACACTTAAGAAAATGTGGAATAGTTTCACAACTCACGCCGCCTGGAACACCTCAGCGTAATGGTGTGTCCGAACGTCGTAATTGCACTCTATTAGATATGGTACGATCTATGATGTCTCTTGCCGATTTACCACTATCTTTTTGGGGCTATGCTTTAGAGACTGCCGCATTCACTTTAAATAGGGCACCGTCGAAATCCGTTGAGACGACACCGTATGAATTGTGGTTTGGGAAGAAACCTAAACTGTCGTTTCTAAAAGTTTGGGGTTGCGATGCTTATGTCAGGAAACTTCAACCTGAAAAGCTCGAACCCAAATCGGAAAAATGCGTCTTCATAGGATACCCTAAAGAAACTATTGGGTATATCTTCTACCTCAGATCCGAAGGCAAAGATCTTTGTTGCCAAGAATGGGTCCTTTCTGGAGAAAGAGTTTCTCTCGAAAGAAGTAAGTGGGAGGAAAGTAGAGCTTGATGAAGTATTACCTCTTGAACCGGAAAATGGCGCAACTCAAGAAAATGTTCCTGAGGTGCCTGCACCGACTAGAGAGGAAGTTAATGATGATGATCAAGATACTTCTGATCAAGCTCCTACTGAAATTTGAAGGTCCACAAGGACACGTTCCGCACCAGAGTGGTACGGCAACCCTGTCTTGGAAATCATGTTGTTAGACAACAGTGAACCTTCAAACTATGAAGAAGCGATGGCGGGCCCGGATTCCGACAAATGGCTAGAAGCCATGAAATCCGAGATAGGATCCATGTATGAAAATGAAGTATGGACTTTGACTGACTTGCCCGTAGAACGGCGAGCCATAGAAAATAAATGGATCTTTAAGAAGAAGACAGACGCGGATGGTAATGTGACCATCTATAAAGCTCGGCTTGTCGCTAAGGGTTATCGACAAGTTCAAGGGGTTGACTATGATGAGACTTTCTCACCGGTAGCGAAGCTGAAGTCCGTCCGAATCATGTTAGCAATTGCCGCATTTTATGATTATGAAATTTGGCAAATGGACGTCAAAACGGCATTCCTTAATGGTTTCCTTAAGGAAGAATTGTATATGATGCAGCCGAAAGGTTTTGTCGATCCTAAGAATGCTGACAAGGTGTGCAAGCTCCAACGCTCGATTTATGGGCTGGTGCAAGCATCTCGGAGTTGGAACATTCGTTTTGATGAGATGATCAAAGCGTTTGGGTTCACACAGACTTATGGAGAAGCCTGTGTTTACAAGAAAGTGAGTGGGAGCTCTATAGCATTTCTCATACTATATGTAGATGACATACTTTTGATTGGAAATGATATAGAACTTTTGGACAGCATTAAGGCCTACTTGAATAAGAGTTTTTCAATGAAGGACCTTGGAGAAGCTGCTTATATATTAGGCATCAAGATCTATAGGGATAGATCGAGACGTCTCATAGGTCTTTCACAAAGCACATATCTTGATAAGATTTTGAAGAAGTTCAAAATGGATCAGTCCAAGAAAGGGTTCTTGCCTGTTTTGCAAGGTGTGAAATTGAGCTCAGCTCAATGTCCGACCACGGCAGAAGATATAGAAGAGATGAGTGTCATCCCCTATGCCTCAGCCATAGGTTCTATTATGTATGACATGCTGTGTACCAGACCTGATGTAAACCTTGCCGTAAGTTTGGTAGGAAGGTACCAAAGTAATCCCAGCAAGGAACACTGGACAGCGGTCAAGAATATCCTGAAGTACCTGAAAAGGACTAAGGAAATGTTTCTCGTTTATGGAGGTGACGAAGAGCTCGTCGTAAAGGGTTACGTCGACGCTAGCTTCGACACAGATCTGGATGACTCTAAGTCACAGACCGGATACGTGTATATTTTGAATGGTGGGGCAGTAAGCTGGTGCAGTTGCAAGCAGAGCGTCGTGGCGGGATCTACATGTGAAGCGGAGTACATGGCAGCCTCGGAGGCAGCACATGAAGCAATATGGGTGAAGGAGTTCATCACCGACCTAGGAGTCATACCCAATGCGTCGGGGCCGATCAAGCTCTTCTGTGACAACACTGGAGCTATTGCACTTGCCAAGGAGCCCAGGTTTCACAAGAAGACAAGGCACATCAAGCGTCGCTTCAACTCCATTCGTGAAAATGTTCAAGATGGAGACATAGAGATTTGTAAAATACATACGGACCTGAATGTAGCGGATCCGTTGACTAAACCTCTCCCTAGAGAAAAACATGATCAACACCAGAATTCCATGGGTGTTCGATTCATCACAATGTAACTAGATTATTGACTCTAGTGCAAGTGGGAGACTGTTGGAAATATGCCCTAGAGGCAATAATAAAAGCATTATTATTATATTTCTTTGTTCATGATAATTGTCTTTATTCATGCTATAATTGTATTATCCGGAAATCGTAATACATGTGTGAATAACAGACACCAACATGTCCCTAGTAAGCCTCTAGTTGACTAGCTCGTTGATCAATAGATAGTCATGGTTTCCTGGCTATGGACATTGGATGTCATTGATAACGGGATCACATCATTAGGATAATGATGTGATGGACAAGACCCAATCTTAAGCATAGCGTGAGATCGTGTAGTTCGTTTGCTAGAGCTTTTCTAATGTCAAGTATCTTTTCCTTTGACCATGAGATCGTGTAACTCCCGGATACCGTAGGAGTGCTTTGGGTGTATCAAACGTCACAATGTAACTGGGTGACTATAAAGGTGCATTACAGGTATCTCCGAAAGTGTCTGTTGGGTTGACACGGATCGAGACTGGGATTTGTCACTCCGTATGACGGAGAGATATCACTGGGCCCACTCGGTAATGCATCATCATAATGAGCTCAAAGTGACCAAGTGTCTGGTCACGGGATCATGCATTACGGTACGAGTAAAGTGACTTGCCGGTAACGAGATTGAACGAGGTATTGGGATACCGACGATCGAATCTCGGGCAAGTAACATATCGATTGACAAAGGGAATTGCATATGGGGTTGATTAAATCCTCGACATCGTGGTTCATCCGATGAGATAATCGTGGAGCATGTGGGAGCCAACATGGGTATCCAGATCCCGCTGTTGGTTATTGACCGGAGAGCGATCTCGGTCATGTCTACATGTCTCCCGAACCCGTAGGGTCTACACACTTAAGGTTCGGTTATGCTAGGGTTGTAGGGATATGTATATGTAGTAACCCGAATGTTGTTCGGAGTCCCGGATGAGATCCCGGACGTCACGAGGAGTTCCGGAATGGTCCGGAGGTAAAGATTTATATATGGGAAGTCCTGTTTCGGGCATCGGGACAAGTTTCGGGGTTATCGGTATTGTACCGGGACCATCGGAAGGGTCCCGGGGGTCCACCGGGTGGGTCCACCTGTCCCGGGGGGCCACATGGGCTGTAGGGGGTGCGCCTTGGCCTACATGGGCCAAGGGCACCAGCCCCACATAGGCCCATGCGCCTAGGGTTTGAGGGGGAAGAGTCCTAGGAGGGGAAGGCACCTCCTAGGTGCCTTGGGGGGGAGGGAAACCCCCCTTGGCCGCCGCCCCCCTAGGAGATTGGATCTCCTAGGGCCGTCCACCCCCCCTTGGCCCTCCTATATATAGTGGGGGAGAGGAGGGACTTCATACCTTGGCCTTTGGTTGCCTCCTTCTCCCTCTCCAACACCTCCTCCTCCTCCTCCATAGTGCTTAGCGAAGCTCTGCCGGAGTACTGCAGCTCCATCAACACCACGTCGTCGTGCTACTGCTGGTGCCATCTCCCTCAACCTCTCCTCCCTCCCTTGCTGGATCAAGAAGGAGGAGACGTGGCTGTTCCGTACGTGTGTTGAACGCGGAGGTGCCGTCCGTTCGGTGCTAGGATCTCCGGTGATTTGGATCACGTCGTGTTCGACTACATCATCCCCGTTCTTTGAACGCTTCCTCGTGCAATCTACAAGGTACGTAGATGCAGCTAATCACTCGTTGCTAGATGAACTCATAGATGGATCTTGGTGAAACCGTAGGAAAATTTTTGTTTTCTGCAACGTTCCCCAACAGTGATGTCCCCCATCGAGAACAAGGAGATGGCCCCCGGAGGGATGGGATCCCCCGGTGAGCTGCACAATGTAAAAAATAATGGCTTATTACCATAGTTGTGGTTTTTGATTATTTGAAATGTGCTTGCTAATAGTATAGGGTTCTGCAGGTGCCGATGGACGTCCTTGATGATTCCGATGTCGCGGCCCGTCCTATGGACAATGCCCCAGAGATCATTTTCGATGTCGCGGTCCGTCCTATTGGCATCGCCCCAAAGATCGATTCTGACGTCGCTGTCCTTCCTGTGGACATCGCCCCAGAGATCGATTCCGATGTCGTGGTCAGTCCTGTGGACATCGCCCCACAGATCGATTCCCATGCCATTGTCCGTGCTGTGGTCATTGCCCGAGAGATCGATGACAAGAAATAGTTGGTCACGCTAATCCTTCAGGGTAGTTTGCATTGCCCTGTGTTTAATTACCAGAACAATGTGTGTTATTAAACCATCCTAGGGCTAGTGCACTGCCTTTTGTGGGTGGTACTTGCTACTTTTGTTTGATAGTGAATCATGCGAACCCTCTCCGAGTTATGGAAACAGATGTATCCTCACCAGCTTTTGATGTAATATATGGCATGCTTAGATGTAAGTTTGAACTATTTATCATATCAGCAGGGCTTGTTTGATGATTCTTGGTGTTAGTAGGCTAGCTACTGTGTGAGCTATAGTACTTGCAAAACAATCACCGAAGAGAAATGTTAGGGCTGATGAACTCGTGGTACGCTTATACTTATCTGTTGTCGATCAGCCAATAGCCCAAGCTTGTGGTACGCAAAACACTCATCGAAGAGAAGGGGTTTCGGTAGGCCAGGGCGGCAGACACTGGCGCGGTCATAAAGTGTGAATCTTGGATGACGAGCCTTTGAAGCATATGCGACACGTATTGACAACCAGGCGTCCATGCAACCGCTCTTGTCTCCAGCTAGCCTTTGACGACCACCATTAGACACCACACAACCATGCATAACTTACGAATAATGGACGAATCGATCAGACACACACTCGTGTGCAGTGGCACTAAGATCAGTCACTCACGATAGTACATACTCTGTACCATAGTACCCTCTCTAGATAGGCTATTTTATAGATTGTCGTTGTGATGGACGATATACATGAGCAAGGCGCTCCTGAGTATGGCCGTTGGTGTTGAGCCAGGTGAATACATGCTCGGCGTTCGCGTAGGCCTCCATCAAACGTCTAAACAGTAATGTCAGGCACCGCCGGGCGCGCAGGTGATGGGCTCGCTGTTTGCGTTGCGCCATGAGCAGGACTTTGATTGGGAGGGCGACGTGCATGCATTAGCATGCTTTGACAGCGTGAGCGTGAGTGCCTGACGCAAAGTATTTCATTTTCATTTGGCTGACGAGTGTGCGTTGCAGCAACGAGTCCGTGGTTTGATTCCCCACATACGCATAATTTTGGTTTTGTTTCTTTCTCCACTAACAGGTAGGCCCGCATAGATAGATAAAGAACACGAGCTGATGAGGCGCATGCAGACTGTTTGACTGGTCAACCAGACAAATATGGAGCTATACGCTATGCCAGTGACCGTATAATCACCATATCTTGTATACAATTATCAAAGTGAGCTATCAATACAAGTTCGATGACTGTCAATGCATTTTACTCGGTAATAAATGACCAGGATTGAAGGGGAATCAAAATTTCCTTCGTCTTCTGTCCTTGAGCTCTTGACAACCAATGCACTATACGGTTGTCCGGCCACTCCACCCCAGAGCTCTCACCAAGCGTCATTCATGCCACCGCGCCGCACACTAACCGGTAAGGAAGCGATGGCATCCCACCGCGCTGAGTTCCTTGCCGCCCACGACCGCACACAAAATGGTAGGGAAGCGATGCCATCCCGCCATGCCGAGTTCATCGCCGCTCGCGACCTCACACCTATGTGGGAGGAATTTGAAGCTGCCAAGGCCGAATGGGCGGTAGAGCAAGAGGCGGCCAAAGCCGCATAGAGGGAGCGGAAAAGTCAGAAAGCACTCAAGAAAAGAGAGTCCCGCCGCTGCAAGAAAGAAGAGGACGCACGCGCTGCTGCGGAGAGGTCGGTGGAGATCCAAGCATGATGGGGTGTCGCTGACAAAGCCGGGAAGGAGAGCGACGGTGTCTGGCCAGCATGTGAGAAGTAGTAGTACTAGTAGTTAGTGTGTGCGTCTTTGTCTGAGTACGAGCTTGTACCAGTACTACTAGTTACTACTGTAGTTTTTAGAGCAAATTGCCAGTACATTAGCCTAGACTCAATGGAAAAATTCCTATCCTATGCATCAAATGGCATCTCTTTCTCTATAGGAATTGAGATGCATGTCATCTCACTTCCTATGATTTTCATATTCCTATAAAATTCCTATCCTATGAACGAAAGGAAGCCTCTGTTGGAGTAACTACTGTAGCTAGCAGTACTGCTGGTACAGTAGTTTTCTTCAAGAAGCGGAATTCAACGAAGTCACGATGGTTCCTTCGTCCGAGCAACTTCAAAGTGGGAAAGGTTGGGCATGTGATTTGACGGCTCATTAGTCATTATTACTGCAGTGCGACGATTGGGGTGACTCTCCCTTGGAGTTCTACGTGCATGGAAAGTGGACTAGGATGGTCGACGTCCAACATGTTCGCAAACGGAAGTATTCTTTCCGATATCGAGGAGCAAGGAAACCGCATGGTATAGTATCACTGCTGATTTATATTTATTTTTATTTCTGATGAATGCTAGCATTTCAACTCTTACGATGAAGAGTGCCAAACACGGCACGTGATGGATGTCCCACACGTCAGCAAAAGGAGTGGGATATGAACAGCGTCGTAGAGCCCTGCCCAAAAAAACAGGGTGGTAGAGCGTCTCCACTTCTTCCACTTCTG
Source organism: Triticum timopheevii (assembly GCA_963921465.1). NCBI lineage: Eukaryota > Viridiplantae > Streptophyta > Magnoliopsida > Poales > Poaceae > Triticum > Triticum timopheevii. The sequence goes on along the minus strand of OY997268.1, from coordinate 177,258,434 downwards.
GGTCGGAGACCACACGTAGTAGTACTAGTGGTATGAACGATACAAAGTGCAACCCGGAGAGAAAGACACGTCTAGTTGGAAGGTCTCGGGGCATACACGTAAACAAATATAAAAGCTAATATGTGCCTCCAATTAATATAGTAGTAGTAGAGTAATTAGGCACGTACTCCATAACATCACCGTGCATTGCACGTACAACATTTAGTGGTACGTAGTAAGAGACAAATGCCGCCCAAGAGTTCCCTTCTCGACCCACTTTTGGGTGTTTGGTAGAGTGTATGGAGGGCGCATGAGTCCACACTAGTTTAGCACAAATACACTAGAAGCATGCATGAAGAGAGCATGCATGAAGAGGGGTGTTGAGTTGAGCATGCATGAAGAGGGAACAACTATGCTGACACGAGAACGCAACCAAACACACCCTATATGCCACGCATGTTCATACCATTTGTGCCTTTCTACTTCACTTACTGCGCTACATTACTCAGGTTCATACGTCCACTCCTGGGTACATGTTCGTCTCGTAGTTCCATTCCTTCATATAGATGGAACGATCCTTGCATGACACGTGCACCTTGATGCTAGATGTCTCGCGTGTTGGCAAAAGGATGAACAAAGCTCACATAAAAAGTAGAGTGGAAGAACATAGATTCCCGATGACTGAGAAGGAGCAAGGAACCTCATGGTGGAGCGTCTGCACTCATAATATTTTATATTATTCTGCGATATAAAATCAACCAATCATCTCCATAGTGGACTGGAAGAGTACGAAACACGGCAGCCCAGTGTAGTTACATCATACTATTACATGGCTAACCCATGCTATCACCATATTTCTTGGCTTCCGTGCGACACCTATCTCCAGTAATCCAGTAGCCCGTATGGCTTCTCCCTCCTCGTCTCTCTCAAAGTGCAATGGGCTGGCGTTTTTGCCATCTGTTGAGGTCGGTTAACTCATCACATGTTAGCGACATGCCAAGGGCATTCTAAAAAAAATACTACTGTACTCTATTGTTATGCCAAGAAGAGGAAGCGCTTTGGCTAACGGACCAAACGAGACAGGTGTGCCGTGCCGTGAATGGGCCCGGTTTCTCATTTAGAACACTTGGTTTTATATAGGGCCTAATGCATTCTTCGAGGATGCCTTTGACTATTGATAAGATTTTATATAATTTGAAAATTATATCATTCGAAGATCCTTTGACGTACCGTTTTCAAAAAGAAAAAAAATCCTTTCACGTATGAATTTAACTGTATGCTTTGAGCAACTTGCATGTCCTATACTGCTCCTGTTTGGATACTCTAACTTAGCTAGAGGTTAGACTAACTCATGACTAACCCTGAACTAACTGTAGCCAAATAGGTGTTTGGGTGACAGGGTTAGATTGACAATAAATGCACTTGATGGAGAGAGAAAAGTGATTTTTCACTGGACCCAATGAGAACTATCTCCAGTTAGCACCTCTTGGGTGGGATAGTTTTTTTTTGGTGGGTTCGGTGCAACTTGCTCCAATTTAACCCTCATGCTTGGATACTTTAGGGCTATTTGAGCCCTAACTAGCTCAAACTAACTCTAACCCATGGATCCAAACATGGCCTATGGCCAGCCTCGACGCGGAGCAGTCCCGTGCACCGGTAAGCGGCGCTCTCTCGGCTATCGCGCTGCTTCAAAGTCGGCGCCAGTGAGAGGTCGCCTCCCCTCTGGCCGGGCATTAATGCAGCACTGACGCTCCAGGGCGACGCTAACCGTTTCACACGGGAAGCGCGCGCTGGCAAGGGAGTATTGGTTTTGAACCGTTTCAGGTGTAGTACTGGTAGCAAAACTACTCAATTATTGCACTCAGTTTCCCTTAGAAATTGTGGTAAAAAAACGTTACTCCACATCCCAAATCCCTTCTTCCTCTTCCACCGCCCGCGCATGTCTGCGGGAAGCGCCGGTCAACCCTTATATAGGAGTGCTAGCACAAAAAGATGCATGCATGACCACTAAAATTTCCAGATTAAAGCGCCGCTCCTGCGGGAGTATGGCGTATGTTGTTACCAATTACCTTCGGTCGGGCAATGGCTACCGGGCGATAGCGACCAAAGAAGAGGCGGCGGGAGGGGAATGAATGCAGCTACTATTTGGGTTCGTCGTCTGGCTTAAATAAATGCGCAGCATCACGTGTACCCACGGGTGCACAAATTGTAACATACGTGTCTGCTTAAGTGGGCGTCACGTAACTGGTGTGTGTGTGTGTGTGTGTGTGATTCTGAGAGATAGAGTGCGTGTGTGCGACTCTACTCTTCGGACATGTACTCAACTTTTTGCATTGGGATATAAGTATAATGGTATTTACTTTAGCTAGTGATTCGTGGCCATGTTAACGTGGTTGTGTAAAAAAATGCCACTTCCTGCTCGTGATTTGCGTTATATAATTACAAGCAAGATGCTCGTGCATTGCACGGAACATCAATATGCATTTTTTTTACAAAACACATGTTGTGATTGACCCATGCAAGAGTAATTCCATGTGTAAAAACTAATGATATCTCGAGAATTTTATGAAAACTGGTATCTCGAGAATGTCATCGAAAAAATGAAAGATGAGAGATAAGGTGAGGAGGAGTGGAGCGTGGTGGTGACAGGTGGTCGGAATGGGCGGAGGCATGGGAATGGACGGTGCCGGCAGGCGGCAGCGGCCACCATGCTAGATTGTTCCAGAGACTTACTTTTTTAATTGCTCAGCAATGAGGTTGTGGGAGATAAGGATGTGGAGAGAGGTGCGGGTATCTTTTGTAAAATTATCATAGTTTGCTTTCTATCCGTCAGATATAGATCAGACAGTCTATATTACAAGATGGCAGGCACACCATCATCGCCAACTCGGTTTTTTATAAGGGTACAGATGATAAGTTTGCTAACCACTAAAGTAAAGTGGAATTTGTCCATGTTATACAAGTAAATTAAGGTAATTGTTTATCATACGGGTAATGTTGGATGAAGGGTGGTAGGAAAAATGCTCCGCCTAGAGCATGTGTGTGTGAGATGGAGTCTTAGTGTGTGTGTGTGTGTGTGTGTTTGTGTGTGTGTGTGTGAGAGAGAGAGAGAGAGAGAGATGGAGTCTTAGTGTGTGTGTGATGGAGTCTTAGTGTGTGTGTGGGGGGGTGGGGGGGTTGGTGCATGCGCGCGCGCATGTGTGTATGTGTGTGTGTGTGTGTGTGTGTGTGTGTGTGTGTGTGTGTGTGTGTGTTTGTGTGTGGGTGTGTGTGTGTGTGTGTGTCGCGGGGTCCTCGGTGGCGGATGTAATTTAAGTGTGCATGGCTTCATCATAGAGAGGTGATGTGTATGGCAGAGGCCACCAACGATGGGGTGCGAGAAGAAAATGCCCGTAGAGAGGGAACAGAAAGTGTGTGCGCATGAGAGGAGTCGACATCGAGAGAACGTGTTTGTTCGAGAGACACCGAGGAAGACTACTATATATCAATGGTGCATGTAGGCGGGAATTAAACGAAGGGATGGTCTTATTGGTTTTAGAGATATAGGGGAAGAGTGAGAGGGGGGTAGCTAGAAGGAGATTGTTAAGTGTGAGTGTGTGTTTTACCCATCCAGGCGGAAGTTATGTGCACACAAGAAGAGAACGATTTGATGTGGCGTTAGGGTTGAGGGTAATTAACTATGTATGGAGACATAGAGACCTTGAACGTGCATGTGTGAGAGGTATACATGTATACGTGGGATGTGTGTGTGTGCGCGCGCATGATCGAGATAAAAGAAAGAAGACATAAGTCATAACATCAACGACATGGGAGAGACGGATCGGTATGACAATATGCATGCATGTGAGAATGTAGGAAAGAAGGCCCGACAATTGAGCATGTGTTTTTGTCTTTAAGAGATAGTGGTGTGGGCTGGAGCATGCATCTATGGCGAGCAGAGGGAGTGAGGCACAACGATTGTGCAAAAGAGATCAACCTATAAATGCATATGTATGGAGAGACATATATAGTGTGGGTGATAGGAAGCCAGACTGCGTGCGAGAAAGAAATGTTGACGGAGAAACTACAGATAGATACAGAGATGAAGATGCATCCACGGGGTGGTTCAGAGGGTGAAGTTATGTGTGTGAGAGAGAGAAAGATAAAAAGAGGGCACTTGACTGCATGTAGAGAGAAACATATGTAGTGTGCATGATAGGAAGCAAGAGTGAGGGCGAGAAAGAAGGTTGATGGAGAAACAGATAAATAGGCAGATAAAGACGCTAGCTAGTGTGCGTTAGAGATAAGAGTCGAGTGGATCAGAAGGCTGAGTTATGTGTGTGGGTGTGAGAGAGATAGAGAGAGGGTGCATGTGAGTCACATACAAACAAATATCAGAGAGAAATGAGATCCCGAGAGACGGAGTTTTGTGTCTGGGAGAGAGAAAGATATTTCACAACGAGAGTGATAGCTAGAGATACATATGAGGGAACGCAAGATATCTCTAGGGAGAGAGAGAGTGTGTGAGCGACATACAAGAGAACCGTGGAGAAATATGAGACCCTGGGAGACAGAGTTTGTGTTTGTGTGTGAGAAAGAGATATTTAAGAGGAAGAGTCGTAGGTTCTCATACCTAAGGAGCGAAAGACATCTCTGTATGAGGGGTGTGCGAGTGGCACACATGGGAATAGTAGAAAGAAATGAGACCCGGGAGACAAAGTTTTGTGTTTGTGTGAGAGAAAGAGATTCCACATGGAGAATCTTAGTTAGAGACACATAGCAGGGAGCGAGATATACTTAGAGAGAGAGTGATGAAGGTCGAGGGAGAGAGTACCGTTAGTGTGTTACGAAGATAAAATATCATTGTCGACATACAGGTAGCACGAGAGATACCCGAGAGACGATGAACGCGTATAGGTCTAGAGAGATAGTCCTATATAAGCATGAGTGATAGCTATATGAGACGAATATCTGGATTAAAGGGGATTCAGATATTTAAACTGGAGATCACGACATCGATAATAGCATAATGCAAATTGGTGTATCAAACATGCATATTCATTTGAATTTGGGGACACGTGTAATGTTATATAGTTTATCAATATTGGTGATCCATAGATTCTTTAAATAGAAATAATGCATGGTTTATATGCAACTAATGTCTAAATGGGATTACACTATATGTTGCATGTGTGAAACACATTATACATGTTTGAGAAGTAAAAAAGACCCCGCATGAAACACACATTAATTGGAGACAGTTAGCGAGGAATGCATACATTGGATTTCAACATAAAGTGGTTTCAAATATTTGAAAATCCAAACTGATGGATACAACCTTATGAATCTGAGATCATGCCATTTGTACCATATTTATGTATAAAGGGTGTTGTGCTTTTGAAAGTATATATAAAAAATGTTGTATATAGAATTTTATTCCAATCGAAAATGGATCCCGCCCGAAAAATAGAATACAAACGGGATTCGAATTGAGTTGGCATGGTAAACGTGCACTCTGCAAAATTTGAACGAAGAGGGGAAAGTCGCAGTAACCGCCCGAAACCAAAATCTGCGAGATGGAAATTACTACTGCCTACCCCTGCCACGCAAAGCCTATCTGCTCGATTTCTATAGGTTTCGATAGGGGTAGGTTTGTAATTTCACTCAAACATGACATAACCGCCTCTCACCCGGATTCATACACGGTGGGTGCCAAAACACAGTGTGTCCTCGGCCGATCTACTCCCTCCCCGATTTATACACGGTGGGCGCCAAAAACAAACTCTCATCGGCAAATATTCGGTGTATGCAAGATTACCGTCCTATCCCCAACCGACTAATCTTGCTGTGATGTAGGAAATTTGAAAAGGGGGCTAAGTTTGTAAATTTCCTCGCATTTGAGACAAGCGCGCCCTGAAGACATGGTTCCCCCTTCCTCTCTACCTCCATTTCCCCATTCGTACTCCGTGGGCGCCAAAACACCCTCTCCACCCCAGCCTCCTCTGTCCGCCACCCCATCCACTATCGTCCTCCTCCACCATGCCAGAGCTGATACCCCGACGCCGCCGTCCATTACAAGAGATCGACCTCTCTCATCCACGGCTTCGGACCGGGATCCTTGTATCCCGTCCTCTCGCTTCATCCCCGCCGTCATCCACCTTGCCGGCGCCGCTCCTACAACTGTCTCATCCACCGCGCCCTGCCGCCACCGTCTACCCTCCTAGATCTGCTTCCATGCCGCCGACAGCCATCGCTACCGCAGCACCGTCAAATTCTCAGCAGATGCATACACGGCGCCGCACCAGAGGCGGTACTCTTTCGTATCTGCTCAACTTATTTATTGCAGCAAGAAAATAGATCGCCACTGCCTTTCTCTGATTTCTTGTCCATCACTTACTTGCTAGTTGAAAGCAAACATTGGTTGCAAAGTTGCCTTTGTCTAGTTTGCACCTTCATATCCGCCATGGCACGCTCAACACTATACTCCCAATGCTTATGGTTTTCCCCTTTTATATTCCACACTAGTTAAATCACAGTAGACTAAATTTCAAAATTGGGTCAGTCGATTTTTCAGAGCTCGCCAGAGATCGCCGGTGCGAACGAAGGGGCTCGGGTGGGGATGGTGGTTGTGGGGGCGGTGGTGGGGCCTCGCTGAACAAAGAAAACTCGACGCGGGTGGGGGCGGGGGTGGGGTGGGGGGTGGCGGACGAACACAGGCGGTGGGGCCGGTGGTCCGGTCGGTGGCCCGTGCGGTGTTCTGTATGGGAAGAATCAGAGACGAGGAAGAAGAAGGGTTAGGAGACGCAGGATCTTCATCCAACTGCCTGAAATGGTCGACTGACCCAAATGACAGAAGTCATGCGACTTGCATGCAGACATGCCTTTATATTCAGTACCATCATCGTACCTGCTTAGCACTGCTCCTGAATCCATCAAGCTAAACAACGTGCCACTCATAATCCTAAACTTGTTGCTCAAGTACGAATCTGATATGATGCTGATATTACTAAAACAGATAACATTTAATTGGTCAGCTAATGTTCCTACTTTACTTTCGAAAAGCACATGCACCACATATAGAGAGACAGGAGGGAGTTACTTTCTTAATGCGCTCTGGTTCATCATGTATGGGCACTGCGCAACGAAAATTTTATTATCCAAAATCTGCTTGCTCTTCTTTAGCATGTTCCTCTTCCGTTCTTCTTTAATAAGTACTCTCTCCGTTCCTAAATACAAGTCTTTGTATATATATATGAGTGAATCTACACTCTAAAATGTATCTGGATACATCTGTATGTGATCCATAGTGGAAACCTCTACCAAGACTTATATTTTGGAACAGAGGGAGTATGATAGTAGTACAGTATGTTCCTTGTAGTGAAGATGAGCAGGGACATTTGCAGTGTAGAGGTCTACACGATCGGTTGTGATGGACACTTTGAACTCTTCGGGCCTCTTTGATTCGTAGGATTTTGTAAACATGGGAATAGGATTTGTAGTGGCCCGCCCACTTGAATCCTATAAGAATAGCAAGGAAATGCGAGGAGTTGTGTCGCCTTTGAGAGTTACACTGATATTAATAGTACCGCACCTTCAGTTGAAGAGAGCTGGTATCTAAAGCCTTTCTAGCCGTACCGGCAATACTAGCACATATATTCCAGCAAGTTCCACTCTGTTGATTTTACTCTGATGCTTAACGTTTTCCCGTTATATCTACACTATGAACTGTGTAGCTGCTTTGCGTCGCACTAGCAGCAGTCCACTCTTGAAGCTAAACACTGCAATGACTTACAAAATTGGCACCAAGGCATTGAGTGCCATTCTGGATGCAATGAAACTCATACGCTCCCCACCTGTTGACTCTTGTTCGGAATATGATCCTAATGACTCTTGTTCAAAATTGCCACATAGAGAGACAACATGGAATTGCATTTCTTTGGGCGTTGTGATTCATCATGAGTGGGCAACCAACATTGTATGCAATGAAGCGGAACCTCAAGAATATGCTTCCTCTTCTATTCTTTAACATGTTCCTCTTTTGTTATTCTGTATTTAGTACGTACAGTATGTTCCTTGTCAGGAAGGGGAGCAGGGACATCTGCAGTCAACAGCTGATAGAGCTGGCCTGTACATGATTGATAGGCTTTCAATTACTAGCGGCAATACAACACCGTATTTTCAAGCCAGTTCCACTTTCCCTATTTATATATCGTCGTTATGGTGTACCCCTTTTATGTACACTATGATCTGCCTAGTTGTTGTGTGCTCTTGTTATCATGGTTTGGCATTAAACTCTCTATACAGTATATTATGAACCTATCATCTGCCAACTATCCTTACTTCGGAGCCTATTTTTTGTGTACTTGTGCTAGACTATATAAATGCACGCACCATATTACAGCACACATGAGCTCTCTCATCAGAATCTAGTGATAGCACACAAGTGTTTACAGGGGCGCCCCTATATTAGAATATCCTCTGCATTACAAAGATAATCTCACAACTATTTATGTTTTCATGGTTCTCAGATATTATACGTAATTACAGTGAATATCAGAATCCGCACATCAGAAGAATATTGTGGAACACTGCAATGACTTACAAAATTGGCACCAAGGCATTGAGTGCCATTCTGGATGCAATGAAACTCATACGCGCCCCACCTATAGATTCTTGTTCAGAATATGATCCTAATAACTATTCTAACCTCGAGGAGTCAAAGGCAGATGGCCTATCATGTTCACCCATCAAGGTGCCTATTCTAATTTGGCAAGGTTTTATTGATTGCGCGTATCTTGCATATGTTGTCTTGCATTTCTTCTACTTTGTTGCACCACCATCTGCTTAGTTTACTCATCATATATGTTGAGATGCCATGCCCATCCATTATCAATACATATTCCATCAATCATCATACCACGTTTTTCCACTCAAATGTTGTTCTTGTGCATCAGACATCAAAAAGGAAGAGGGTGATTGCCGAACCTGAAGGAGCACCAGCAAAGTCCTTGAAAAACGTGGTTGTGCCGGAGAAATCAGACAGCAGCCCACTTATATTGGTTGTACAACCAGTGACACAAAACTTAGGACCGACTCCAGCAGACTGTACCCATACTTCACTGGCCACACCACTAGCCCCACCACACAGGACCTGCCCTCCAGCAAAAGGTATGCTGATTTCAGTTGCCATAGCACCAGCCATACCACAAAAAAATCCCACTCCAGCAAAAAGTACAGCAAGTCCATCGGCCGAAGACCTATCCCAACTGTAGAGACAGCCAATTCCTGCAGATTGGAACCCCATTCCAGTTATTCCCAGTTTAAAAGACAATGCTTTCAATGTTGTTAGGGACTATGTGCATATATTCCCATCATGGGAAGATTATAGTGAAGACAAACACCATTTTCACATCCTCCTGTCCCACTTACGTGTAAGTGCTATTATTCATGGTGATTATTTTCCTGTTTTCTGCTGATTGAACACATCAATGATTTAGACTACATTGTTGTAAGTAGGTGAGGGTCAATCTGGATAGTCATGACAAGCAAAGCTTGCTTGCGCTTTTCTAGGAATTGCAGCAGTATCGGTGTTACCTGAGGAAATCACACTTCGATGGCAAGTCTACAAACAAATTTCCGGTGAAGTCTCATGTGCTAAATTTAGATGACATTGAATGGAAAACCTTGTTATGCACTGGTCTCGTTCCGAGGATGAGGTAGTGTCTATGATATCGCATGAAAATTTGAACTTCTACTTTTCCGCATGTGCCTTACGGATCTTTTTTGCAGGAAATCTGCTTGAAAAAGAATTCCGGTTTGAAAAAAACAACAGGGTATCGCAAATATGTTGCACGCTGCTTTGCTCTTGTTAGTACCCTGTATCACTGTACTTGCATACATACCTGGTTCATTATGTGATAGCATATGCATGATAGCTTGCTTATCAATTGTTCGCTCCAAATTATCTAATCTGTATGAACGGTTACATTAGTGTAGAATATATCCAATGCCAATGAAATTTTTTAGCTCTGCATTGTTCTTGTAAGTACCTGTTGTCCTTTATCAGTGTACTTCATTGACAGGTAGTTGTTCATGTACCATCACTCCGCAACTTATTTTCCTTTGCCCTCCATTTTCTACACATAAGATCTATATTTACTCTTACCATAAGGTTGGATAACACCGATGGTACTGAAGAAGTTTAGCTCTGCATTGCTCTTGGTTGTACCTTTTGCCTGTACCGCTGTACTTACATTTATAGCTACTTGGTTATGTAGCACCACTCTTCATCTTATCTTAAATATTCTCCATTTTTTCTTATATTGTCACATCTATATTTACTCTTAACAAAATGTAGAATAAAGCCAATGCTTATGAAGAAGATTCTGTGGTAAACTACTTGAATTGCCCCCCATCAGCATGGACAAGGGCTTTATAGAGCCTGCCTTCACCAATAATGTAAGTTTGTCCTTCTCAAGCCTTCAAACTTTGTTGTGTATATTTGGTTAGGCATGACTGCAACAGCTATTTAGTTTTGGTGTTTGCATCAAATTGCATGTTTAAAGTTTATTATGTAGTTCATAAACAAAAGTTTGTCCTTCTCAATTTAAGTTTCAGTTGTACAACCAAGTTCCTTCTTCTTACCATGTAAATTAAACTATACAGAGCAAGTGATCTTATTTTGCCAATCTGAAATGGGATAAATTAACGGCACACTAACCATTGATACTTATGAGTTCTTTATCATTAATCCAGTGGTGTCGTGAAGCTGCCAACTCCTTCACAATGTCATTTTCTGCCATGTCTTGACCTGAACAATACCATAGTGTGTTAATGCTATTTTAAACTGTGCCACTTTATTCATCAGTAAGAAATGTGATGAATTGTCAGAACTGTTACTTATATGTGCAAAACCTGTCATATGTCTGGTTGTTTATCTTTCAGAGTGAGGAGGATATAAGTGTCAAACAAGCACAGTCTCATCAGCTTGCTTAGCTACTTGCGCTGCAGCTCCCGAGCAGGGCTAACCTTTCTTGAACTCTATTGAAGTGCTGTCGGTTTTGTATATTATTTTGTTGGCGTGTTTAATTGCACTGGTGGCGATCTTTGATGCCCAGTGTATGTAATATGTTGTCTGCTTGTGCTTTATTATCATAGTGGCGAACTTTGATGCCTAGTGGATGTAATATGCCGTAATTTATTTATTGTATAGTCTAGGTTTTTTTCTTATTCAAGATGCTGCAGTTATTTTACTGTATATATAGCATGTCTATATAGTAAACCGGCCAAACCGTAAACTTACGGTACATAATTGGGCCGTCATGCAAATCACGATGTATGATCCGCATCATGGGCCCCGTCATCTTGGTCCGTTAACACGCCTAAATGTAAACTGGCCCACTAGTAGATTCGGGCCTTTAATAGGCCGAGTAAACCGTCGGCCCTATTTTCCCAAGAAAACTCAATGGGCTTTTAGGAGGCTGAAAAGTAGGTTGGGCCTGGAACATGCCGAACAGCTCATGGGCCGGCAGCAGGCCGAAATAGACCCCGGCCCATGATTGTGCCAATCAAATCACGAGCTTATAACATGCCAAAATTGTCTCGGTCCTTGTTTGGCCCAATCAGATTATCGGTTGTGAGCAGGCCGGATGCAAACGGGGTCGTAGTTAGGCCCAACTATATGACGGGCTTTAACAGGCCGAAATATATATAGGGCCAAAATGTTAAACGGGCCTTTAACATGCTGAAACTAATATCAGGCCGAATTACTAAATGGGCCTTTATCAAGTGGGCCCAAAAGCATAGGGTCCAGTTGACGGGCCGAATCTGATATGGGCCATAATTTAGCCCAAAGCCTCTCAAAGGGTCAGACCTGATCTGGGCCATAATTTGGCCCAGAATGTGGTAGGATTTTAACGGGCTAGATCTCATATGGGCCTTTATTAGGCCCAGAACATGGCAGACTGTTAATGGACCGGATAAAATATGGGCCGGCATTTGGCCCAAAACATGGCAGCCTGTTAATGGGTTGGCCTACTAGTGTCATCAAAATCTTTTGGGCCTTCAGCTGGGCCAGCCCCTTATGGTTAGCGAAATCTCGTGGGCCTTTAGCTAGGCCGGCCCATTATGGTCTGCAAAATCTTGTGGGCCTTTAGCTGGCCGGCCCATTATGGTCTGCAAAATCTCACGGGCCTTTAGCTGGGTCGGCCCATTATGGGCCACAAAATCTTGTGGGCCTTTAGCTGGGCCGGCCCATTATGGTCCGCAAAATCTCGTGGGCCTTTTGTTGGGCCGGCCCATTATGGCCAGCAAAATCTTGTGGGCCTTTAGTTGGGCCGGCCCATTTAAACTTTATGGGCCACTTTTGGGCCAGTCCACGTGTCAACATTTCATAAGCGCATCTCGCCCATTGGATGAGTGACACCTGTGCCAACGGGGAGCTGACACGTGTTTCCTCCAGCCAATGATGATTTTACACATGGAAAATCCCCATTGGTCTGGGCTGTTAACGGGTTATCGGATCCAAAACCCGACCCGATAGCTTAGCGGCGTTTCGTTATGGTGGATGCCACGTGTCGGTCACCCTTGACGAAAGCACTTCTGTGACGCGCGATTTTTCTTCATGGAAGTGGACACTTCCGTAATGATAATTTTGGTAATGTCATGGAACACTTCTATGACAGCACAGGTATGACTATCTCAATTCTGTCATAAAATCGTCATGGATGTACATGCATGACAGAAAACGTGACCTACTGTGACAAACACGTATCATCACGGAAGTGTATTTTTCGTAGTGATTGTTCCCATTGTCATCGGTATGTTACTTGCCCGAGATTTGATCGTCGATATCATCATACCTAGTTCAACCTCGTTACTGGCAAGTCTCTTTACTCGTTCTATAATACTTCATCCCGCAACTAACTCATTAGTCACATTGCTTCCAAGGCTTATAGTGATGAGCATTACCGAGAGGGCCCAGAGATACCTCTCCGAAACACGGAGTGACAAATCCTAATCTCGGTCTATGCCAACCCAACAAACACCTTTGAAGACACCTTTAGAGCATCTTTATAATCGCCCATTTACGTTGTGACATTTGATATCACACAAGGTGTTCTTCCGATATTTGGGAGTTTCATAATCTCATAGTCTGAGGAAAATGTATAAGTCATGAAGAAAGAGTAGCAATGAGATTGTAATAATCATAATGCTAAGCTTACAGATGGGTCTTGTCCATCACATCATTCTCCTAATGATGTGATCCCATTCATCAAATGACAACACATGTCTATGGTTAGGAAACATAACCATCTTTGATCAACGAGCTAGTCAAGTAGAGGCATACTAGGGACACTGTTTTTCTATGTATTCACACATGTACTAAGTTTCCGGTTAATACAACTCTAGCATGAATAATAAACATTTATCATGAAATAAGGAAATAAATAATATCTTTATTATTCCCTCTAGGGCACATTTCCTTCAAAGCCACTATGTGGCGGTCAAGCGAATCTTTCGATATTTGGCTCATACCCCAAACTTTAGCTTATGGTACCCAAGAGGAGCTAACTTCAACCTTATGGGCTATTCGGACTCGGATTGGGTGGGATACAAAGTGGATAGGAAGTCAACTTCTAGAGGGTCTCTTTGGTGAGTTTGTCTTCTAAGAAGCAAAGTTCTGTGTCTCTCTCATCCACCGAAGCAGAGTATGTGGCCGCCGGTAGTTGTTGTGCTCAACTTATATGGATGAGGAAAACTTTAAAGGATTACAGTGTCATTTGTGAAAAAGTGCCTCTTTGGTGTGACAATGAAAGTGCCATCAAGATTTCTCTCAACCTGGTGCAACACTTCAAGATGAAGCATATTGATATTTGGTATCACTTCATCCGGGATCACATTAGGCAAGAGGAGATCGAGCTCAAATATGTCAACACTCATGATAACCTTGCAGATATTTTCACAAAGCCCTTGGATGAAGCAAGATTCCGCGAGTTAAGGCATGAGCTAAATATCATTGATTTGAGCAATGTGGCTTGAACCTTTGCACATCCGACCATACTCATCTTGATGTCTTGTTTAGGTGTAGGCATGGACATATAGGGGGAGTGTTGTTCTCTCAATGAACTCTCCCTCCCCCCATTATGCATAAATTGATCAACTCTTTCGCATTAGCCATTTTTTATGGTACTTGTGCTTCAAAGACGAGTTTTGGTCATGGGCCCAAGGATAATTCTTCGTGGTGCCATACCAATTGACTCAAACATAGGTGGCTTCGGCCACCGCCCTCTCTCTTTGACAGGTTTTGGTTCGTGTTTCGTCCTCGTTGTCTTTTGCCTTCTTTTGAGTTGTGTTTGTGTTTGCGTTCCCTCGTGTGTGCTCGTTTGCGTGTCTGGTTGCTACGACCCTGTGTTTTGTTTTTGTCGAAACATGCACTTCCTTGGGTTTACAGTACTACCATGGCAAGCCACAGTACTACCGTTGGAGATGGGTGGCTCCTGTGCTTGCACAGCTGCGCCCATGGCACGGTACTACCGCTTCCATCACGGTAGAAATTTTTTACTGCCGCTGGAAAAGCAGTACTACCGCCCTGTGTGTGGTACTTCTGCCCGGGCGGTACTACCGCGATGAACCGCGGTACTACCGCACCATCGCGAGTGCTTGGGGGTTAAGAGAGGGTAGGGGGAGTTCCAACTCCCCCATACCATTCATCTCTTCCCCTCACTATGTCTCTCTCTCTCCTGCTCAAGAACGGCGCTGGAGGACCTCGCCGGATCTCCGTCTCCGACCACTCTCCTCGCATTCCGACCGGCAGGATCGATCCCCACCTTACCCTCTTACCATGGAACCCGGTATCTCCCTTTTTTCCTCTCTCTTTGCCCCGTTGTTGTGCTTCTAGGTTTTGGGAGATGCATGTGTAGTTCCTGTGATTTTTGTCTAAATCTTTGCAAGAGGAGACTATAGGAGAGTGCTAGTGCAGTAGATATGCCATTTGGTAGGCTGCCACAATGTAGTTTTGATCAACGGTAGTACTGATCTAATTTTACGGATGTTCCTAGATCTGTTCTTGCAAAATCCGTTCCTGCGGTACTACCGTTCCTTTGGAGCGGTACTACCACCCGTTCTTGCAAGATCTGCCCCGTGCGGTACTACCGCTCCTCTGGAGCGGTACTACCGCCCGGCGCGCGGAAGTAAAAAATTACTTCCTCTCTAAGCGTGGTACTACCGTGCCAACCCCGTGCAGTACTACCGCGACTAGAGCGGATGTACATTTTTACATCCGCATTGATACGTCTCCAATGTATCTATAATTTATGAAGCATTCATGCTATTTTATTATCTATTTTGAATGATTACGGGCTTTATTATACACTTTTATATTACTTTTGGGAGTAACCTACTAACTGGAGGCCTAGGCCATATTGCTGTTTTATTGCCTGTTTCAGTATTTCGAAGAAAAGAAATATCAAACAGAGTCCAAACGGAATGAAACCTTCGGGAGCGTGATTTTTGGAAAGGATATGATCCGGGAGACTTGGAGTTCAAGCCAGGGAAGGCTCGAGGAAGCCAGGATATAGGAGGGCGCGCCCACCCCCCTGGGCGCGCCCCTGTCTCCTGGGCCCCTCGAGGCTCCCCTGACCGACTTCTTTCACCTATATAAGTTCACGTACCATAAAAACATCGGAGACGAAGATAGATCGGGAGTTCTGCCGCCGCAAGCCTCTGTAACCACCAAAAACCTCTCAGGAGCCCGTTCTGGCACCCTGCCGGAGGGTGAACCCATCACTGGTGGCCATCTTCATCATCCCGGCGCTATCCATGACGAGGAGGTAGTAGTTCACCCTCGGGGCTGAGGGTATGTACCAGTAGCTATGTGTTTGATCTCCCTCTCTCTCGTGTTCTCTCTATGGCACAATCTTGATGTATCGCGAGCTTTGCTATTATAGTTGGATCTTATGATGTTTCTCCCCCCCTCTACTCTCTTGTGATGAATTGAGTTTTCCTCTTGAAGTTATCTTATCAGATTGAGTCTTTAAGGATTTGAGAACACTTGATGTATGTCTTGTCGTGCTTATCTATGGTGACAATGGGATTTCACGTGCCACTTGATGTATGTTTTGGTGATCAACTTGCGGGTTCCGCCCATGAACCTATGCATAAGCGTTGGCACACGTTTTCGTATTGACTCTCCGGTAGAAACTTTGGGGCACTCTTTGAAGTACTTTGTGTTGGTTGAATAGATGAATCTGAGATTGTGTGATGCATATCGTATAATCATGCCCACGGATACTTGAGGTGACAATGGAGTATCTAGGTGACATTAGGGTTTTGGTTGATTTGTGTCTTAAGGTGTTATTCTAGTACGAACTCTTGAATAGATTGATCCGAAAGAATAACTTTGAGGTGGTTTCGTACCCTACCATAATCTCTTCGTTTCTTCTACGCTATTAGTGGCTTTGGAGTGACTCTTTGTTGCATGTTGAGGGATTGTTATATGATCTATCTATGTTATTATTATTGAGAGAACTTGCACTAGTGAAAGTATGAACCCTATGCCTTGTTTCCTACCATTGCAATACCGTTTACGCTCACTTTTATCATTAGTTACCTTGCTGTTTTTATATTTTCATATTACAAAAACCTATATCTACTATTCATATTGCACTTGTATCATCATCTCTTCGCCGAACTAGTGCACCTATACAATTTGTATTGGGTGTGTTGGGGACACAAGAGACTCTTTGTTATTTGGTTGCAGGGTTGTTTGAGAGAGACCTTCTTCATCCTATGCCTCCCATGGATTGATAAACCTTAGGTAATCCACTTGAGGGAAATTTGCTACTGTCCTACAAACCTCTGCACTTGGAGGCCCAACAACGTCTACAATAAGAAGGTTGTGTAGTAGACATCAAGCTCTTTTCTGGTGTCGTTGCCGGCGAGGTGAGTGCTTGAAGGTATATCTTTAGATCTTGCAATCGAATCTTTTTGTTTCTTGTTTTATCACTACTTTAGTTTATAAAAGAAAACTACAAAAAAATGGCGTTAAGCTTGTCTCATACGCTTCATCTTTTTAATATCTTTTGTGAGTATGATGGAAAGGAAAATTGTGCTCAAGTGCTAGAAGAAGAATGCATTAAAATGTTTGGTACTAGATCTTTGTATGGTGAGCATGATTGCAATGTTGTTAGTATGAATTCCTTGAATATCCATGATGCTAATGATATGCAAAGCCACAAGCTTGGGGAAGCTATGTTTGATGAATATGATATTTTTTGTCCCCCAAGTTTTGATGAGAATATTTATTATGATGAAAGCATGTTTCCTATTTATGATGATTATATTGATGAAAGTGGGTTTGGAAGAGTGTCAACTTTAGGAAGTAGTGATCCCACTATTTTGGAGGATGTTGTATCTTATTGTGATGAATACGAAAGTGGATTTGGAAGAGTGTCAACTTTATTTAGTGATGATTCCACTATTTTGGAAGAGGTTCCAATTGATTATGAGAACAAAGTTGCTATCTATGATGATTATTGTGATGACTTGTATGCTATCAAGAATAATTATAACCATTAAACTTGTCATCATGATTTTAGTTTTCAATTGGATTATGCCTCACATGATAATTATTTTGTTGAGTTTGCTCCCACTATTCCGAATAAGAATTATTTTGCTTATGTGGAGAGTAGTAAATTTTCTATGCTTGTAGATCATGAAAAGAATGCTTTAGGTGCTGGTTATATTGTTGAAGTCATTCATGATGCTACTGAAAATTATTATGAGGGAGGAACATATGCTTGTAGGAAGTGCAATAATGTCAAGCTTCCTCTCTATGTGTTGAAAATCTTGAAGCTATGCTTGTTTTGCCTTCCTATGCTAGTTGATTATTGTTCCCATAAGTTGTTTGCTCACAAAATCCCTATGCATAGGAAGTGGGTTAGGCTTAAATTTGCTAGTCATATGCTTCATGATGCTCCCGTTATGTTTCAATTCTAATCTTTTATGTGAGCATCACTGTCATCATCATGCCTAGCTAGAAAGGCATTAAAGAAAAGCGCTTGTTGGGAGACAACCCAATATTTACCCTTATTGTTTTTGTGTGTTCACATGATTATGATACTGTAGTAATCATGTTTTATATCTTTGTTTCAATAAAGTGCCAAGTAAGACCTTTAGGATAGCTTACGGTGATAGTTGTGTTGATCCTGCTGAAAATCAGAAACTTTTTCACCCAGTAAATTAGTTTTGATAATTCACAGAAATGTGCTTATGATATGATTATTTTTTCTATGGATTGGTACACAAATTTCTTAGGGCTTACTAATTTGGTAGGATTTTTGGTGTTACAGAAGTATACATTTGATACAGATTACTACATACTGTTCTGTTTTTGACAGATTCTGTTTTCTATGTGTTGTTTCCTTATTTTAATGAATCTATGAGTAGTATCGGAGGGTATGAACCATAGATAAGTTGGAATACAGTAGATATTACACCAATATGAATTTAGAATGAGTTCATTACAGTACCTAAGTGGTGGTTTTATTTTATTATACTAACGGAGCTTACGAGTTTTCTGTTGTGAAGTTTTCATGTTTTGGGTAGAGATTCGATGGACTATGGAATAAGTAGTGGCAAGAACCTAAGCTTGGGGATGCCCAAGGCACCCCAAGGTAATATTCAAGGACAACCAAGAGCCTAAGCTTGGGGATGCCCCGGATGGCATCCCCTCTTTCGTCTTCGCTCATCGGTAACTTTACTTGGAGCTATATTTTTATTCGCCACATGATATGTGCTTTGCTTGGAGCATCATTTTCTTGTGTTAGTATTTGCTTGATGTTATTTAGAATAATGTTTTGCATCTTTATTTTCAATAAAAATGTCAAGGATATCCTTTACCATGCTTATTTTGCTAGTATACATGTTGCTATTTGAAAACAGAAAGTTTACCGCTGTTGCAAAAATTCCCTAGAAAAGTCAGAGAATGGTATAATGTTGAAACTTTTTGCATATTGATATCTGATAAATTTATTACAGTGGGAATTTTCTTTCATAATTTTTGGAGTTAGGTAAGTATGATGAATCTTGCATTCTTTACAGACTATACTATTTTGACAGATTGCTGTTATGGTTGCATTGTTTGCATATGTTTGCTTGTCTAATGATTCTATTTGAGGATAGGAGTGTTAAATATGCAGAGACATTTAGTATGCAATGTTGAATAATAATTTTAGTGATTTGTTACAGTAGAAAATGATAAGGTTTTGCCTTGGTTTATATTAACCTATCTCACGAGTTCTTGTTGAGTTTGGTGTGGATGAAGCTTTTGATAAAAAGAAGAAACCATGATATGAGGGGAATTAAGGAGACACAAAAATTCAAGCTTGGGGATTCCCAAGGCACCCCAAGATAATATTTCAAGAAGTCTCAAGCATCTAAGCTTGGGAATGCCCCGGTAGGCATCCCACCTTTCTTCTTCGACAACTATCGGTTAGTATCGGTTGAACCTAAGTTTTTGCTTCTTCACATGAGTTGTGCTATCCTTGCAATGCCATTTTGTTTTGCTTTGATTGCTGTTTGAATAAAATACCAAGATCTGAAATTCTTAAATGAGAGAGAGTCTTCACATAGTTACATAATTATTTAGCTACTCATTGATCTTCACTTATATCTTGTTGGAGTAGTTTGTCATTTACTCGTGTGCTTTACTTTTATCCTATGAGTAAATGGTTGAATGAGTTGAATGTTAGCAAGCATTGTATTGGTCATTTGAACAATTCATGAAAGAATATTGAAGGAAGAGAGATTTCACATATAAATATACTATCCTAGACATATTTTATAATTGTGAGCACTCATTAAGTATGACATGCTAAAGAGTTGATGTTGGACAAGGAAGACAACGTAATGGGTTATGTTTTCTCACATCTCAGTTAAAGTATATTGTCATGGATCATTCCAACATGTTGAGCTTGCCTTTCCCCCTCATGCTAGCCAAATTCCTTGCACCAAGTAGAGATACTATTTGTGCTTCCAAATATCCTTAAACCCAGTTTTTTGCCATGAGTGTCCACCATACCTACCTATATGCGGTATTTACCTGCCGTTCCAAGTAAATTTGCATGTGCCAAACTCTAAACCTTCAAGCAATAATCTGTTTTGTATGCCCGAATCGCTCATGTAGCGACCAGGGGCTGTCAGTATCTTCCATGCTAGGTGGGTTATTCTCAAGATGAGTGGACTCTGCTCATCATTCACGAGAAAAATGGCTGGTAACCGGGATGCCCAGTCCCATGATCAAAAGATCAAAATCTAATCGAAAATAATTGCAAACAAAACTCCCCCAGGTTTGATGTTAGTTGGAGGCACCCGTTGTTTCGGGCAAGCCATGGATTGATGATTGTTGGTGGAGGGGAGTAAAAACTTTTACCATTTTGCTTAGGAACCGCCTATAATGTATGTAGTATGGAAGATATTGGGAACTCTTGGTTGTTATGTTGACAATGAGATCATACCTCTCAAAATTATTTATCTCTATTTCAAAATTGAGCTTTGGCACCTCTCCAAATCCCTGCTTCCCTCTGCGAAGGGCCTATCTTTTACTTTATGCAAGAGTCAAGGTGATCTTCACCTTTCCCTTTTTCATTTTATCCTTTGGCAAGCACCTCGTGTTGGGAAGATCCTTATATATATATCCAATTGGATGTAAGTTAGCATGGACTATTATTGTTGACATCACCCAAAGGTGAGTACATTGGGAGGCAACACTATAAGCCCCTATCTTTCTCAGTGTCCGATTGATACTCCATAACCATTAGTATTGCGTGAGTGTTAGCAATTGTGGAAGACTATATGATAGTTGAGTATGTGGAGTTTGCTAAATCAAAGCTCTGACATAGACCCTTCCTGAAAATAAGATGAATTTTAATTGTTTGAGGACTAAGAATGAAGTTTGCTAGTTTATGGTCTATGCTTTCAACATGTGAATTTCTTGTTACTTGTTCATGAGAAGTTTTATGAGATGAACTACTGTTATGACATATAATCATGCTAGAAAAGGTGATTGAAATTATCATTGATCAAACTTGTGCACCTTCTAGCATTCACACTTCATAAATTCTTTCTTCTATCATTTACCTACTCGAGGACGAGTAGGAATTAAGCTTGGGGATGCCGATACGTCTCCAACATATCTATAATTTATGAAGCATTCATGCTATTTTATTATCTGTTTTGAATGATTACGGGCTTTATTATACACTTATATATTACTTTTGGGACTAACCTAATAACCGTAGGCCCAGCCCATATTGCTGTTTTATTGCCTGTTTTATTATTTCGAAGAAAAGGAATATCAAAAGGAGTCCAAACGGAACGAAACCTTTGGGAGCGTGATTTTTGGAAAGGATATGATCCGGGAGACTTGGAGTTCAAGCCAGGGAAGGCTCCAGGAAGCCAGGATATAGGAGGGAATGCCCACCCCCCTGGGTGCCCCCCCTGTCTCCTGAAAACATCAGAGACAAAGATAGATCGGGACTTCCGCTGCCGCAAGCCTTTGTAGCCACCAAAAACCTCTCGAGAGCCCGTTCCGGCACCCTGCCGGAGGGGGAACCCATCACCGGTGGCCATCTTCATCATCCCGGTGCTATCCATGACGAGGAGGGAGTAGTTCACCCTCGGGGCTGAGGGTATGTACCAGTAGCTATGTGTTTGATCTCTCTCTCGTGTTCTCTCTATGGCACGATCTTGATGTATCGCGAGCTTTGCTATTATAGTTGGATCTTATGATGTTTCTCCCCCCTCTACTCTCTTGTGATGAATTGAGTTTTCCTCTTGAAATTATCTTATCGGATTGAGTCTTTAAGGATTTGAGAACACTTGATGTATGTCTTGCCGTGCTTATCTGTGGTGACAATGGGATTTCACGTGCCACTTGATGTATGTTTTGGTGATCAACTTGCGGGTTCCGCCCATGAACCTATGCATAAGAGTTGGCACATGTTTTTGTCCTGACTCTCTGGTAGAAACTTTGGGGCACTCTTTGAAGTACTTTGTGTTGGTTGAATAGATGAATCTGAGATTGTGTGATGCATATCGTATAATCATGCCCACGGATACTTGAGGTGACAATGGAGTATCTAGGTGATATTAGGGTTTTGGTTGATTTGTGTCTTAAGGTGTTATTCTAGTATGAACTCTTGAATAGATTGATCCGAAATAATAACTTTGAGGTGGTTTCGTACCCTACCATAATCTCTTTGTTTGTTCTCTGCTATTAGTGGCTTTGGAGTGACTCTTTGTTGCATGTTGAGGGATTGTTATATGATCTATCTATGTTATTATTGTTGAGAGAACTTGCACTAGTGAAAGTATGAACCCTATGCCTTGTTTCCTACCATTGCAATACCGTTTACGCTCACTTTTATCATTAGTTACCTTGCTGTTCTTATATTTTTCAGATTACAAAAACCTATATCTACTATCCATATTGCACTTGTATCACCATATCTTCGCCGAACTAGTGCACCTATACAATTTACCATTGTATTGGGTGTGTTGGGGACACAAGAGACTCTTTGTTATTTGGTTGCAGGGTTGTTTGAGAGAGACCATCTTCATCCTATGCCTCCCACGGATTGATAAACCTTAGGTCATCCACTTGAGGGAAATTTGCTACTGTCCTACAAGCCTCTGCACTTGGAGGTCCAACAACGTCTACAAGAAGAAGGTTGTGTAGTAGACATCACACATCTTGGGCCAGTACTACCATTGACTTGAAAACCACTTTGTTTTGTCTACCCAATCTCATTTCTACTTGTTTCGTTTGGTTTTGGCCTTGGTCTTTGCAATAATTCTTCTTGCTCTTCTCGTGTGTTTGGGTTTGTGTGATATAGGTGGTGGCTCTGGTTCCAATGCAAGGCTATCGAATCCCAGCCATGACACAAGCTCCAAGCGGCTTCGCAACCAAGTTCCTGAGGGCTCCAGTGCCCCGCAACGCCATGTCAAGCACACAGCTAACAAGCACAAGGAACCAACTGTCTGCATGGATGAAATGCCTCAAGGGGAGTTCCTGATTTGAAGAAAACTCAACCCCTACGTCAAGCCTAGAGAACTCAGCAGGGGCAATGATTTGTTCTGGACCAAGCATCAAAATCTCATCTTCTTAGATGTGATCAAGGCTAAGAAAAACTCCTATGTGCCAGTTCATTTGATTGACATGGACTATCTGAAGAAGAACCGGGGATACTTTGGTGAGGCTCTGGATTTGGTGGAGCAATTTGGTACCGAGGACATTATCACCTTCCATCTTGACTTTGACCCGGAGCTGGTGGCTTAGTTCTTTGCTTATGTGCACTTCCACGGATGAGAAGCGGACCATGACTTGGATGACGAATGGCAAGAGGATGTCTGCTGAGTGGAAGGAGTTCATGGCTATGTTGAACATTCGTGATGAGGGGCTTGATGTGCCCGTTGGTGACCGCCCACGTGCCAACCCAGAGTCTGCTAACAAGGACAAGCTTCAAACCTTTCTTGTTGAGAAGACCCTCCCTAGTGGCAAGAAGTCCTTTGTGCTGAATCCATTTCTTGACATCATGCACAGGATCTACCGCAACTCACTTTTTCCTCACATAGGCGACAAGGACAAGGTGCACTCCTATCTTGTGGACACGATGCTCATGTGTGACGAAGCGCATCGCCATCATCCTGAGCCTATTGATGTCTCCCATATCATGTGGAGTGAGCTTCAGATTGCGGTGTTCCGTAGTAAGGTCCCCATATATGGCCCCTACTTGTTCCTCTTGATCTTGAAGACTTGGGAGAAGCTCTTTCCGGGTGAAGAGTTCCTTGCTCCCAACTAGATTCACCATGAGCCCATCAAGCTGCGCCAGAAGAACCAGTGGGCTAACACCACTACCCGGGCTGAGGCCGAGGCTGCTCCTATGGATGTTGATGAGGATGAGTTTGAGTAGGAGGAGGAGGAGGAGGAGGAGGAGGACAGCTTTGAGGGTTATGCTCCTCCATCTACCGAGCCCTCTTGGGCTAAGAAGCTCAAGGCCAAGGTGAAGTCTCTGTTCTGCATGCAAGCCAAGGGGCAATACCAAACCCATGTTGCTCAGAAGGAGAGTCGCCAGCGCGACAAGAGGATCTTGAGGAAGCTTGGCGAGCAAGTATCAAGCGGGTTCGAGAAGACATCACTCCTGAGGCTGCTTGGATGGCGAAGCAGGGCTATCAGTGGACTATGTCTGATGGGGAGTCCATTCCTGCTACTGAGACAGATGAGGAGCTTGATGGGTGATCACATCAGTCGGAGATACCACATGTGTCTTAGGTGTCCTCTCTGCCTTTTTGGTGTCTCGATGCCAAACGGGGAGAGAGAGTGTAGGATTTGCGAGTCTTGTGTCTCTTGTGCTTTCGTTTCGTTGAATCTTCATTGCTTTGGTTTGTTTGTTTGTGTCGGTGTGCATGTGAGACCTGGAGACTATATCATATGGTGTGAGACATATGCCCTCAAGCTTATCCTTATTGTCTAGTATGTTTAGTAGAATTGTGAGCTTATGTTATCTTGTGCCCTTTACTTCATGCTCACTTATTATTCCTTGCCTCATTGCTTATTGTCACTTACCAGTGCAAGTTGTGCCTGGTTTATAAAATATAGGGGGA
The DNA here is from genome assembly GCA_963921465.1 of Triticum timopheevii. Taxonomy (NCBI): domain Eukaryota; kingdom Viridiplantae; phylum Streptophyta; class Magnoliopsida; order Poales; family Poaceae; genus Triticum; species Triticum timopheevii. The sequence continues at coordinate 177,233,813 of OY997268.1, read as the reverse complement.
GTGTTGATCCTAGGATGTGTGTTGTGCAGTCCAAAGCATAGCTACAGAGCGCACACATCTAGGGGGAGCCTGTCTATATTTTATAGATTTTGGGTTTCCTTATGTTTATTTTATATTCCTATGTGCAAATCCCGTATTGTCATCAATCCACCAAAAAGGTGGAGATTGTAAGGGCATACTTCTCCCTATGTGGTTTTGGTGATTGATGATAGTGCATTTGCAGACTAATCGTTTGCATTGAGCATTTCACATATCTCATGTCTAGGCACAAGACGATTCATTGCCCCTCGGAGCCTATCGAAAACGCCAGTTCTCTATGTTTCTTTCGGTGGATTTGAGTGGTAGGAAACCGTACTATTAAGAGGGGGTCCGTTTCAGAAAGGTTAGGGTGGAATCAACACGTACACATCTAGTTCTTTGCACCACCTTACCTTCGCTTCTTTGGAGCTTCATCTGTTTATCCTTGTCACTGCGAGATGAAGGATTTCAAGTGCTATAGCTTATATGGCGTGCGGTAGTACTGCTCAAGGGAGCAGTAGTACCGCAGGGTCCCGTGGTAGTACCGCTCAGGGAAGCGGTACTACCGCGTTGTGTGGTAGTACCGCTCCTCGCGAGCGGTAGTACCACTGCCTCTAGCCCAGAACGCTGTCGCGCACGGAAGTAGGCGAGAAAGTAATTTTTTACTTCCGCCCCTACGCGGTTGTATCGCTCCCTGCGAGCGGTAGTACTGTGCCGGATTTTCACATGTCCCAATCTCAGCGGAAGTAGTCACGGACGTAATTTATTTAGTCCGTGCCTTTTCCAGCCATGTTGAGACCCTGCCTTGCGGTAGTACCGCAGAGGCACGCGGTAGTACCGCTCCAGCGGTTCTACCGCTCGTTGCCTAGCGCAACAGGAGCTCACCTGGCCTCTACTACACGAGCGGTAGTACCGTAGCACCTTGCGGTAGCACCGTGAGCGTGTGCGGTAGTACCGCGTCCCGCGGGCTGAGTAAGTGGGTAACGGTTGGATCATTTCCCCCATTATATAAAGGGGGTCTTCTTCCCCAAGAAGACCACCTCTTCCCTCCCCAAGCTCCATTGTTGCTCTATCCTCCATTTTCGCCCGATCTCTCTCCCTAGCCAATCAAACTTGTTGATTTTCTAGGGATTGGTTGAGAAGGCCCCGATCTACACTTCCACCAAGAGAAATTTGATTCCCCCCACTAATCCCTTGCGGATCTTGTTACTCTTGGGTGTTTGAGCACCCTAGACCATTGTGGTGAAGCTTTGTGGTGTCGTTGGGAGCCTCCAATTAAGATGTGGAGATAGCCCCGACCTTGTTTGTAAAGATTCGGTCGCCGCCTTCAAGGGCACCAATAGTGGAATCACGACATCTCTCATTGTGTGAGGGCGTGAGGAGAATATGGTGGCCCTAGTGGCTTCTTGGGGAGCATTGTTCCTCCACACTGCTCCAACGGAGACGTACTTCCTCTCAAAGGGAAGGAACTTCGGTAACACATCCTCGTCTCCACCGACTCCACTCTTGGTTATCTCTCACCTTTACTTGTGCAAGCTTATATTGTGTTGTATCGCTTGCTTGCTTGTGTGCTTGTTGTTGTTGCATCGTATAGGTTGTTCACCTACTTGCACATCTAGACAACCTACTTTGATGCTAAGTTTAATTTGGTTAAGAAAAGCTAAAAATTGTTAGTTGCCTATTCACCCCCCCCCCTTAAGTCAACCATATCGATCCTTTCACCTAGTACACCAGTTTCACAGCGTAGATGCTTGACTTCTCGTGTGCCCATGCCAAAAAGTCCTTGCCACTGCTGCGCCGCAAGGGGATATTAAGGATAGCCTCCGCATCCAATGGGATACAAACCTCTCTAATTAAATATTATCTCCATGACCAATTCTCCCTATCAATGAGATCGTTAACAAGTGCTATGTTAGTGATCGTCTGCTTCAGCATGGGAATCCTGGTATGATGATTAGTTGGTGTCCATTTGTATGTCTAAATGTTGATGATAGATCCATCACCGACTTGTTGTGCGAATCAGCAAAAAGAGCTTCCTTCCCAGCTATGATCGCTCGCCAGGTTGCTAACCAGGCTTTGGGAACAGTAGCTTGCAGAAAATTAGTGTCCGTATTGGCCCTTCATAACTCTGGCACAAGGGGAGTTTGGATTTTTCATAAAATACCAACCATTATTACCCAAGAGTGTCAAACCAAACATGTGGAGGTCACAGACTCACGGAAAACCATGCCTCCTCTGCACTTCGGTTTTGCTAGTTCTTTCAAGGAGGCCCAATGAAGAGACCTTCTGTCAATTGAACTGCTCCACCAATACTTTGCCATACTGGAAGTACATTGCCATACTGGAAGTTATGCTTTTGCAAACATTTTAGTCAATAAGAAACTCCTCATGTTGTATGTGGGTATTGCTTGGATCACTATTTTCGAAAGAACTCTCCCCGCACAAGCAAAAAAGCCTCCCCGACCATACTTGCATCTTGCTTCGTGAGCATTTGCTGGTGTGGTCGAATGTGCCACTCGTTATTTGGCCAACAACTGTAGGGATCCAAAGATACCTTTTGTTGATTACTTCAACATAAACTCCCAAGGTTCCCTTCATAGCCTGCCTGGAAGAATATGAGGTCTTTGGGCTGAAAAAGATAGCACTTTGTCTATGTTTACACATTGGCCTGAAGCTTTCCCATAGAACCACATTATATCATTTAGCCTTTCCGCACTATGAGAATTTACATTTAAAAAAACCATACTATCATTCGTGAAAAGCAAATGACTAACCCATGGTGCTTGATCGGATGCTCATCCTTATACCCTATCAATATGTCCTCCAAAATATTTCAGTAAACATGAGAATCCTTTTGTACATGGTAGATAAGAATGGTGATAGGGTCACCCTACCTGAGCCCTCTCAAAGGGGTAAAATAGGGTTGTAATTCTGAAAGAAATATGCCCTAGAGGCAATAATAAAGTTATTATTTTATATTTCCTTATATCATGACAAATGTTTATTATTCATGCTAGAATTGTATTAACCGGAAACTTGATACATGTGTGAATACATAGACAAAACACCATGTCCCTAGTATGCCTCTACTTGACTAGCTCGTTGATCAAAGATGATTATGTTTCCTAGCCATGGACATGTGTTGTCATTTGATGAACGGGATCACATCATTAGGAAAATGATGTGATGGACAAGACCCATCCGTTAGCTTAGCATAATGATCGTTCAGTTTTATTGCTACTGCTTTCTTCATGTCAAATACATATTCCTCTAACTATGAGATTATGCAACTCCCGGACACTGGAGGAATGCCTTGTGTGCTATCAAACTTCACAACATAACTGGGTGATTATAAAGATGCTCTACAGGTATCTCCGAAGGTGTTTGTTGGGTTGGCATAGGTCGAGATTAGGATTTTTCACTCCGAGTGTTGGAGAGGTATATCTGGGCCCTCTCGGTAATGCACATCATATATAGCCTTGCAAGCAATGTGACTAATGAGTTAGTTACAGGGTGATGCACTACGGAACGAGTAAAGAGACTTGCCCGGTAACGAGACTGAACTAGGTATGAAGATACCGACGATCGAATCAAGGCAAGTAACATACCGATGACAAAGGGAATAAAGTATGTTGACATTGCGGTTCGACCGATAAACATCTTCATAGAATATGTGGGAACCAATATGAGCATCTAGGTTCCTCTATTGGTTATTCACCAGAGAGGTGTCTCGGTCATGTCTACATAGTTCTCGAACCTAGGGTCCGCACACTTAACATTTGATAACGATATGTATTATATGAGTTATGTGTTTTGGTGACCAAAGGTTGTTCGGAGTCCAGGATGAGATCACAAACATGACGAGGAGTCTCGAAATGGTTGAGAGGTAAATATTGATATATTGGAAGGTAGTATTCGGACACCGGAAGGGTTCCGGAGTGTATCAGGTACATACCGGAGTACCGGAGGGTTTACCGGAATCCCCCACTGGAAGATATGGGCCATAGGAGGGAGGCTAACCAGCCCACAAGGGGCTGGTGCGCCCCCCACAAGGGAGGAGGACTAATTGGACTAGGGAAGGGGGTGGCGCCCCCCTTTCCTTCTCCCTCTCCCTCTCCTTCCCCCTTTCCCCCTCTGGTAGAAGGAAAAGGGGGGCGAATCCCACTAGGAGTCCAAGTGGGACTCCTTCGCACTTGGCGTGCCCTAGGCCAGCCTCCTCCCCTCTCCCTCCTTTATATACGGGGGGTGGGGGAACCTCTAAGCACATCAATTGATTCTTAGCCGTGTGAGGTGCCCCCCTCCATCGTTTACTCCTCCGATCATATTGTCATAGTGCTTAGGTGAAGCCCTGCGCGGGTCACACTACCATCACCATCACCAGGTTGTCATGCTGATGGAACTCATCTACTCCTTCGACCCTCTGCTGGATCAAGAGTTCGAGGGACGTCATCAAGCTGAACGTGTGCAGAACTCGGAGGTGTCGTACGTTCGATGCTTGATCGGTTGAATCAAGAAGACGTTCGACTACATCAACCGCGTTAAGCTAACGCTTCCACTTTCGGTCTACGAGGGTATGTGGACACACTCTCTCCCTCTCGTTGCTCTGCATCTCCTAGATAGATCTTGCGTGAGTGTAGGAATTTTTTTGAAATTGCATGCTACGTTTCCCAACAGTGGCATCTGAGCCAGGTCTATGCGTAGATGATATGCACGAGTAGAACACAAAGAGTTGTGGGCGGTGATCATCATACTGCTTACCACAAATGTCTTATTTTGATTCAGCAGTATTGTTTGATGAAGCGGCCCGGACCAACCTTACATGACCGTGTTCATGAGACCGGTTCCACCGACAGACATGCAACTAGTTTTGCATAAAGGTGACTGGCAAGTGTCTGTTTCTCCAACTTTAGTTGAATCAAATTTGATTGTGGCCAGTCCTTGTGAAGGTTAAAACACGCAAACTTGGTAAATCACCGTTGTGGTTTTTGTGCCGTAGGTAAGTACGGTTCATGCTAGAAGCCTGTAGCAGCCACGTAAAACTTGCAACAAACAAAGTAGAGGATGTCTAACTTGTTTTTACAGGGCATGTTGTGATGTGATATGGTCAAGACATGATGTGATATAAGTTGTTGTGTGAGATGATCATGTTTTGTAAAAGTTATCGGCAACTGGCAGGAGCCTTATGGTTGTCGCTTTATTGTATGAAATACAAATGCCATGTAATTGCTTTACTTTATCACTAAGCGGTAGCAATAGTCGTAGAAGCAATAGTTGGCAAGATGACTACGACACTACGATGGAGATCAAGGTGTCAAGCCGATGACGATGGAGATCATGACGTTGCTTTGGTGCTGGAGATCAAAAGCACAAGATCATGATGGCCATATCATGTCACATATTTTGATTGCATGTGATGTTTATCTTTTGGCACCTTATTTTGCTTAGTATGAATGTAGCATTATAAGATGATCCCTTACTAAAATTTCAAGGTACAAGTGTTCTCCCCGAGTATGCACCGTTGCAAAAGTTCTTCGTGCTGAGGCACCACATGACGATCGGGTGTGATAAGCTCTACGTTCAAATACAACAGGTGTAAGCCAGTTTTGCACATGCGGAATACTCAGGTTAAACTTGACGAGCCTAGCATATACATATATGGCCTCGGAACACTAGAGACCGAAAGGTCGAACGTGAATCATATAGTAGATATGATCAACATAGAGATGTTCACCATTGATGACTACTCCATCTCACGTGATGATCGGACATGGTTTAGTTGATTTGGATCACGTATCATTTAGATGACTTGAGGGATGTCTATCTAAGTGGGAGTTATTAAGTAATATGATTAATTGAACTTTAATTTATCATGAACTTAGTCCTGATAGTATTTGGAGATTATGTTGTAGATCAATAGCTCACGTTGTAGCCTCCCTATGTTTTTTGATATGTTCCTAGAGAAAACTAAGTTGAAAGATGATAGTAGCAACGATGCAGACTGGGTCCGTGATCTAAGGTTTATCCTCATTTGCTGCACAGAAAAATTATCTCCTTGATGCACCGCTAGGTGACAGACCTATTGCAGGAGCAGATGCAGACGTTATGAACGTTTGGCTAGCTCAATATGATGACTACTTGATAGTTTAGTACACCATGATTTACGGCCTAGAACCGGGACTTCAAAAGCGTTTTGAATGCCATGGAGCATATGAGATGTTCCAAGAGCTGAAATTGGTATTTCAGACTCATGCCCGTGTCGAGAGGTATGAGACCTCTGACAAGTACTTAGCCTAAAAGATTGAGGAGAATAGCTCAGCTAGTGAGCATGTGCTCAGAATGTCTAGGTACTACAATCGCTTGAATCAAGTGGGAGTTAATCTTCCAAATAAGATAGTGATTGACAGAGTTCTCTAGTCATCATCACCAATATACTAGAACTTCGTGATGAACTATAATATGCAAGGGATGACAAAAGCGATTCATGAGCTCTTCGTGATGTTGAAATTGACGAAGGTAGAAATCAAGAAAAAGCATCAACTGTTGATGATTAAACAATATCACTAGTTTCAAGAAAAGGGCAAAGGGAAAGAAAGGAAAATTCAAGAAGAATGGAAAGCAAGTTGTCACTCCCAAGAAGAAGCCCAAAGCTGGACCCATGCCTGAAACGGAGTGCTTCTACTGCAAAGGAAATGGTCACTAGAAGCGGAACTGCCCCAAACATCTGGCGGATAAGAAGGATGGCAAAGTGAACAAAGGTATATTTGATAGATAGGTTATTGGTGTGTACCTTACTAGTGTTCGTAGTAGCCCCTGGGTATTTGATACCTGTTCGGTTGCTAAGATTAGTAACTCGAAACAGGAGTTGCAGAATAAATAGAGACTAGTTGAGGGTGAAGTGATGATGTGTGTTGGAAGTGGTTCCAAGATTGATATGATCATCATCGCACACTCCCTATACTTTTGGGATTAGTGTTGAACCTATATATGCTATTTGGTGTTTGTGTTGAGCATAAATATGATTAGATCATGTTTATTGCAATACAGTTATTCATTTAAGACAGAGAATAATTCTTATTCTGTTTACATGAATAAAACCTTCTATGGTCATACACCCAATGTTGATGGTTCACTGAATCTCGATTGTGGTAATACACATATTCATAATATTGATGCCAAAATATGCAAAGTTGATAATGATAGTGCAACATATCTGTGGCACTGCCATTTAGGTCATATCGGTGTAAAAGCGCATGAAGAAACTCCATGCAGATGGACTTTTGGAATGACTTGATTATGAATCATTTGATACTTGCGAACCGTGCCTTATGGGCAAGATGACTAAAACTCCATTCTCCGAACAATGGAACGAGCTAATGACTTATTGAAAATAATACATATCGATGTATGCGGTGCGATGAGTGTTGAGGCTCGTGGCGGGTATCGTTATTTTTTGACCTTCACAGATGATTTGAGAAGATATGGGTATATCTACTTAATGAAACACAAGTCTGAAACATTTGAAAAGTTCAAAGAATTTCAGAGTTAAGTGGAGAATCATCGTAACTAGAAAATAAAGTTTCTACAATCTGACCATGGAGGTGAAAATTTGAGTTACGAGTTTGGCCTTCATTTAAAACAATGTCAAATAGTTTCACAGCTCACGCCACCTGGAACACCATAGCGTAATGGTGTGTCTGAACGTCGTAACCGCACTTTATTAGAGATGGTGCGATCTATGATGACTCTTACCGATTTACCACTATCGTTTTGGGGTTACGGATTACACTACTAGGAAAAGGCATATAGATAATATGGACATTAATGGCGCACCACATATGTGGTGCGCCACTGCTATATAGCAGTGGCGCACCATGTGTTGGTACGCCATTAGTGTCCAAATACTAATGGCGCACCACATCCACGGTGCGCCACTACTAACAATTTTTTTATTTTTTTTCAAAACTAGTAATGGCGCACCAGGGGATAGTGCACCATTACTAGTTTAACTAGTAATGGCGCACCACACCCTCGGTGCGCCACTACTAACAATTTTTTTTGCAAAACTAGTAATGGCGCACCAGGGGATAGTGCGCCATTACTAGTTTTAACTAGTAATGGCGTACCACACCCTCGGTGCGCCACTACTAAATTTTTTTTTATTTTTTTTCAAAACTAGTAATGACGCATCGTGGGTGTGGTGCGCCATTACTAGTTAAACTAGTAATGGTGCACCACACCCACGGCGCGCCATTACTAACTTTGCTCAAAAATCCACCGAATGCACCCCCCTGTGGACCGCCTTTTCAGTTTAAAAAAAATAAAATAAAATGATGGAAATCTCAAAAAAAAAAAAAAAAATAAGTTTCCCATGTGATATGTGGTCTAGTCGTTGGGAAAATTTACAAATATGAATTTCGACTTTATTTGCAAAATCTCTCTGGAATTTGTAAAATGGGCATAACTTTTGCATACGAACTCGGATTAAAAAGTTTTTTATATGAAAAATCATCTACTCAAATAGTTACATCCGAATTCAACCGGGGGAACCCTGTCGAAGATTTTTAGAATCCCCAAAAACCTAACAAAAAAAAGATACGTGGCTTTTAAGATCTAGAGGGGGGAATGAAAAAAAATTCAAACTTAGTAGTGGCGCACCATTTGCTAGGTGCGCCACTAGTAACAGAAAAAAAAATAGTTTCAATTTTAAAAAAAAAATATTCAAAATATGATACGTAATATGAACGGAAGTTTGAAATATTTTTTCAAAATTTCATCACACTCATGAACATGAACAAAGTCCTAGACATCAACAAGGTTTAATAGGATTAATATGGTAGATATATTGATACGTCTCCGTCGTATCTATAATTTTTGATTGTTCCATGCCAATATTCTACAACTTTCATATACTTTTGGCAACTTTTTATACTATTTTTTGGGACTAAGATATTGATCTAGTGCCCAGTGCCAGTTCCTATCTGTTGCATGTTTTATGTTTCGCAGAAACCCAATATCAAACGGAGTCCAAACGAGATAAAAACAAACGGAGAATTATTTTGGAATATTTGTGATTTTTGGGAGGAAGAATCAACGCGAAACGGTGCCCGAGGTGGCCACGAGAGTGGCCCACGCCACCACTCCAGGTGGGCGCGCCCCCCACTCTCGTGGGCCACCCGTAAGGCGGTTGATGCCCTTCTTTGGCTGCAAGAAACCTAATTTTTGGAAAACGATCTGGGCGAAGGTTGCAATCCAATCGGAGTTATGGATCTCTAGATATAAAGGAAATGGTGCCAGGGCAGAATTCCAGAACATAGAAACAGAGAGATAGATCCAATCTCGGAGGGGCTCTCGCCCCTCCCAAGCCATGGGAGACAAGGAACAGAGGGGAAACCCTTCTCCCATTTAGGGAGGAGGTCAAGGAAGAAGAAGAAGAAGGGGGGCCCTCTCCCCCTTGCTTTTGGTGGCGCCGGAACACTGCCGGGGGCCATCATCATCACCACGATCTTCACCAACAACTTCACTGCCTTCATCACCAACTCTTCCCCCCTCTATGCAGTGGTGTAACCCCTCTCTTCCCCGCTGTAATCTCTACTTAAACATGGTGCTCAACGCTATATATTATTTCCCAATGATGTATGGCTATCTTATGATGTTTGAGTAGATCCATTTTTCCTATGGGTTAATTGATGATCGTGATTGGTTTGAGTTGCATGTTTTATTATTGGTGCTGTCCTATTGTGCCCTCCGTGTCGCGCAAGCGTGAGGGATTCCTGCTGTAGGGTTTGCAATATGTTTATGATTTGCTTATGGTGGGTGGCGTGAGTGACAGAAGCACATACCCGAGTAAGTAGGTTGTTTGCGTATGGGATAAAGGGGACTTGATACTTTAATGCTATGGTTGGGTTTTAATTTAATGAATCTTTAGTAGTTGCGGATGCTTGCTAGAGTTCCAATCATAAGTGCATATGATCCAAGTAGAGAAAGTATGTTAGCTTATGCCTCTCCCTCAAATAGAATTGCAATAGTGATTACCGGTCTAGTTATCGATTGCCTTGGACAAATAACTTTCTCATAACAAAAAGCTCTCTACTAATACTTACTTTATTGCATCTTTATCTAAACAGCCCCTAGTTTATATTTATGTGTTCTTTATTATCTTGCAAACCTATCGTATCACACCTACAAAGTACTTCTAGTTTCATACTTGTTCTAGGTAAAGCGAACGTCAAGCGTGCGTAGAATGGTATCGGTGGTCGATAGAAGTTGAGGGAATATTTATTCTAACTTTAGCTCCTCATTGGGTTCGACACTCTTACTTATCGAAAACTGTTGCGATCCCCTTGTGGGTTATCAAGACCTTTTTCTAGTGCCGTTGCCGGGGAGTCATAGCGTGGGGTGAATATTCTCGTGTGTGCTTGTTTGCTTTATCACTAAGTAATTTTTATTTGCTGTTCTAAAAGTTGTTCTCTATATTTAGTTATGTATATGGAACACAAAATACCAAAAAACTTAGGTGTACTTGCTGCTCATGGAGATGGGAACCTCCTAAAATCCTCGATGCTCATTATGTGAAAGAAATTATGTACTACTTTAATAATCCTGAGAAAACCCCATTCTATTATGTTATGGGAGACACGTTGGATCAACGTGAATACTTTAGGGATTATCGCTTGACACAAAAAGGGAAACTATTATGGGATCAAATTTCTATGTTGCGTTGGTATGCTCGTCAACTATGTGTGATACATGAGTATACTTGTTGCTCTAGAATGAAGGCTCCATACCTTCCCTTTTCATGCAAATTCAATGATAATGAAACCTTAGCTTCTTATGCCAATGGTATCTTTGATTACTATGATGTGGAACAAATAGAAGAATTTGTTGCTTTTATGGGTGCTTATGAGGTTGAATCTATGTTTAAAGCGTTTGATGATTTTGATGATTCAGTTTATAGACCAGAAAATCTTGCTATACTTAGATATTGCTATGAAAATTATGAATGCAATTACTATATTAATGCATTTATTGAGAAAGTCTCCGCTGTACAAGAAGAGACTAATATTTTGCAGGAAGCTATGGAAGAAGAAATTGATGAAACTGTGAGCTCATTGGATGAAAAAGATGACGAGGAGAGCGAAGAACAAAAGGAGGAAGAGCGGATTGATCACCCGTGCCCACCTTCTAATGAGAGTAACTCTTCAACTCATACGTTGTTTAATTCCCCTTCGTGCTTACCGAAGGATGATTGCTATGATCCCTTGAATTTGTTTGAAATACCCCTTTTTGATTATGCTTGCTATGCTTGTGGCCAAGATGCCAATATGAATTATGCTTATGGAGATGAACTTGCTATAGTTCCTTATGTTAAACATGAAATTGTTGCTATTGCACCCATGCATGATAGTCCTATTATCTTTTTGAATTCTCCCGACTACACTATGTCGGAGAAGTTTGTGCTTATTGAGGATTATATTGATGGGTTGCGTTTTACTACTACACATGATGATTTTGATAGATATAATATGCATGTGCTTGCTGCTCCTACTTGCAATTATTATGAGAGAGGAACTATATCTCCACCTCTCTATGTTTCCAACACGATAGAATTGCAAGAAACTGCTTATACTATGCATTGGCCTTTATTTGGTGTGCATGAATTGTTCTTTTATGACATGCCGATGCATAGGAAGAGAGTTAGACTTCGTCATTGCTTGATATATGTTACTTTGTGCTCACTACTAAATCACAAATCATTGTTAATTCAAATTGGCTTTGATATACCTTGGGATCCGGGTGGATTCATTACTTGAGCACTATATGCCTAGCTTAATGGCTTTAAAGAAAGCGCTGCCAAGGAGACAACCCGGAAGTTTTAGAGAGTCATTTATTTCTGTTGAGTGCTTTTATATTGTTTAAAAACAAAAAAAATAAAGATGGGAACCTAAAACTTTTCAAAAAGGAAAGTGAAAGTGAGAGAGACAAGCATTGTTGAAGTGGGAGAGCTCCTTGAACTTTGTTCATGCTCACGGAAACTTTGTGAATCTTAATTACAGAAACTTTTCATAAAAAAATAATTACCCCCTGTATATTTCCATTGTATTATAAAAATAATGTGCTAAGGTTTGCCTTTAGGATGTTTACGATGCTTGTTGGTTTGTACGGTGCAGGACAGAAACTTTGGCTGTAGTGCGCGATTTTACATTTTTAACTGGAACGTCAATTAGTTATGATTACTTTTGAAATGTATTTCTATACAACTTGTTTATTTTTCCTAATTTTTGTAGAATTTTTGGGGTACCATAAGTATGGTGGATGTTCAGATTGCTACAGACTGTTCTGTTTTTGACAGATTCTATTTTTGATGCATAGCTTGCTTGTTTTGATGAATCTGTCAATTTATATCAGTGGATTAAGCCATGAAAAAGTTCTATTACAGTATACAAAATGCAAAAACAAAATATGAATTGGTTTGCAACAGTACTTAGAGTGGTGATTTGCTTTATTATACTAACGGATCTTACCGAGTTTTATGTTGAAGTTTTGTGTGGATGTAGTGTCTAATCGAGGATTTCTCGATATGAGGAAAAGGAAGAGAAGAAAGAGCTCAAGATTGGGGATGCCCGAGGCACCCCAAGTAAATATTCAAGGAGACTCAAGCGTCTAATCTTGGGGATGCCCCATAAGGCATCCCCTCTTTCTTCAACAAGTATCGGTATGTTTTCGAATTCGTTTCGTTCATGCATTATGTGCAAGTCTTGGAGTGTCTTTTGCATTTAGTTTTCGTTTTTCTTTTATGCACCATGCTGGTATGAGATAGTCCTTGGTTGATTTATAGAATTCTCATTGCACTTCACTTAAATCTTTTGAGTATGGCTTTATAGAATGCTTCATGTTCTTCACTTATATCATTTGAAGTCTGGATTGCCTGTTTCTCTTCACATAGAAAACCGCCATTTGTAGAATGCTCTTTTTCTTCACTTATATTTGTTAGAGCATGGGCATATATTTTGTAGAAAGAATTAAACTCTCTTACTTCACTTTTATCTATGTAGAGAGATGACAGGAATTGGTCATTCACATGGTTAGTCATAAAATCCTACATAAACTTGTAGATCGCTGAATATGATATGTTTGATTCCTTGCAATAGTTTTGCGATATAAAGATGGTGATATTAGAGTCATGCTAGTGGGTGTTTGTGGATTGTATAGACACTTGTGTTGAGGTTTGCAAGTCCCGTAGCATGCACGTATGGTAACCGTTGTGTGACAAACTTGAAGCATGGGGTGTTTCTTTGATTGTCTTCCTTATGAGTGGCGGTTGGGGACGAGCGATGGTCTTTTCCTACCAATCTATCCCCCTAGGGGTATGCATAGTAGTACTTTGCTTCAAGGGCTAATAAAGTTTTGCAATAAGTATATGAGTTCTTCATGACTAATGTGAGTCCATGGATTATACGCACATTTACCTTTCCATCATTGCTAGCCTCTTTGGTACCGTGCATTGCCATTTCTCACCTCGAGAGTTGGTGCAAACTTCGCCGGTGCATCCAAATCCCGTGATACGATACGCTCTATCACACATAAGCCTCCTTATATCTTCCTCAAAATAGCCACCATACCTACCTATTATGGCATTTCCATAGCCATTCCGAGATATATTGCCATGCAACTTTCCACCGTTCCGTTCATCATCATCATGACATACATTACTTTTGTCATATTGCCATTTCATGATCATGTAGTTGACATCGTATTTGTGGCAAAGCCACCATGCATAATTTTCCATACATGTCACTCTTGATTCATTGCATCATCACGGTACACCACCGGAGGCATTCATATAGAGTCATATCTTGTTCTAGTTTCGAGTTGTAATTCATATGTTGTAATCAATAAAAGTGTGATGATCCTCATTATTAGAGCATTGTCCCCCCCCCCCAAAAAAGGAAAGGCCAAAAAGAAAAAAAAGAAAGACCAAAGAAAAAAAGAAAAAAATAAACAAAAAGGGACAATGTTACTATCTCTTTTTCCACACTTGTGCTTCAAAGTAGCACCATGTTCTTCATGTAGTGAGTCTCATATCTTGTGCTTCAAAGTAGCACCATGTTTTTCATATAGTGAGTCTCATAGGTTGTCATTTTCATATACTAGTGGAAATTTTTCATTATAGAACTTGGCTTGTATATTCCTACGGTGGGCTTCCTCAAATGCCCTAGGTCTTCATGAGCAAGCAAGTTGGATGTACACCCACTAGTTTTCTTTTGTTGAGCATTCGTTTATAGCTCTTAGTGCATCCATTGTATGGCAATCCCTACTCCTCGCATTGACATCAATTGATGGGCATCTCCATAGCCCGTTGATTAGCCGCGTCGATGTGAGACTTTCTCCTTTTTTGTCTTCTCCACATAAACCCCACCATCATATTCTATTCCACCTATAGTGCTTTATCCATGGCTTGCGCTCATGTATTGCGTGAGGGTTGAAAAAGCTGAAGCGTGTTAAAAAGTATGAACCAATTGCTCGGCTTGTCATCGGGGTTGTGCATGATGGGGGCATTTTGTGTGAAGAAAATGAAGCATGGCCAAACTATATGATTTTGTAGGGATAAGCTTGCTTTTGCCTTGTTGTTTTGAAAAGGCATGATTGCTTTATTGGTACGCTCGAAGTATTATTGTTTTTATGTCAAATGATAGGCTATTGCTTTGAATCACTCGTGTCTTAGTATTCATGCCATGATTAGATATATGATCAAGATTATGCTAGGTAGCATTCCACATCAAGAATTATCTTTTTATCATTTACCTACTCGAGGACGAGCAGGAATTAAGCTTGGGGATGCTGATACGTCTCCGTCGTATCTATAATTTTTTATTGTTCCATGCCAATATTCTACAACTTTCATATACTTTTGGCAACTTTTTATACTATTTTTTGGGACTAACATATTAATCCAGTGCCCAGTGCCAGTTCCTATCTGTTGCATGTTTTATGTTTCGCAGAAACCCAATATCAAACGGATTCCAAACGGGATAAAAATGGACGGAGAATTATTTTGAAATATTTGTGATTTTTGGGAGGAAGAATCAATGCGAAACGGTGCCCGAGGTGGCTACAAGAGTGGCCCACGCCACCACTCCAAGTGGGCGCGCCCCCTACTCTCGTGGGCCACCCGTAAGGCGGTTGATTCCCTTCTTTGGCCGCAAGAAAGCTAATTTTTGGAAAACTATCTGGGCGAAGGTTTCAATCCAATCGGAGTTACGGATCTCCAGATATAAAGGAAACGGTGCCAGGGTAGAATTCCAGAACGCAGAAACAGAGAGATAGATCCAATCTCGGAGCGGCTCTCGCCCCTCCCAAGCCATGGGAGACAAGGAACAGAGGGGAAACCCTTCTCCCATTTAGGGAGGAGGTCAAGGAAGAAGAAGAAGAAGGGGGCCCTCTCCCCCTTGCTTCCGGTGGCGCCGGAACGCTGCCGGGGGCCATCATCATCACCGCGATCTTCACCAACAACTTCACCGCCTTCATCAGCAACTCTTCCCCCCTCTATGCAGCGGTGTAACCCCTCTCTTACCCGCTGTAATCTCTACTTAAACATGGTGCTCAACGCTATATATTATTTCCCAATGATGTATGGCTATTTTATGATGTTTGAGTAGATCCGTTTTGTCCTATGGGTTAATTGATGATCATGATTGGTTTGAGTTGCATGTTTTATTATTGGTGATGTCCTATTGTGCCCTCCGTGTCGCGCAAGTATGAGGGATTCCCGTTGTAGGGTTTGCAATATGTTTATGATTTGCTTATGGTGGGTGGCGTGAGTGACAGAAGCACAGACCCGAGTAAGTAGGTTGTTTGCGTATGGGATAAAGGGGACTTGATACTTTAATGCTATGGTTGGGTTTTACCTTAATGAATCTTTAGTAGTTGCGGATGCTTGCTAGAGTTCCAATCATAAGTGCATATGATCCAGGTAGAGAAAGTATGTTAGCTTATGCCTCTCCCTCAAATAGAATTGCAATAGCTATTACCGGTCTAGTTATCGATTGCCTTGGAAAAATAACTTTCTCATAACAAAAAGCTCTCTACTAATACTTACTTTATTGCATCTTTATCTAAACAGCCCCTAGTTTATATTTACGTGTTCTTTATTATCTTGCAAACCTATCCTATCACACCTACAAAGTACTTCTAGTTTCATACTTGTTCTAGGTAAAGCGAACGTCAAGCGTGCGTAGAGTTGTATCGGTGGTCGATAGAACTTGAGGGAATATTTATTCTATCTTTAGCACCTCGTTGGGTTCGACATTCTTACTTATCGAAAACTGCTGTGATCCCCTTGTGGGTTATCATATGTCAATAAGTGCCTGTTAAGTGAGCTGGTGCTGGGGTTGGATAGAACTCTAAAGTTAAGCGTGCTTGGGCTGGAGTAGTGTGAGGATGGGTGACCTTTCGGGAAGTTTGACCACGGAGTGCGATTTGACTTGAGATTAAGCATATTAACCCGAGATTAAGCCATAGTGACCCGAGATTACGAAAAAAACAAAAAAAAATGGAAAAAAAGTTCTAAAAAAATTGAAAAAAATTTGTTAGTAATGGCGCACCTCTAGGTGCGCCATTACTAAGTCAGATAGTAATGGCGCACCACTTGACATACTAATGGCGCACTCCCTGGTGCGCCACTATTGTCTGGTATACTAATGGCGCACGAGGGGTGCGCCATTAGTATTAATTACTAATGGTGTGATGCTAGTGGCGCACCTGTAGTGCATCATTAATGGCCAAAACAGGTGCGCCACTAGCAAGCCTTTTCCTAGTAGTGTTAGAGACAGCTGCATTCACTCTAAACAGGGCACCGTCAAAGTCCGTTGAGACGACACCATATGAACTGTGGTTTGGCAACAAATCTAAGCTGTCGTTTCTTAAAGTTTGGGGAAGTGATGCTTATGTCGAAAGGTTTCAGCCTGATAAGCTCGAACCCAAATCGGAGAAGTGCGTCTTCATAGGATACCCTAAGGAAACAATTGGGTACACCTTCTACAACAAGTCTGAAGGCAAGATATTTGTTGCTAAGAACGGAACATTTCTAGAGAAGGAGTTTCTCTCAAAAGAAGTGAGTGGGAGGAAAGTAGAACTTGATGAGGTTATTATACCTACTCTCAATTTGGAAGGTAGCTCATCCGAGAAATCCGTTCCCGTGAAGCCTACACCAACTGGAGAGGAAGCTAATGATAATGATCATGAAACTTCAGATCAAGTTGCTACAGAACCTCGGAGGTCAACCAAAGCACGATCCGCACCAGAGTGGTACGGTAATCCCGTTCTGGAAGTCATGTTACTTGACCATGACAAACCTACGAACTATGAAGAAGCTATGATGAGCCCAGATTCCGATAAATGGCTTGAGGCTATGAAATATGAGATAGGATCCATGTATGAGAACAAAGTGTGGACTTTGGTGGATTTTCCCAATGATCGGCAATCCATCGAGAATAAATGGATCTTCAAGAAGACTGATGCTAATGGTAATGTTACTGTCTACAAAGCTCGACTTGTCGCAAAAAGGTTTTTGACAAGTTCAAGGGGTTGACTATGATGAGACTTTCTCGACCATTCCAATGCTTAAGTCTGTCCGAATCATGTTAGCAATTGCCTCATTTTATGAAATCTAGCAAATGGATATGAAAACTGCATTCCTTAAATGGATATCTCTAAGGAGAATTGTATATGATGGAATCAGAAGGTTTTGTCAATCCTAAAGGTGCTAACAAAATATGCAAGCTCCAGCGATCCATCTATGGACTAGTGCAAGCATCTCGGAGTTGGAATATACGCTTTGATGAATTTATCAAATCATATAGTTTTATACAGACTTGCGGTGGAGCCTGTATTTACAAGAAAGTGAGTGGGAGCACTACAGCCTTTCTGATAAGTATATGTGAATGACATATTGTTGATCAGAAATGATGTAGAATTTTCTGGAAAGCATAAATGAGTGTTTGAAAGGAGTTTTTTAAAGAAAGACCTCGGTGAAGCTAGTTACATATTGGGCATCAAGATCTATAGAGATAGATCAAGACGCTTGATAAGATTTTCAAAGTACAACCTTGACAAGATTTTGAAGTAGTTAAAAATGTAACAATCAAAGAAGGAGTTCTTGCCTGTGTTGCAAGGTGTAAAGTTGAGTAAGACTCAAAACCCGACCACAGCAGAAAATAGAAAGAGAATGAATTCATTCCCTATGCCTCAGCCATAGGTTCTATAAAGTGTGCTATGCTTTGTACCAGACCTATTGTGAACCTTATCATGAGTTTGGCAAGGGGGTACGATAGTGATCCAGGAGTGGATCACTGGATAGCTATCAAAGTTATCCTTAGTTACCTAAGAGTACTAAGGAAATATTTCTCGATTATGGAGGTGATAATGAGTTCTTCGTAAAGAGTTACATCGATGCAAGCTTTTACACCGATCAGGTTGACTCTGAGTCTCAATATGGATACATATTGAAAGTGGGAGCAATTAGCTAGAGTAGCTCCATGCAGTGCATTGTAGACATAATTTTTTTGCAAAATACATACGGCTCTGAATGTGGCAGATCCGTTGACTAAACTTCTCACACAAGCAAAACATGATCACACCTTAGTACTCTTTGGGTGTTAATCACATAGCGATGTGAACTAGATTATTGACTCTAGGAAACCTTTGGTTGTTGGTCACATGACAGTGTGATCTATGGGTGTTAATCACATACAAATGTGAACTATTGATGTTAAATCACATGGCGATGTGAACTAGATTATTGACTCTAGTGCAAGTGGGAGACTGAAAGAAATATGCCCTGGAGGCAATAATAAAGTTGTTATTTTATATTTCCTTATATCATCATAAATGTTTATTATTCATGCTAGAATTGCATTAACCAAAAACTTGATACAGGTGTGAATACATAGACAAAACACCGTGTCCCTAGTATGCCTCTACTTGACTAGCTCGTTGATCAAAGATGATTATGTTTCCTAGCCATGGACATGTGTTGTCATTTGATGAACGGTATGACATTATTAGGAGAATGATGTGATGGACAAGACCCATCCGTTAGCTTAGCATAATGATCGTTCAGTTTTATTGCTACTGCTTTCTTCATGTCAAATACATATTCCTCTGACTATGAGATTATGCAACTCTCGGACACCGGAGGAATGCCTTGTGTGCTATCAAACGTCACAACATAACTGGGTGATTATAAAGATGCTCTACAGGCATCTCCGAAGGTGTTTGTTCGGTTGGCATAGATCGAGATTAGGATTTGTCACTCCGAGTATCAGAGAGGTACCTCTGGGCCCTCTCGGTAATGCACATCATAGGAAGCCTTGCAAGCAATGTGACTAATGAGTTAGTTACGGGATGATGCACTACCGAATGAGTAAAGAGACTTGCCAGTAACAAGATTGAACTAGGTATGAAGATACCGACGATCGAATCTCGGGCAAGTAACATACCGATGACAAAGGGAATAAAGTATGTTGACATTGCGGTTCGACGGAGGAAGATCTTCGTAGAATATGTGGGAACCAATATGAGCATCTAGGTTTAGCTATTGGTTATTGACCGGAGAGGTGTCTCGGTCATGTCTACATAGTTCTCGAACCCGTAGGGTCCGCACGCTTAACGTTCGAGGACGATATGTATTATATGAGTTATGTGTTTTGGTGACCGAAGGTTGTTTGGAGTCCCGAATGAGATCACAAACATGACGAGGAGTCTCAAAATGGTCGAGAGGTAAAGATTGATATATTGGAAGGAAGTATTCGGACACCGGAAGGGTTCCGGAGTGTATCGGGTATATACCGAAGTACCGGAGGGGTTACATGAACCCCCCGATGGAAGATATGGGCCATATGGGCCATAGGAGGGAGGCTAACCAGCCACAAGGGGCTGGTGTGCCCCCCACAAGGGAGGAGGCCGAATTGGACTAGGGAAGGGGGTGGCGCCCCCCCCCTTTCCTTCTCGCTCTCCCTCTTCTTCTCCCTTTCCCCCTCCGGTAGAAGGAAAAGGGGGGCCGAATCCCACTAGGAGTCCAAGTGGGACTCCTCCGCACTTGGCGCGCCCTAGGCTGGCCTCCTCCCCTCTCCCTCCTTTATATACGAGGGCGGGGGCACCTCTAAGAACATCAATTGATTCTTAGCTGTGTGCGGTGCCCCCTCCATCGTTTACTCCTCCGATCATATTGTCATAGTGCTTAGGCAAAGCCCTGCGCGTATCACATCACCATCACCGTCACCATGATGTCATGCTGACGGAACTCATCTACTCCTTCGACCCTCTGCTGGATCAAGAGTTCGAGGGACGTCATCGAGCTGAACGTGTGCAAAACTCGGAGGTGGCATTCGTTTGGTGCTTGATCGGTTGAATCAAGAAGACATTCGACTACATCAACCACGTTAAGCTACCGCTACCGCTTTCGGTCTATGAGGGTACGTGGACACACTCTCCCCCTCTCGTTGCTATGCATCTCCTAGATAGATCTTGCATGAGCGTAGGAATTTTTTTTAAATTGCATGCTAAGTTTCCCAACAAATTCCCCATTAACCCGGACCAAGAAGTGAACATATGAGACATACTTCATTATTAATCTGATTAAGTTGATACTGAAGCCAAGTCTCCGAAGAATGGACTCTATATAGTGCCACACTCAATCATATACTTTCATCATATCTAACTTGACCGCACATGCATAATATTTCCCTTTCTTCCGCCTGCACAAAGTGTGGACACTCTCGAAAGCCAAAAGAATATTGTTTGTAATCAAGCGACCAGGAACAAACACACTTTGCCCCTCGTTGATAATATCATCCATAAATTCCCTCATGTGATTTGTAACTGGCTTAATAGCTGATTTGTATAAAACCGGGCATAGGGCAATAGGGCGATATTGGGGAATCAAATGTGGATGTTGTACCTTTGGAATTAAGGTGATGGAAGTGTCATTAGTGCCCAACGGTATATCACCACCATTGAGGAATCCAAGCACAGCTTCGGTAACACAATCTTTCAGCAAGTGCCAATGCCGCTGGAAAAATCCTGCTATAAAACTAGCGACACATGGAGCTTTTGATAGGGCCATCTAAAACATGATGGTCCATCCTTCCTTTGCCTCGAATGGTTTGATCAGTAACTCATTCATCTCTGGGGTAACTTTCACCAGCACATGTTCCATCACATGTATCATACAGTTCTTGAGACGTGTACTAGATTTCATCTTTATCTCACCTTCATCAGCAAAACCAAGCCTCCAGCCCTCTATAGCCCGCTGATTTTATTCATTTGCTGCCTCTGCGTAGCTTGTGCCTGAAAGTATCATGTATTACCCTTGAGCACTATCATAGCCACACCTCCTCCTAACGAAGCACCTCACGCAATTGGCAGTTGTGCTTTTCTCTTCGTCTGAAGGACCACACCCTATAGATTGCCGCCCCAATTTGTCTAGCTATTTTTGAATTTGTCTAGCTTTTTCTGAAGTTGTCGAACTGTCCTTGTGAGGCACCCAAACTTACGCATACTCAAACTCTCACTGTAGGGCTCCAAGGGACTCCATGATCCCGTGTAGACCTGGAGTGCGGTTCTGCCATTGCCAAAAATTCATGACTAACTTCTCATATTTTGTACGAGTTTGCCAAACATTCTCATACCTGAATTGTTTTGCACGTCGTACACCTGGAGCGAGCAATTTTCATTGATTTCAGTCACTACAGAACAATGACCAAACTCAATTGCACTTACACGCCGCACACAGATATGTTCATATTTTTGTCAAAAAGCCTCGTTAGTAAAAGTGTGGTCTAACCGAGCTTAGACATTAGCATTATCCGCTTGGCGACTGTCCCAAGTATATGCCAACCAAGTCCATCCTAAGTCATGGAAGGAAATCTCATCTATGACCTCTCTAAATGACTTCATTTGTGACCCCGGTCGAGCTGACCGACTGAAGTGTTCCTTGCCATATAGAGTCTCATTAAATTACCCATGCATAACCATGCTGAATGTGGTAGTGCATGCAACTTCCAACGAAAACGATAGTCGTGATGTCTGTCTTTGGCTCTTGGAGCACCATAAAAACTAGTCAATCGCCACGCCGTGGAGCTTTGGTCCCTCGTCCTCACCAATACATCGATAGCTGGTATTGTAGTTTTTTTAGTTCAACCTCAACATCTTTAGACCAATAAAGACCTAGGTCGCCACTAAGGCCTTCACTATCCACGACAAAGCAACCTGTAAAACCAAGCTAGTATCAGGGGTCTTCCACCCTTTTAGCCCTCATTTTTGTTTCCATGACGAATAGCAGGGCATGAGCTTCTTGCTTCACTATGCAGCAAAAGCTCGTGAACTGCCTCGGAGTTCCCAATCCCATGGTAATTCCAGCTCATGCAAATCATTGGGACGGGCAGCGCTGCTTTGCAGTCACTGCCAAGTTTTCAAGTGTCAATTACTTCTTCTTTCAGTTCCTCTCCAACTCATTCTTGTCACCAATCTCTTTCTGACCATCACCTGCATCCTTCGAACTACTCTCAAGCTCAGTAGCAGCTCCTATACCATCGGACAAAAGAAGTGGTGCATGATCCGCACGCCGGTACACTTGCTTGGGTGCTTCTTTCCTCTTGTTATGAGGTATGTTCTTTGTTGGAGAAGTAACTTCAACACCCCCTTTACCAGCATTACTAGATTTTCTAGACTCCCTCTGACTGCTTGGATTTGAATATTGTTCCTTGCTCGAACTATCCCTAGAAGAAGTTTTCTTTCTCTCATCTGGTGCCCTCAACTTTGGCCCAAAAGGTAAAATTGTCATTCTCATCACGAGGGCCAAGGATTGGGCAAAACAAGTCAGAATGACCAAGACGACCACATGAGAAACATAAGCGTGGCACTTGCTCATATTGTATGTCATACAAGTCTGTCTTTTTCTCTCAACCAAATCGACCAGAATCCATCTTCTTAATGGTTTACTAACATCATGTGAGGCTCTTGCCCGTAGATATTTGCCAACATGATCAAACTAGACCGAAGTAGCATCCTTGTCAATCTATTGTGCAATCAGTTTTCCCTAAGTATCATCTCTGAGATTATACAGGAGATTCAGAACCCTAGCCCAAAGATGGAGCCAGTCAAATAGGACCACATCACGCCTTATACAGTCCTCAAAATCAACCAGGACCACAATGTTCTTGCTGATATGCCATGGTGAACCAACACAGATTCTATCACGGTCTCGCTATGACTCAAACTCCGCCCCAAAAGTGTTTTCTCCCATTGATCTGAATTGGGGCCCTGGGGACTCACCCATGCCAATCAAAGCGCATTAGCGATAGTTTGGCTATGAAAGATATTTCTGTGCAAAACCCTACCAGCCAAGAGCCACTTCTTCACTCCTCCTTCCCTGTCATTGATTACGAGGGGAGTCGCCTCCTCGTCCATGATTCATAGTTTTCCCGACGCCTCTTCTAGTTGAGCTCTTGCTGACCGCGGTGAGTCAGGACCCGACTCCTTCTGCTTGCCTCCAGATGATGTAGCCATCCTCCACTGGAATCAAAGGACACCCTCGCCAACAAGATCCGATGTGCGCCTGCCAACTCCGCTCGAAACTCTAATTGCCGCCAAGGAGTTTTAGGTAGTAAACGAGAATGATTAGGCAATGCGCCACACATGGGGCGGCCCTCGTGTTACGTATATGTAGGAATACATGAGAGTTACATGCCTTGGTGGCCAAGGGAGATCACAGCCATATCATACAAAATCAGGTAGGTTGGGATATTCCTATGCATAAGCTATACACGGAGATATACTCTAACATCCCCCCTCAGTTTGTGCGTCAGCTAGCAAGAGGCATAAACTGGAATAGAACTCCGAGAAGAGCTGCGAAGATAAGCCTTTCGTCATAATGTCAGCATACTGTCGAGATGATGGCACATGAAGCACACGAACCTGACCAAGGGACACCTTCTCACGAACAAAGTGAATGTCGATCTCGATGTGTTTTTTGCGATGGTGTTGCACCGGGTTGGAGGCCATGTACACTGTGCTGACATTATCACAAAAAATGACCGCGGCAGTAGTCAAGGGGTGATGAAGCTCCGTAAGAAGCTGATGGATCCAACAACACTCTGCAACAGCGTGAGCCACAGCACGATACTCCGCCTCAGCACTCAATCGGGAAACTGTGGTCTGGCGCTTGGAGGACCAAGAGACCACGGTGTCACCGAGATAGACACAGTAACCGGAGGTAGACCGCCGAGTATCAGGGTAACCAGCCCAGTCGGCGTCGGAGTAAGCCGTGAGAGTCAAAAACGACGATCAAGGAATATGCAGGCGGAGGTCAAGGGTACCCTTGATGTAGCGAAGAATACGCTTGACCAAGTGTAGATGCGGCTCGCGGGGAGCATGCATGTAGAGGCAAGCCTGCTGCACAGCATAGGCGATGTCCGGTCGGGTGAGAGTGAGATACTGCAATGCACTAGCATAACTCCGATAAGTAGTAGCATCATCAAGCAGAGTACCATCTGTGGCCGAGAGCTTGACCCGGATGTCAACTGGAGTGGGCGATGGATGATAGTCGGCCATGCCTGCACGCTGAAGAAGATCCAAGGCGTACTATCGCTGAGAGAGAACCATTGATACGTCTCCAACGTATCTATAATTTATGAAGCATTCATGCTATTTTATTATCTGTTTTGAATGATTATGGGCTTTATTATACACTTTTATATTACTTTTGGGACTAACCTATTAACCGGAGGCCCAACCCATATTGTTGTTTTATTGCCTGTTTCAGTATTTCGAAGAAAAGGAATATCAAACGGAGTCCAAACGGAATGAAACCTTCGGCAGCGTGATTTTTTGGAAGAATATGATCCTGGAGACTTGGAGTTCACGTCAGAAGATCCTTGAGGAGTCCAAGAGATAGGAGGGCACCCCCCCCCTACTGGGCACGCCCCCTATCTCGTGGGCCCCTCGAGCACCTCCCAACCGACTTTTTTCGCCTATATAGTCCCACGTACCCTAAAAACATCCACGAACAAGATAGATCGGGAGTTCCGCCGCCGCAAGCCTCTGTAACCACCAAAAACCTCTCGGGAGCCCGTTCCGGCACCCTGCCGGAGGGGGAATCCATCACCGGTGGACATCTTCATCATCCCGGCGCTCTCCATGATGACGAGGGAGTAGTTCACCCTCGGGGCTGAGGGTATGTACCAGTAGCTATGTGTTTGATCTCTCTCTCTCTCTCTCGTGTTCTCTCTATGGCACGATCTTGATGTATCGCGAGCTTTGCTATTATAGTTGGATCTTATGATGTTTCTCCCCCTCTACTCTCTTGTGATGAATTAAGTTTCCCTCTTGAAGTTATCTTATCGGATTGAGTCTTTATTTGAGAACACTTGATGTATGTCTTGCCGTGTTTATCTGTGGTGACAATGGGATATCACGTGCCACTTGATGTATGTTTTGTTGACCAACTTGCGGGTTCCGCCCATGAACCTATGCATAGGGGTTGGCCCACGTTTTCTTGACTCTTCGGTAGAAACTTTGGGGCACTCTTTGAAGTACTTTGTGTTGGTTGGATGAATCTGAGATTGTGTGATGTATATCGTATAATCATGCCCACGGATACTTGAGGTGACAATGGAGTATCTAGGTGACATTAGGGTTTGGGTTGATTTGTGTCTAAGGTGTTATTCTAGTACGAACTCTTGAATAGATTGATCCGAACGAATAACTTTGAGGTGGTTTCGTACCCTACCATAATCTCTTCGTTTGTTCTCCACTATTAGTGGCTTTGGAGTGACTCTTTGTTTCATGTTAGGGATTGCTATATGATCTATCTATGTTATTATTGTTGAGAGAACTTGCACTAGTGAAAGTATGAACCCTATGCCTTGTTTCCTACCATTGCAATACCGTTTACGCTCACTTTTATTACTAGTTACCTTGCTATTTTTATTATTTCAGATTACAAATACCTATATCTACCATCCATATTGCACTTGTATCACCATCTCTTCACCGAACTAGTGCACCTATACAATTTGCCATTGTATTGGGTGTGTTGGGGACACAAGAGACTCTTTGTTATTTGGTTGCAGGGTTGTTTGAGAGAGACCATCTTCATCCTACGCCTCCCACGGATTGATAAACCTTAGGTCATCCACTTGAGGGAAATTTGCTACTGTCCTACAAACCTGTGCACTTGCAGGCCTAACAACGTCTACAAGAAGAAGGTTGTGTAGTAGACATCAAGCTCTTTTCTGGCGCCATTGCCGGGGAGGCTAGGTAAGAGGCACTCACTCACACCCTGTCAACTAAGCTCTTTTCTGGCGCCGTTGCCGGGGAGGTGAGTGCTTGAAGGTATATCCTTAGATCTTGCAATCCAATCTTTTTGTTTCTTGTTTTATCACTAGTTTAGTTTATAAAAGAAAACTACAAATAAAATGGATTTGAGTTTGTCTCATACGCTTCATCTTTTTAATATCTTTCGTGAGAATGATGGAAAGGAAAATTGTGCTCAAGTGCTAGAAGAAGAATGCATTAGAATGTTTGGTACTAGATCTTTGTATGATGAGCATGATTGCAATGTTGTTAGTATGAATTCCTTGAATATCCATGATGCTAATGCTATGCAAAGCCACAAGCTTGGGGAAGCTATGTTTGATGAATATGATATTTTTTGTCCCCCAAGTTTTGATGAGAATATTTATTATGATGATAGCATGCCTCCTATTTATGATGATTATATTGATGAAAGTGGGTTTGGAAGAGTGTCAACTTTAGGAAGTAGTGATCCCACTATTTTGGAGGATGTTGAATTTTATTGTGATGAATATGAAAGTGGATTTCGAAGAGTGTCAACTTTATTTAGTGATGATTCCACTATTTCAGAAGAGGTTCCAATTGATTATGAGAAAAAAGTTGCTACCTATGATGATTATTGTGATGACTTGTATGCTATTAAGAATAATGTTAACCATGAAACTTGTCATCATGATTTTGGTTTTCAATTGGATTATGCCTCACATGATAATTATTTTGTTGAGTTTGCTCCCACTACTATTCATGAGGAGAATTTTGCTTATGTGGAGAGTAGTAAATATTCTATGCTTGTAGATCATGAAAAGAATGCTTTAGGTGCTGGTTATATTGTTGAAGTCATTCATGATGCCACTGAAAATTAATTTGAGAGAGGAACATATGCTTGTAGGAATTGCAATAATGTCAAGTTTCCTCTCTATGTGCTTAAAATTTTGAAGCTATGCTTGTTTTACCTTCCTATTCTAGTTGATTATTGTTCTCATAAGTTGTTTGCTCACAAAATCCCTATGCATAGGAAGTGGGTTAGACTTAAATGTGCTAGTCATATGCTTCATGATTCTCCCGTTATGTTTCAATTCTTATCTTTTATGTGAGCATCATTGTCATCATCATGCCTAGCTAGAAAGGCATTAAAGAAAAGCGCTTGTTGGGAGACAACCCAATATTTACTTTTACTATTTTTGTGTATCCACATGATTATGCTACTGTAGTAATCATGTTTTATAGCTTTTGTTTCAATAAAGTGCCAAGTAAGACCTTTAGGATAGCTTACGGTGATAGTTGTGTTGATCCTACTGAAAATCAGAAACTTTTGCACCCAGTAATTTAGTTTTGTTAATTCACAGAAACGTGCTTCTGATCTGATTATATTTGATCTGGACTGGTACACAAATTTCTTAGGACTTCCTAATTTGGTAGAATTTTTGGAGTTCCATAAGTATACGTTTGATACAGATTACTTTAGACTGTTCTGTTTTTGACAGATTCTGTTTTCTATGTGTTGTTTGCTTATTTTGATGAATCTATGATTAGTATCGGAGGGTATGAACCATATAGAAGTTGGAATACAGTAGATATTACACCAATATGAATTTAGAATGAGTTCATTACAGTACCTAAGTGGTGGTTTTATTTTCTTATACTAACGGAGCTTACGAGTTTTCTGTTGAGTTTTGTGTTGTGGAGTTTTCAAGTTTTGGATAAAGATTCGATGGACTATGGAATAAGGAGTGGCAAGATCCTAAGCTTGGGATACCCAAGGCACCCCGAGGTAATATTCAAGGACAACCAAGAGCCTTAGCTTGGGGATGCCCCAGAAGGCATCCCCTCTTTCGTCTTCATCCATCGGTAACTTTACTTGGAGCTATATTTTTATTCACCACATGATATGTGTTTTGCTTGGAGCGTCATTTTATTTTGTTAGTATTTGCTTGCTGTTATTTAGAATAATGTTTTGCATCTTTAGTTTCAATAAAAAAGTCAAGGATAGTCTTTGCCATGCTTATTTTGCTAGTATACATGTTGCTGTTTGAAAACAGAAAGTTTACCGCTGTTGCAAAAATTCCCTAGAAAAGTCAGAGAATGATATAATTTTGAAACTTTTTGCATAATGAGCTCTGATAAATCTTCTACAGCGTAGTATTTTTCTCATAATTTTTGGAGTTAGGGAAGTATTGATACTCTTGCATTCTTTACAGACTGTACTGTTTTGGCAGATTGCTGTTATGTTTGCATTGTTTGCATATGTTTGCTTGTTTAATGATTCTATTTGAGGATAGGAGTATTAAATATGCATATAGTATGCAATGTTTAATAATAATTTTAGTGATTTTTTACAGTAGAAAATGATAAGGTTTTGCATTGGTTTATACTAACCTATCTCACGAGTCCTTGTTGAGTTTGTTGTGGATGAAGCTTTTGAGAAATAGAGAAACCATGATATGAGAGGAATTAAGGAGACACAAAAGTTCAAGCTTGGGGATTCCCAAGGCACCCCAAGATAATATTTCAAGAAGTCTCAAGCATCTAAGCTTGGGGATGCCCCGGTAGGCATCCCACCTTTCTTCTCCAACAACTATCGGTTAGTATCGGTTGAACCTAAGTTTTTGCTTCTTCACATGAGTTGTGCTATCCTTGCAATGTCATTTTATTTTGTTTTGCTTGCTGTTTGAATACAATACCAAGATCTGAAATTCTTAAATGAGAGGGAGTCTTCGAATAGTTACATAATTATTTAGCTACTCATTGATCTTCACTTATATCTTTTTGGAGTAATTTGTCCCTTACTCGTGTGCTTCACTTATATACTATGAGTAAATTGTTGAATGAGTTGAAAGTCATAAATCTGAAATTATATTTGTCTCATTTGCTTATCCCATGGGGAGTAATGACTTCATGTCTAAGAAGTAGAGGTTGTAAATTTATTGGAGGTTAGCAAGCATTGTATTGGTCATTTGAACAATTCATGAAAGAATATTGAAGGAAGAGAGATTTCATATATAAATACACTGTCCTAGACATATTTTATAATTGGGAGCACTCATTAAGTATGACATGCTAAAGAGTTGATGTTGGACAAGGAATACAACGTAATGGGTTATGTTTTCCGACATCTCAGTTAAAGTATATTGTCATGGATCATTCAAACATGTTGAGCTTGCCTTTCCCCCTCATGCTAGCCAAAATTCCTTGCACCAACTAGAGATACTACTTGTGCTTCCAAATATCCTTAAACCCAGTTTTGCCATGAGAGTCCACCATACCTACCTATGGATTTAGTAAGATCCTTCAACTAAGTTGTCATCGGTGCAAGCAATAAAAATTGCTCTTTAAATATGTATGATCTTTTGGTGTGAAGAAAATAGCTTTATACGGATCTTGTTATGGAAGCAATAAAAGCGACGGACTGCATAATAAAGGTCCATATACAAGTGGCAATATAAAGTGACGTTCATTCGCATTAAGATTTTGTGCATCCAACCCTAAAAGCGCATGACAACCTCTGCTTCCCTCTGCGAAGGGCCGATCTTTTACTTTATGTCTTTTACTTTTATGCAAGAGTCAAGGTGATCTTCACCTTTCCCTTTTTCATTTTATCCTTTGGCAAGCACTTTGTGTTGGGGTGATCCTGATATATATATCCAATTGAATGTAAGTTAGCATGAACTATTATTGTTGACATCACCCAAAGGTGAATACGTTGGGAGGCAACACTATAAGCCCCTATCTTTTTCAGTGTCCGATTGAAACTCCATAACCATTAGTATTGCGTGAGTGTTAGCAATTGTAGAAGACTATATGATAGTTGAGTATGTGGAGTTTGCTATTCTTGAAAATAAGATGAATTGCAATTGTTTGATGACTGAGAATGAAGTTTGCTAGTTTTCAAGAAGGTTTATGGTCTATGCTTTGACACGTGAATTGCTTGTTACTTTATCGTGAGAAGTTTTATGAGTTGAACTACTGTTATGACATATTATCATGCTAGAAAAGGTGATTGAAATTATCATTGATCAAACTTGTGCACCTTCTAGCATTCACACTTCATAAATTCTTTCTTTATCATTTACCTACTCGAGGACGAGTAGGAATTAAGCTTGGGGATGCTGATACGTCTCCAACGTATCTATAATTTATGAAGCATTCATGCTATTTTATTATCTGTTTTGAATGATTACGGGCTTTATTATACACTTTTATATTACTTTTGGGACTAACCTATTAACCGGAGGCCCGGCCCATATTGCTGTTTTATTGCCTATTTCAGTATTTCGAAGAAAAGGAATATCAAACGGAGTCCAAATGGAATGAAACCTTCGGCAGCGTGATTTTTTGGAAGAATATGATCCTGGAGACTTGGAGTTCACGTCAGAAGATCCTCGAGGAGTCCAGGAGATAGGAGGGCGCCCCCCCCCTACTGGGCGCGCCCCCCTGTCTCGTGGGCCCCTCGAGCACCTCCCGACCGAATTTTTCGCCTATATAGTCCCACGTACCCTAAAAACATCCACGAACAAGATAGATCGGGAGTTCCGCTGCCGCAAGCCTCTGTAGCCACCAAAAACCTCTCGGGATACCGTTCCGGCACCCTGCCGGAGGGGGAATCCATCACCGGTGGCCATCTTCATCATCCCGGCGCTCTCCATGACGAGGAGGGAGTAGTTCACCCTCGGGCCTGAGGGTATGTACCAGTAGCTATGTGTTTGATCTCTCTCTCTCTCTCTCTCTCTCTCTCTCGTGTTCTCTCTATGGCACGATCTTGATGTATCGCGAGCTTCACTATTATAGTTGGATCTTATGATGTTTCTCCCTGTCTACTCTCTTGTGATGAATTGAGTTTCCTTCTTGAAGTTATCTTATCGGATTGAGTCTTTATTTGAGAACACTTGATGTATGTCTTGCCGTGTTTATCTGTGGTGACAATGGGATATCACGTGCCACTTGATGTATGTTTAGGTGACCAACTTGCGGGTTCCACCCATGAACCTATGCATAGGGGTTGGCACATGTTTTCTTGACTCTCCGGTAGAAACTTTGGGGCACTCTTTGAAGTACTTTGTGTTGGTTGGATGAATCTGAGATTGTGTGATGCATATCGTATAATCATGCCCACGGATACTTGAGGTGACAATGGAGTATCTAGGTGACATTAGGGTTTTGGTTGATTTGTGTCTTAAGGTGTTATTCTAGTACGAATTCTTGAATAGATTGATCCGAACGAATAACTTTGAGGTGGTTTTGTACCCTACCATAATCTCTTCGTTTGTTCTCTGCTATTAGTGGCTTTGGAGTGACTCTTTGTTGCATGTTGAAGGATTGTTATATGATCTATCTATGTTATTATTGTTGAGGGAACTTGCACTAGTGAAAGTATGAACCATATGCCTTGTTTCCTACCATTGCAATACCGTTTATGCTCACTTTTATTACTAGTTACCTTGCTGTTTTTATTATTTCAGATTACAAATACCTATATCTACCATCCATATTGCACTTGTATCACCATCTCTTCGCCGAACTAGTGCACCTATACAATTTGCCATTGTATTGGGTGTGTTGGGGACACAAGAGACTCTTTGTTATTTGGTTGCAGGGTTATTTGAGAGAGACCATCTTCATCCTACGCCTCCCACGGATTGATAAACCTTAGGTCATCCACTTGAGGGAAATTTGCTACTGTCCTACAAACCTGTGCACTTCCAGGCCCAACAACGTCTACAAGAAGAAGGTTGTCTAGTAGACATCAACCATGCCATTGGTGTCTCGGGTAACCAAGATGCCGAGGAAAAACGAGAGGTCTCCAAGATCTGTCATGGCAAACTCCGGTATAGCTGCTGCGTCAGGTGCTGAAGAAGCGTGGATGTAGAAGCAGTGATCACAATATCATCAACGTACAAGAGGATGTACGTGAAGGAAATATGCCCTAGAGGCAATAATAAATTTATTGTTTATTTCCTTATATCATGATAAATGTTTATTATTCATGCTAGAATTATATTAACCGGAAACATAATACATGTGTGAATACATAGACAAACATAGTGTCACTAGTATGCCTCTACTTGACTAGCTCGTTTATCAAAGATGGTTATGTTTCCTAGCCATGGACAAAAGAGTTGTCATTTGATTAACGGGATCACATCATTAGGAGAATGATGTGGTTGACATGACCCATTCTGTTAGCCTAGCACTTGATCGTTTAGTATATTGCTATTGCTTTCTTCATGACATATACATGTTCCTGTAACTATGAGATTATGCAACTCCCGTTTACCGGAGGAACACTTTGGGTGCTACCAAACGTCACAACGTAACTGGGTGATTATAAAGGAGTACTACAGGTGTCTCCAAAGGTACATGTTGGGTTGGCGTATTTCGAGATTAGGTTTTGTCACTCCGATTGTCAGAGAGGTATCTCTGGGCCCTCTCGGTAATGCACATCACTATAAGCCTTGCAAGCAATGTAGCTAATGAGTTAGTTACGGAATGATGGATTACGTAACAAGTAAAGAGACTTGCCGGTAACGAGATTGAACTAGGTATTGGATACCGACGATCGAATCTCGGGCAAGTAACATACCGATGACAAAGGGAACAACGTATGTTGTTATGCGGTTTGACCAATAAAGATCTTCGTAGAATATGTAGGAGCCAATATGAGCATCCAGGTTCCACTATTGGTTATTGACCGAGAATAGTTCTAGGTCATGTCTACATAGTTCTCGAACCCGTAGGGTCCGCACGCGTAAGGTTTCGATGACAGTTTTATTATGAGTTTATGAGTTTTGATGTACCGTAGGAGTTTGGAGTCCCGGATGAGATCGGGGACATGACGAGGAGTCTCGAAATGGTCGAGACGTAAAGATCGATATATTGGACGACTATATTCGGAGTTCGGAAAGGTTCCGAGTGATTCGGGTATTTTTCGGAGTACCGGAGAGTTACGGGAATTCGCCGGGAGAAGTATTGGGCCTTATTGGGCCATACGGGAAAGAGAGAGGGGCTTCCTAGGGCAGGCCGCGCGCCCTCCCAAGGCCTAGTCCGAATTGGACTAGGGGGAGGGGCCGCACCCCCTCCTTCCTTCCCTTCTCTCTTCCCCTTCCTTGTCTCCTACTCCTACTACTTGGAAGGACTCCTAGTTGGACTAGGAAAGGGGGAATCCTACTCCCAGTGGGAGTAGGACTCCCCTAGGGCGCGCCATAGAGAGGGCCGGCCCTCCCCTCCTCCACTCCTTTATATACAGGGGCAGGGGGCACCCCATAGACACACAAGTTGATCTACAGATCGTTCCTTAGTCGTGTGTGGTGCCCCCCTCCACCATATTCCACCTCGGTCATATCGTCGCGGAGTTTAGGCGAAGCCCTGCGCCGGTAGAATATCATCATCGTCACCACGCCGTTGTGCTGACGGAATTCATCCCCTAAGCTTTGCTGGATCGGAGCCCGGGGATCGTCATCGAGCTGAACGTGTGCTGAACTCGGAGGTGCCGTACGTTCGGTGCTTGGATTGGTCGGATCGTGAAGACGTACGACTACATCAACCGCGTTGTGCTAACGCTTCCGCTTACGGTCTACGAGGGTACGTGGACGAACACTCTCCCCTCTCGTTGCTATGCCATCACCATGATCTTGTGTGTGCGTAGGAATTTTTTTGAAATTACTACGTTCCCCAATAGTGGCATCCGAGCCTAGGTTTTATGCGTTGATGCTATATGCACGAGTAGAACACAAGTGAGTTGTGGGCGATACAAGTCATACTGCTTACCAGCATGTCATACTTTGGTTCGGCGGTATTGTGAGATGAAGCGGCCCGGACTGACATTACGCATACGCTTACGCGAGACTGGTTTCACTGTTACGAGCACTCATGCTTAAAGGTGGATGGCGGGTGTCTGTCTCTCTCACTTTAGCTGAATCGAGTGTGGCTACGCCCGGTCCTTGCGAAGGTTAAAACAACACTAACTTGACAAACTATCGTTGTGGTTTTGATGCGTAGGTAAGAACGATTCTTGCTAAGCCCGTAGCAGCCACGTAAAATTTGCAACAACAAAGTAGAGGACGTCTAACTTGTTTTTGCAGGGCATGTTGTGATATGATATGGTCAAGACGTGATGCTATATTTTATTGTATGAGATGATCATGTTTTGTAACCGAAGTTATCGGCAACTGGCAGGAGCCATATGGTTGTCGCTTTATTGTATGAAATGCAAACGCCCTGTAATTGCTTTACTTTATCACTAAGCGGTAGCGATAGTCGTAGAAGCAATAGATGGCGTAAACGACAACGATGCTACGATGGAGATCAAGGTGTCGCGCCGGTGACGATGGTGATCACGATGGTGTTTCGAAGATGGAGATCACAAGCACAAGATGATGATGGCCATATCATATCACTTATATTGATTGCATGTGATGTTTATCCTTTATGCATCTTATCTTGCTTTGATTGACGGTAGCATTTTAAGATGATCTCTCACTAATTATCAAGAAGTGTTCTCCGTGAGTATGCACCATTGCGAGAGTTCTTCGTGCTGAGACACCACGTGATGATCGGGTGTGATAGGCTCTACGTTCAAATACAACGGGTGCAAAACAGTTGCACAGCGGAATACTCGGGTTAAACTTGACGATCCTAGCATATACAGATATGGCCTCGGAACACGGAGACCGAAAGGTCGAGCGTGAATCATATAGTAGATATGATCAACATAGTGATGTTCACCATTGAAACTACTCCATCTCACGTGATGATCGGACATGGTTTAGTTGATTTGGATCACGTATCATTTAGATGACTTGAGGGATGTCTATCTAAGTGGGAGTTCTTAAGTAATATGATTAATTGAACTTAAATTTATCATGAACTTAGTCCTGGTAGTATTTTTGCAAATTATGTTGTAGATCAATAGCTTGCGTTGTTGCTTTCATATGTTTATTTTGATATGTTCCTAGAGAAAATTGTGTTGAAAGATGTTAGTAGCAATGATGCGGATTGGATCCGTGATCTGAGGTTTATCCTCATTGCTGCACAGAAGAATTATGTCCTTAATGCACCGCTAGGTGACAGACCTATTGCAGGAGCAGATGCAGACGTTATGAACGTTTGGCTAGCTCAATATGATGACTACTTGATAGTTTAGTGCACCATGCTTAACGGCTTAGAATCGGGACTTCAAGGACGTTTTGAACGTCATGGACCATATGAGATGTTCCAGAAATTGAAGTTGATATTTCAAGCAAATACCCGAGTTGAGAGATATGAAGTCTCCAACAAGTTCTATAGCTAAAAGATGGAGGAGAATCGCTCAACTAGTGAGCATGTGCTCAGATTGTCTGGGTACTTCAATCGCTTGAATCAAGTGGGAGTTAATCTTCCAGATAAGATAGTGATTGATAGAATTCTCTAGTCACCATCACTAAGTTACTAGAACTTCGTGATGAACTATAGTATGCAAGGGATGACAAAAACGATTCTCGAGCTCTTCGTGATGTTGAGATCGACGAAGGTAGAAATCAAGAAAAAACATCAAGTGTTGATGATTGACAAGACCACTAGTTTCAAGAAAAAGGGCAAAGGGAAAGAAAGGGAAACTTCAAGTAGAATGGCAAACAAGTTGTCACTCCCGTGAAGAAGCTCAAAGCTGGACCTAAGCCTGAAACTGAGTGCTTCTATTGCAAAGGAAATGGTCACTGGAAGTGGAACTACTCCAAATATTTGGTGGATAAGAAGGATGGCAAAGTGAACAAGGGTATATTTGATATACAGGTGTTTGATGTGTACCTTACTAGTGCTTATAGTAGCCCCTGAGTATTTGATACTTGTTCGGTTACTAATATTAGTAACTCGAAACAGGAGTTACAGAATAAACAGAGACTAGTTGAGGGTGAAGTGATGATGAGTGTTGGAAGTAGTTCCAAGATTGATATGATCGTCATCGCATACTCCTTATACTTTCGGGATTAGTGTTAAACCTAAATAAATGTTATTTGGCATT
The DNA here is from genome assembly GCA_963921465.1 of Triticum timopheevii. Taxonomy (NCBI): domain Eukaryota; kingdom Viridiplantae; phylum Streptophyta; class Magnoliopsida; order Poales; family Poaceae; genus Triticum; species Triticum timopheevii. Next base: position 177,197,452 of record OY997268.1, on the reverse strand, counting down.
TGCGTTGAGCATGAATATGATTTGATCATGTTTATTGCAAAACGGTTATTCATTTAAAGTCAAAGAATAATTGTTGTTCTGTTTACATGAATAAAACCTTCGATGGTCATACACCCAATGAAAATAGTTTGTTGGATCTCGATCGTAGTGATACACATATTCATAATATGGATGCCAAAAGATGCAAAGTTAATAATGATAGTGTAACTTATTTGTGGCACTGCCGTTTGGGTCATATCGGTGTAAAGCGCATGAAGAAACTCCATAAAGATGGATTTTCGGAATCACTTGGTTATGAATCATTTGATGCTTGCGAACCGTGCCTTTTGGGCAAGATGACTAAAACTCCGTTCTCCGGAACAATGGAACAAGCTACTGACTTATTGGAAATAATACATACCGATGTATGCGATCCAATGAATGTTGATGCTCGTGGCAAGTATCATTATTTTCTGACCTTCACAAGATGATTTGAGTAGATATGGGTATATCTACTTGATGAAACATAAGTCTGAAATAGTTGAAAGGTTCAAAGAATTTCAGAGTGAAGTTGAAAAATCATCGTAACAAGAAAATAAAGTTTCTGCGACCTGATCGCGGAGACGAATATTTGAGTTACGAGTTTGGTCTTCAATTAAAACAATGTGGAATAGTTTCACAGCTCACGCCACCTAGAACACCACAACGTTATGGTGTGTCTGAACGTCGTAACCGCACTTTATTGGATATGGTGCGATCTATGATGTCTCTTATCGGTTTACCACTATCGTTTTGGGGTTATGCATTAGAGACAGCTGCATTCACGTTTAATAGGGCACCATCTAAATCCGTTGAGACGACACCATATGAACTGTGGTTTAGCAAGAAACCCAAATTGTCGTTTCTTAAAGTTTGGAGTTGCGATGCTTATATGAAAAAGGTTTTTAACCTGATAAGCTCGAACCCAAATCGGAGAAGTGCGTCTTCATAGAATACCCAAAGGAAACTGTTGGGTAATCCTTCTATCACAGGTCCGAAGGCAAAACATTCGTTGCTAAGAATGGATCCTTTCTAGAGAAGGAGTTTCTCTCGAAAGAAGTGAGTGGGAGGAAAGTAGAACTTGATGAGGTAACTGTACCTGCTCCCGAATTGGAAAGTAGTTCATCACAGAAATCAGTTCCAGTGATTCCTACGCCAATTAGTGAGGAAGCTAATGATGATGATCATGAAACTTCAGATCAAGTTACTACAGAACCTCGTAGGTCTTCCAGACTATGGTCCGCACCAGAGTGGTACGGTAATCTTGTTCTGAAAGTCATGTTACTAGACCATGATAAACCTACGAACTATGAGGAAGCGATGATGAGCCCAGATTCCGCGAAATGGCTTGAGGCCATGAAATCTGAGATGGGATCCATGTATGAGAACAAAGTGTGGACTTTGGTGGACTTGCCCGATGATTGGCAAGCCATAGAAAATAAATGGATCTTCAAGATGAAGACGGACGCTGATAGTAGTGTTACTATCTACAAAGCTAGACTTGTCGAAAAAGGTTTTTGACAAAGTTCAAGGTGTTGAATACAATGAGATTTTCTCACTCGTATCGATGCTTAAAAGTCTGTCCGAATCATGTTAGCAATTGCCACATTTTCTGAAATCTGGCAAAAGGATGTCAAAACTGCATTCCTTAATGAATTTATTAAAGAAGAGTTGTATATGATGCAACCAGAAGGTTCTATCAATCCTAAAGGTGTTAACAAAATGTGCAAGCTCCAGCGATCCATCTATGGACTGGTGCAAGCATCTCAGAGTTGGAATATACGCTTTGATAAGTTAATCAAAGCATATAGTATTATACAGACTTGCGGTGAAGCCTGTATTTACAAGAAAGTGAGTGGGAGCTCTGTAGCATTTCTGATACTATATGTAGATGACATATTATTGATCAGAAATGATATAGAATTTCTGGATAGCATAAAGCGATACTTGAATAAAAGTTTTTCAATGAAAGACCTCGGTGAAGCTGCTTACACATTGAGCATCAAGATCTATATAGATAGATCAAGACGCTTGATAAGATTTTTTCAATGAGTACATACCTTGATAAATTTTTGAAATGGTTCAAAATAGAACAGTCAAAGAAGGAGTTCTTGCCTATGATGCAAAGGTGTGAAGTTGAGTAAGACTCAAGACCCGACCATGGCAGAAAATAGAAAGAGAATGAAAAGTCACTCCCTATGCCTCAGTCATAGGTTCTATAAAGTATGCTATGCTGTGAACCAGACCTATTGTATACCTTGCTCTGAGTTTGACAAAGGAAATACAATTTTGATCTAAGAGTAGATCACTGGACATCGGTCAAGAATATCCTTAGTGAGGACTAAGGAGATGTTTCTCGATTATGGAGGTGATAAAAGAGCCTGTCGTAAAAAGTTACAACGATGCAAGATTTTACACCAATCCAGATGACTCTAAGTCTCGATCTGGATACATATTGAAAGTGGGAGCAATTAGCTAGAGAAGCTCCGTGCAGAGCATTGTGGACATAGAATATTTTTAAAATACATACGGCTCTGAATATGACAGACCCGTTGACTAAACTTCTCTCACAAGCAAAACATGATCATACCTTAGTACTCTTTGGGTGTTAATCACATAGCGATGTGAACAAACCCTTTGGGTGTTGATCACATGATGATGTGAACTATGGGTATTAATCACATACAGATGTGAATATTGGTGTTAAATCACATGGCGATGTGAACTAGATTATTGACTCTAGTGCAAGTGGGAGACTGAAGGAAATATGCCCTAGAGGCAATAATAAAGTTATTATTTATTTCCTTATATCATGATAAATGTTTATTATTCATGCTAGAATTGTATTAACCGGAAACATAATACATGTGTGAATACATAGACAAACATAGTGTCACTAGTATGCCTCTACTTGACTAGCTCGTTTATCAAAGATGGTTATGTTTCCTAGCCATGGACAAAAGAGTTGTCATTTGATTAACGGGATCACATCATTAGGAGAATGATGTGATTGACATGACCCATTCCGTTAGCCTAGCACTTGATCGTTTAGTATATTGCTATTGCTTTCTTCATGACATATACATGTTCCAGTAACTATGAGATTATGCAACTCCCGTTTATCGGAGGAACACTTTGGGTGCTACCAAACGTCACAATGTAACTGGGTGATTATAAAGGAGTACTACAGGTGTCTCCAAAGGTACATGTTGGGTTGGCGTATTTCGAGATTAGGTTTTGTCACTCCGATTGTCAGAGAGGTATCTCTGGGCCCTCTCGGTAATGCACATCACTATAAGCCTTGCAAGCAATGTAGCTAATGAGTTAGTTACGGAATGATGCATTACGTAACGAGTAAAGAGACTTTCCGGTAACGAGATTGAACTAGGTATTGGATACCGACGATCGAATCTCGGGCAAGTAACATACCGATGACAAAGGGAACAACGTATGTTGTTATGCGGTTTGACCGATAAAGATCTCCGTAGAATATGTAGGAGCCAATATGAGCATCCAGGTTCTGCTATTGGTTATTAACCGAGAATAGTTCTAGGTCATGTCTACATAGTTCTCGAACCCGTAGGGTCCGCACGCTTAAGGTTTCGATGACAGTTTTATTATGAGTTTATGAGTTTTGATATACCGAAGGAGTTCGGAGTCCCGGATGAGATCGGGGACATGACCTGGAGTCTCGAAATGGTCGAGACGTAAAGATCGATATATTGGACGACTATATTCGGAGTTTGGAAAGGTTCCGAGTGATTCGGGTATTTTTCGGAGTACCGGAGAGTTACGGGAATTCGCCGGGAGAACTATTGGGCCTTATTGGGCCATACGGGAAAGAGAGAGGGGCTGCCTAGGGCAGGCCGCGCGCCCCCCAAGGCCTAGTCCGAATTGGACTAGGGGGAGGGGCCGCACCCCCTCCTTCCTTCCCTTCTCTCTTCCCCTTCCTTGTCTCCTACTCCTACTACTTGGAAGGACTCCTAGTTGGACTAGGAAAGGGGGAATCCTACTCCCGGTGGGAGTAGGACTCCCCTAGGGCGCGCCATAGAGAGGGCCGGCCCTCCCCTCCTCCACTCCTTTATATACAGGGGCAGGGGGCACCCCATAGACACACAAGTTGATCTACGGATCGTTCCTTAGCCGTGTGCGGTGCCCCCCTCCACCATATTCCACCTCGGTCATATCGTCGCGGAGTTTAGGTGAAGCCCTGCGCCGGTAGAACATCATCATCGTCACCACGCCGTCGTGCTGACGGAACTCATCCCCGAAGCTTTGCTGGATCGGAGCCCGGGGATCGTCATCGAGCTGAACGTGTGCTGAACTCGGAGGTGTCGTATGTTCGGTGCTTGGATCGGTCGGATCGTGAAGACGTACGACTACATCAACCGTGTTGTGCTAACGCTTCCGCTTACGGTCTACGAGGGTACATGGACGAACACTCTCCCCTCTCGTTGCTATGCCATCACCATGATCTTGCGTGTGCGTAGGAATTTTTTTGAAATTACTACGTTCCCCAACAGTACGCGAGCTGGTGTCCGTGGTGGTAGATGAACAAGGAGACGTCCGATTTCGAAGCAACAAAACCGAGGTGGTGCGCGTAGAGAGCAAACCGTTGGTACCATGCACGGGGCACCTGTTTTAGGCCATAGAGTGACTTGTGAAGCCGGCACACATAGTCGGGGCAGCGAGCATCAACAAAACCAGGCGGCTGCTGGCAATAAACCTCCTCGTCAAGGTTGCCATTGAGGAAGACATTCTTGACGTCAAGCTGATGAATCGGCCATGCACGGGAAACCGCAATGCTGAGAACGATGCGGATAGTGGCCGGTTTGACAATCGGGTTGAATGTCTCGTCGAAGTCGATGCCCGGCTGTTGAGAGTAGCCACGGACCACCCACCGAGCTTTATAGCGAGCAAGATGGCCTTCCGAATGAAACTTATGCTTGAAAATCCACTTCCCTGAAACAACATGAGCACGAGGTGGCCGTGGAACAAGGAACCACGTCCGGTTAGTCACAAGCGCCTCGAACTCATCGTTCATAGCACGACGCCAGTGTGGGTCCTGGAGAGCACCCCGGTATGTTTTGGGAAGAGGAGAAATAGAGGAGTCGGAAGCCATAAGATTCATACGCTCAATGGGCTGAAAGAGACCGCGATTGGCGCGAGTGAGCATCGTGTGGGTGTTGCTAGGAGAGGGTGGCCGGTGCACTACGACAGGGGGAGAAGGTGCACTCGAATCGGGAGTAGGAGTAGGCGAAGCCTCGGGGGAGGCAGGCGCGCTCGGCGGGTCAGCGAGGATGGGCGAGCGAGGCGGTCCAGCGGGGCTAGGCGCGCTCGCGGGCGAGCGGGTGGATGGGTGGGGGGAGGTGAAGGGTTGGCATGCATAGCAGGTGCATGCATAGCGGGTTGGACCATGGGAGAGAGGGCGGGCGAGGTGTCTGTGGCTGCGAGGTGGAGGAGGAAATCCAACATGATGAGAGATGATGACGCGGCGTGTTTGAGGATCAAGACACCAATATCCTTTAGGGTTAGCAGGGTAACCAAGGAATACGCAGGCGACATAACGGGGTGCTAGCTTATGCTTGGCGACGGAGGATTGGTTAGGATAGCATAAACATCCAAAAACTCGGAGCATGCTATAGTTGGGAAGGGTATTGTGTAGGCGGATGTGAGGGATGGTGAACGTGATGGACTGAGAGGGGCGTATGTTGACGAGATGGGTGGCGGTATCCAAGGCTTCTACCCAGTAGGGCGGTGGCATCGAGGACTGAAAAAAAAGAGTGTGTGTAACATCATTGAGGGTGTGGATGGCACGTTCAGCCTTGCCGTTTTGAGCAGAGGTGTACAGGCATGAAAGACGAAGATGAATGCCATGAGAGGCAAAGAAAGTGGTGATCGTGGAGTTGAGGAACTCGGTGCCATTGTCGGCTTGCATTGCTACGAGTGGACGGGAAAATTGTGTGCGGGCGTAGGCGACAAAATTAATGAGTGTGGCGACGGTGTCGGATTTGTTTCGAAGAGGAAACGTCCATATATAATGTGAGAAGTTGTCCACAATAACAAGGTAATACTTAAAACCGGAGTTGCTCAAAACAGGAGATGTCCAAAGATCACAATGTACTAACTGAAATGGTTCGACACAATGCGAGATAGACCTAATGAACGGAAAACGCACATGTTTGACAAGTTGGCAAGAATGACAAACATGGGAAGCCGCTTTATTACAGGGAATAGATGACTGTTTATGAAGATGTGACATAGCGTCGCGACCTGGATGTCCTAGACGGCGATGCCAAAGCTCGGTGGAGGTGGTGGCGATGAGTCCGTGGGCGTGATGGTTGATGACCGAGGAAGGGAACATGTAGAGGTCTCCATGGCTATTGCAGCGAAGAATCACGGCCCTGGTGCGAAGATCCTTCACAGAGAAGCCGAATGGGTCAAATTCAATGGAACATAAATTGTCAATGGTGAAACGACGAACAAAAAGTAGATTTTTGACAATATGATGAACGAGTAGAACATTGCAAAGAAAAAGTGTGCGAGCGGAAGTAGGAATAGCAGCATCACTAGTATGAGAAACGGGTAAGGTAGAGCCATTGCCAACAGTGACAAGGGAGGAGGAAGAAGCAGGAAGGAGATGGCGAAGCATACCGAGGTCGGAGGCCATGTGGGATGTGGCTCCGGAGTCCATGACCCACTCACCGGAGTTGTTCAAGGCGGCCATCAGGGCGGCACAGTCCCACTGGGGTGCCGGGTTGTAGCCGGGGACTGGAGGGACGTTGGTGCCAAAAGCCTGGCCATGGAGAGGAGCCAGGGAGGTGAACGCCTAGGCGGGTGGCAGCACCGGGGGACGCGGTCCAAGCAGGCCGACTCCACTGGTCGGGCGCGGCGCAGTAGCGCCATGAGGCTGCAGCGGCTGGCCCGTGTAGGGGTTGAAGCAGATCCATTGGTCGACTGCGGGCTGGCCGCCTGAACCGACGCGGGTACCGCCGGAGTTGCCGCTGCCGGAGCCGCCGCCTTGCTTCTTCTTGCGCCAGTTCCCGCCTTTGCGGTTGCCGCCGCCGCAGTTACCATCGCCGCGGTAGGAGTTGGAGCCGTCGGAGCCCGGGGAAGAGTGGCCGTCGTACAGGGCAGTCTGGTTCGCCATGGCGGAGGTGTTGGCGAGCTGAGTCTCGCGGAGAACAAGCAGAGAGCGCGTCTGCCCGAAGGTCGGGAGCGGGTTCTGCCTTGTCACGATCGTGGTGATGTCGGCGAACCGCGGGTTGAGGCCGCGAAGGCAGTTGAGGACGAGAGTCTAATTCGTGACCGAAGTGCCGACGTCGGCGAGGGCGTCGGAGAGGGCCTTCAAGTGGTGGCAGTACGCGGTGACCGAGAGACCGCCTTGTACGAGGCCGCGGAACTCAGCCTCGAGGTAGACCGCGCGGGTCATCTGGTTATCCAGAAAGAGGTTGGAGATGAGGTTCCAAGCTTCATGCGTTGTCTGATCTTCCGCCATGATCAGATCAAGGATCTCGTCAGAGATTGAGCCGTACAGCCAGGACCGGACGACATAGTCCTCACGGGTCCAGTCCGGCGTGCGGTCCGCCGCGGCCGTGACGGTGGTGACGTGGAAGAGCAGGTCGTACTTGCCGAGGAGGACGCGGATGAGCATCCGCCACTTGGCGAAGTTGGAGGTGTGGAGATCAAGCGTGACGGGCACGTGGGTTGCGCACGCTGGCGACCTGGACAGCCGGCGAGGCGGAGGCGAGCATGGTGGTGGTGACGAGGGTGCCGGCGTTGGTGGAGTGGGAGGCGGGCAGGGAGGGAGAGGTGAGGGAGGAGTTGGTGGAGGCTCCGGTTCCAGCCATGGCTAAGGGACGACGATCAGGGAGGCTGGCGGCGGCGTGGTAGGGTTTAGGAGGAGAGGACCGACCTATCTGATACCAAGTAAACGAGAATGATTAGGCAATGTGCCACACATGGGGCGGCCTTCGTGTTACGGATATATAGGAATACATGAGAGTTACATGCCTTGGAGGCCAAGGGAGATCACAACCATATCATACAAAATCACATAGGTTGGGATATTCCTATACATAAGGTGAGATATACTCTAACATAGGTTTTCACAAAAAACCTACGCATGTTGCTTCTTTTTCTTCCCTTCCCTTCAACGCACTTCGCCTCCTTCGCTGCGAGAAGGGTACGTAGCAGCACCGCGGCGCCTGAGAGCATGCATGTTACGCATCGTTGCTTTTGGGAGCCGTATTGGAGCATTTTGAAGTACCGGGACTTTTATGTTACGAGCGGTAGCAAGTTGATGTAAATTACCAAATATGAAATTTACTGGATTATTTTTATGAAATTTAATTCACCCGTTAGTTAACACGGTTGCCGTGCCGTCGCGTCGTCATCGCCGTCCGCGTTGACGGAAAACTCTCTGCTTTGGATCTGCTCCCCTTTCCTCCGCGTGGTGTCCGCGTCGCCAAACCAAACCACGTTCTGCTTCGCCCCCTTCCCACCTGTTCCATTCCATCCCCGTCCCCGTGATCGAGCACACAACTCCAATTCCCCAAGCTTAACCCCATGGCAGGCTACCCCCCACCCCCCGGCTCCGGCTACCCCTACGGCGCCGCTGGCGGCTACGGAGCCCCACCGCCCTCCGGCCAGAAGCCCCCCAAAGAAGGCAAGACCTCTTCCTCCTCCGGCCCCGACCCCTACCACGGTGCTCCGCCCCCGCAGCAGCCTTACGGCGGCGGCGGCTACGGAGCCCCGCCGTCCTACGGCCAGAAGCCTCCCAAGGAAGGCAAGACCTCCTACTCCTCCGGCTCCGACCCATACCACGGCGCTCCACCCCCGCAGCAGCCTTACGGCGGGGGCGGCGGAGGCGGCTACGGGCAGCAGCCCTACGGCGCCCAGCCGCCTTCGTCCGCTGCGCCGTACGGGGGCCCACCCGCCGCGCAGCCCTACGCAGGAGGCGGCGCCGGTGGGTACGGGAGCCCGTTCGCGGCGCTGGTGCCGTCGACGTTCCCGCCGGGGACGGACCCGAACGTGGTGGCGTGCTTCCAGGCGGCGGACCGCGACGGCAGCGGGATGATCGACGACAAGGAGCTGCAGTCCGCGCTCTCTGGGTTCAGCAGCCAGAGCTTCAGCCTCCGCACCGTCCACCTCCTCATGTACCTCTTCACCAACACCAACGTCCGCAAGATCGGCAAGTCCTCCTCCCTCCCTCCTCCATATGATCGCTCTAGGATCAATGGGGGTCCATTGCGTCATTGTCTTTGACTCTTGGCTTCCAGGAGGCAATCATGCGTCTCCCTGGTCCACTGCGCCGCGTCTCGGCATGCACACGGTTTAGTGTTGATGTTCCTCTGGTCTTTGTAGCACGCGACGTGAGGGCACTTTTAGTGGTGAATTGTTTGAGCTAGAGTTCACAAATGAACCCTTTTCATTTCTGGGGAAGGATCCCGAGGAAGTGTGGATTGCTTTATCAGATCTGCATTTCCTAATACTACAAGCTATGCACATTTTTTTTACCTGGTCCATTACGGAAACGTGAGTTTATTTGATGCTTATTCAAGCTTCAAAGTTGAAATTGCTTTCAGTTAGTTCTACTTCTACCAAAGCTTTTTTTGGCAGAAGTTTATCCTTGAAAGCTTGAGGTACTTTTCCTAACTGTCCTTCGCCAAAACTGAAGGTTGTTTCTGTCGTGATGAAACTATGGTTTGCAGGATAAAACCAACTAGCATGAAAGTTCTTTGGTGTGTAATCCATCACAGTACAAGCATGAATTGATCTTAATCTGCCACACACTTCGCATTTGTAGCGTGCTATGTAGAATTATCTGCCATTTATATTTTGTCTTTATTTGTTTTAAAGTGGGAAGTATACATATAGGGCCTCTTTAATTCATAGGAAAAGTAGAGGACAATCATAGGAATCGGAAATTTTCCTATGGTGACACTGTTCATCCGTTTGATTCAAAGGAATTAACCATAGGAAAAACAGAGGAATTTTTTCTTTGTATTAATTTTCATAGGGAAAACAAAGGTTTTTTTACAATCCACTTAAACCTCTTTTTTACATTCCTATGCACAAAGAACGAGACAAAGGCGAGAAATAGCATAATATTAATTTCATCTTATCTTTTCATATGGTTTGACCTTAATTTGACCGTGCCTTTTAGGATTCCTGTTGTTTTTCCTATTCTTGTGAATCAAACATCCAATTTTGCAGATTCCTGTGTTTTCATATTTCTCTGCTTTACACATGCAATCGTATCATATTCCTGTATTTTCGAAATCCTTCGAATCAAAAAGGCCCACACTGTTTTCAACATTTGACATTTTCGTCCTCTATACCTTTTTTCTTTAACCTCCTAACTTTAAATACATTACCTTTCATTCTTTCAGGGCCAAAGGAGTTCACTTCTGTGTTTTACAGTCTTCAGAATTGGAGGGTGAGATGCTACAGCAGTACAGCTTCAAGTTCGCTTGCTTCTTTGTGAGGGAGCCAATCAACTAACTTAACATTCCTTGTGCTACATTTCCCACGTTTATTGTGCAGGGCATATTTGAGAGGTTTGACCGTGACCGAAGTGGTAGAATTGATGCACCAGAACTGCGCGATGCTCTTCTTGATCTGGGATATTCCGTTTCTCCAACTGTGCTGGACTTGCTTGTGTCTAAATTTGACAAGACTGGGGGCAAGAACAAAGCGGTTGAATATGACAACTTCATTGAGTAAGATTATTCCTTGAATTAGTTTTGACTTGGCTGATTGCTTTTCCCACAAAACTGCACAAGATTCTGCAGCATCTAATGTACTGAAACATGGATTGATCAAATTTGTTTAGTTTATCAAAATTATTTTTTATGTCAAGATCAGAATTGGCAGAAAAACACTGGGGTTCCCTTATAAAGCTTAGCAGTAGCACAATCTGATAATGCTTTGCAGCTTCAGTATTATGTGCTAATGGGAAATTAGACATCGTGTATCGCTATGGTGCTCTCATGGAGCAATTGTGCATAGCTAGTTGATATTTGTACTACATCGTTTAATGCTACTGCTAATCGGTTTATTCCACTTATGAATAAAATGCCCTGTCCAACTTGTGAAAGATCAAACGAAAAAATGGCTAGTCATTGAAATTTCCACTTCATTTTTCTGATGCAAAGCCTTATGATTCATACTGCTGAGGAATAATCTGAATCCATTCAGTTCCATGTCACGTCCCCACCACTGTTGGTGTCGACGGACGACAGACAGGTGGACCCAGGGTCCACCGGTCAGGCTAGCACCGTGCAAGTGTGACTTGAGTAGGTCTGGTTAGGTGTGTGGCGTTGTGTGTTTGTGTGTATGGACTACTTAGTCCTGCTTGTACTCAGATCTGAAAGAAAGGGAAATAGAAAGAAACGTCTGAATCTCTCTCTCGTTCTCTGACTCTCTCTCTCTCGTTCCTCTGTTCCCCATCCTCTTTCCCCTTCAATCTACCAGAAAACTGTGAGATCTCTTCCAAGGGCCTCACAAATGGTATTCAGAGCCTAGATCGCGTCCGTCTGCGCTCTTAATCTCTTGATTGGGCTGTAAAATTCCACCGCGAAGGGTGCGAAAATTTGTTCCACAAATTTTCGCCCAAAATCCCGAGCGGGGTTAGCCCGATTTTGGAGCAAGCCGCAACGGCGCCGTCGAAGCAGCCGCTACCGTCCGCGCAGACCAAACTCGTCCTCGCTGCCATGGGGGAAAATTCCGAGAGTATTCAGTCGACGTTGGCTACCTTGCTGACCAAGTTCGAGGCCATGGATCTCAGGATTTCGAACTTGGGCAAGCAAATCGAGGCGACGCAAGAGAACGTCGACGCGATTCGTCATCGTCAGGCGGAGGCAGGCGCTACTCCGACAGGATCAGGTGTCACGGAGCAGGGTGCGACCTCCACCACTCGCCCCGTTCCGCGGCTCGCTAATCTGCAGCCGCCGTTGCTGGGGACACCGGCAGAGCATCAGGAAGGGCAGGTATTCACCACAGCACCTCCCTCGCCTGTGGAGCAAGTACCAGGTCGGGATCCACCTCTAGAAACGCGTCAACAAGTCAGGCCAGGGCGGGAGCATGTTCCAGAACCTCGTCGGGAGTTTGCAGCGGCTCGCGATCAGGAATCCTACGTCAAGCCACCAAAGCATCACTTTCCCCGATTTGCGGGCGAGAATCCGAGGTTGTGGTTGGATCAGGCACTGACCTATTTCAACATGTATCACGTGCCTGAACATCACTGGGTCTCGACAGCAACATTATATCTGGAAGGGCATGCGGCATTGTGGTGGCAGGCGTTCAAACAGCGTCGTCGTTTGTGGCCCTGGGATGATTTTGCAACGGAGATTGCACTGGAGTTTGGCCAAGGGGAGTATGAATCACACATGACCAGAATTTTGCAACTCAAACAGCTGGGTACAGTTACTGAATACAAGACTGAGTTTGAGTCTGCAATGTATAACTTGATCGCATTGGACCCTTCCTTGAACTCGAAATTCTTCATTTCTCAGTTCGTGTTGGGTCTCAAGGATGACATTCGAGCAGCAGTGCGCTTGCAGTCTCCCACCAGTGTAACTCGTGCTGTCTGTTTGGCAAAAATCCAGGAAGAGGAGCTCGATCTGCAATGTCCTAGACAACGGTTCCAGAGACATACACCAATACAGACCGTGCCTGCTGTAATCCAACCTGTTCAGCAAGCAGGCAAGAAAGCAACAGATGATTTTGGTCGTGAGAGACAGCTACGAGATTTCAGAAAAGCAAATGGTCTATGCTTCAGGTGTGGAGATAAGTACAGCAAGGAACATCAATGTAAGAAGCCTATGCAGCTACTTACTATACAAGTTGGTGAGCATGGTGAAATTTTAACTGAAGATGCAGTGCAAGCTTTGGAATTACTAACTGAACCCACCACATCGGAGTGCTGTCAGATTTCAGCCCATGCTGTTTCAGGAGCCGACAATACAGAAACCATCCGCATAAGAGCATTGGTGGGCAACCAAGTCATGTTAGCACTCGTGGACTCGGGCAGTAGTCATAGTTTCGTGGATGAAAATTTTGCCAAGCGTGCTTCGTTGGATTTGGTCGCTGTTCCAGCAGTGAAAGTTACAGTTGTGGTCAAACTATGGAATCCAAGTTTCAAACCCCTAATCTGACTTAGTGGGCACAGGGTCACACTTTTGTGACACCAATGAGAGTGCTACAACTGGGGGCCTATGATGTGGTGCTGGGAATGGACTGGCTTAAGTGTCACAGTCCGATGATTTGCGATTGGGAGGGCAAATCATTACAGTTTGCCCATGGTGATGCAGTGCAAGCTTTGGAATTACTAACTGAACCCACCACATCGGAGTGCTGTCAGATTTCAGCCCATGCTGTTTCAGGAGCCGACAATACAAAAACCATCCGCATAAGAGCATTGGTGGGCAACCAAGTCATGTTAGCACTCGTGGACTCGGGCAGTAGTCATAGTTTCGTGGATGAAAATTTTGCCAAGCGTGCTTCGTTGGATTTGGTCGCTGTTCCAGCAGTGAAAGTTACAGTTGTGGTCAAACTATGGAATCCAAGTTTCAAACCCCTAATCTGACTTAGTGGGCACAGGGTCACACTTTTGTGACACCAATGAGAGTGCTACAACTGGGGGCCTATGATGTGGTGCTGGGAATGGACTGGCTTAAGTGTCACAGTCCGATGATTTGCGATTGGGAGGGCAAATCATTACAGTTTGCCCATGGTGATACTATCATTTCCCTTCAAGGTGTGCAGCCTGTTTCTACTATGCAATTGCAAGCTATGTCAGTAGAGCAATTGGACAAAGCTCTGCTTGGCAATGATATTTGGGCTATGGCCGTGGTTGATCCTTCTTTAGGTGATGTTGTTTCCACACCTGGCTCCTATCCAGAAGATCTGACTGCAGTTTTAATAGACTTTCAAGATGTGTTTGAAACTCCAAGTGGCCTGCCTCCACATAGAGTATATGATCATGCAATCACGTTGGAAGTGGGTCATAACCCTCCAAACTCTCGTCCTTACCGATACTCGCCACAACAAAAGGACGAGATTGAACGACAAGTGGCAGAGATGATCAAGGCAGGGATTGTGAAACCTAGTATAAGCCCGTATGCATCACCAGTACTTCTGGTTAAGAAAAAAGACGACAGCTGGCGTTTTTGCGTGGATTACCGCAAACTCAACGCCATCACTGTGAAGAACAAATTCCCTCTGCCCATGGTCGACGAATTACTCGATGAACTGGCAGGATCAAAATTTTTCTCCAAGCTGGACCTCAGGGCAGGTTATCACCAAATCCGTATGCATGAACCAGATGAGGAGAAGACTGCATTCAAGACACATTCAGGACACTTTCAATTTCGTGTTATGCCATTTGGGGTGACCAATGGACCACCAACATTTCAGTGCTTAATGAATAGCATCTTTGCCCCAGCTAATCGCAAGTATGTCATCACGTTTTTGGACGACATTCTAGTTTTCAGTACCACTTGGGAGGAACATCTGGAGCATCTTCGCTCGGTACTACAGACCTTGCGCGAGAATCAGTTGTTTGTGAAGCTTTCCAAATGCTCTTTTGCTCAGACTGAAATCCAATATTTGGGTCATGTGATTTCTTCTGAAGGTGTGGCTACAGACCCAGAGAAGACTATGGCGATGGAACATTGGCCTCAACCTACCAACGCTACTGAATTGCGTGGGTTCCTTGGGTTGACTGGGTACTACCGCAAATTTGTCCGAAATTATGCTAGTATGGCCAAGCCTTTGACTCAATTGCTGACCAAGAAAGGTTTTGTTTGGACAGAGCAAGCAACTGTAGCTTTTCAAACATTGAAAACAGCTATGACTAGTACCCCTGTATTGGCTCTACCGGATTTCAGTTAACCTTTTACAGTCGAGACTGATGCTTCTGCCACAGGAATTGGAGCCATACTCTCACAGAATAACCATACTATTGCTTATCTAAGCAGGGCTTTGGGTGTGGCCAATCAAAAGTTGTCTGTCTATGAGAAAGAATTCTTGGCTGTCATTATGGCCATTGATAAGTGGCGCCCTTATCTTCAGAGGGGTCCCTTCACTATCATTACAGACCACCGAAGCCTATGTCATTTACAGGATCAACAACTCATTACTGATCTTCAGCGCAAGGCCATGGCTAAGATGGTGGGCCTTCAATTTCAGTTTAAATACCGCAAAGGCTCGGAGAACAACGCCGCAGATGCATTATCTCGTGTGGGTCATTTGTACACAATCACAGCAGTCTCGACTTGCCAACCAATGTGGATGCAGGAGGTTATGAATTCCTATCAAACTGATCAATCAGCTCTGGACCGCTTAGCTCGTCTGGTAGTTCATAGTCCGGATGAACACGGTTATTCACTTGATCAAGGACTGATTAAATATCAAGGACGTCTGTGGATTGGTAATAATTCTGCGCTGCAAACAAAACTAATCAGTGCTCTGCATTCAAGCGCTGTCGGGGGTCATTCAGGCGTCAGGGCCACTTATTACCGTGTGTCCAAATTATTCCGATGGTCTGGCATGAAACAACAAGTTTATGACTGGGTGAAGCAGTGTCAAGTTTGTCAGCAAGCAAAACACGAGCGAACACATCCAGGTGGGTTGCTGCAGCCTTTGCCAGTGCCTACGCGCCCTTGGAAGGACATTACCATGGATTTCATAGATGGGCTTCCGAAATCAGAAGGATTTGAAGTAATCCTAGTGGTGGTCGATCGACTCACTAAATACGCTCACTTTTTTCCTCTGAAACATCCCTATACAGCTCAGTCCGTAGCCACAGTTTTCATTGATAATGTAGTTCGCCTTCATGGAGTTCCGGCATCGATTGTTTCCGACCGAGATAAGGTGTTTACCAGTTTTTTTTGGAGGAAGCTCTTCAAGGAGATAGGCACCAAGTTATGCTACTCTACTGCCTATCATCCTCAAACGGACGGGCAATCAGAGCGTGTTAACCAGTGTTTAGAACAGTATCTACGTTGTGCCGTTCATGACAGCCCGGCAAGGTGGAAACGCTGGTTATCAATGGCAGAGTTTTGGTACAATTCCTCTTACCACACATCACTTGGCAACACTCCTTTTAAGACTTTATATGGCATTGATCCTAATTTTGGTACTATGCCGATTGACACGGGAGAATTACCTACTTCCCTGGCAGAGCTAGCAGCAGATCGTGAAGATTTTTTGGCTCTGTTATGTGACCATCTCCTGCGTGCTCAGCAGAGAATCAAGTCACAGGCTGATAAGCATCGTATGGATAGGGAATTTGCTGTTGGTGAGGAAGTTCTGCTCAAACTCCAACCATATGCACAATCTTCGCTGGTCAACCGCCCCTGCCACAAGCTTGCATTAAAGTTCTTTGGTCCATTTCGTGTCACTGAAAGAATTGGTGCTGCTGCTTATCGTTTGGATCTTCCGGCTGCCAGTCTCATACATCCTGTTTTTCATGTTTCCCAATTGAAGCCATTTACTGCAAACTACTCTCCAGTGTTTGCAGACTTGCAGCCACCAGATTTGTCGGCTGTTACATTGCAGCCTGAGGCGATTCTTGAACGACGGATGGTAAAGAAAGGTAACTCAGCAATTCCTCAGATCAAAGTCCAGTGGCACGGCATTGCTGCAGATCATGCAACCTGGGAAGATTATTATGTTCTTCGGGCGCGTTTTCCGGAGGCTTCAATCTGGGAGGAGCCTGCATCTCAAGGGGGGGGGGGGGGGGGGG
Organism: Triticum timopheevii; assembly: GCA_963921465.1. NCBI lineage: Eukaryota > Viridiplantae > Streptophyta > Magnoliopsida > Poales > Poaceae > Triticum > Triticum timopheevii. Next base: position 177,180,681 of record OY997268.1, on the reverse strand, counting down.
GACGTGTCACGTCCCCACCACTGTTGGTGTCGACGGACGACAGACAGGTGGACCCAGGGTCCACCGGTCAGGCTAGCACCGTGCAAGTGTGACTTGAGTAGGTCTGGTTAGGTGTGTGGCGTTGTGTGTTTGTGTGTATGGACTACTTAGTCCTGCTTGTACTCAGATCTGAAAGAAAGGGAAATAGAAAGAAACGTCTGAATCTCTCTCTCGTTCTCTGACTCTCTCTCTCTCGTTCCTCTGTTTCCTGACTGTTTGCTCTTTCTGTATGCAGATGCTGCCTCACAGTGAAGGTAATTTCACCAAATAAACATCTACGTATATGTTGTTCCATTTCACGGTGTTCATTTGGCTGAATTACCTTTATAATTTGGCTGAATTACCTTTGCAGGGCCTGACCGAGAAGTTCAAGGAGAAGGACACGGCGTACTCGGGGTCTGCAACTTTCGGCTACGAGGCGTTCATGCTGACCGTGCTCCCTTTCCTCATCGCATGATGGCGCTGCAGTGCTTCAGGGCTGACCTTGATCTGAACGCATCTATATCTTCCCAGCTGTATCGAAACGGTTGCTAGAGTTGTTTTGCCACTAGCTCTGTTACCGGCTGTATAATACTGGCATTTTGTGTTGTTATTAGTACAGCTTTGCTGACCAGACAAGTCTTTTGGAGGATTCGAACAATTTATGGTAATACTACTGTATTAGAGCTTATCTGCTCATTGATGCATTGGAACTCTGATGATGAAAAGCGGTGCACTAGCTCGTCCTCAGTTAACTCAACCCCTCACCGGAGGAGCTAGTCCTCAAGTACCTTAACCCCTGGATCGCTGACTCGCCGACGCTGACGGAGAGGCCTTCGAATATTTTCATGTCCTCGTGGTCCGGAAAATAATTTGGACGGCTGATCGTCTCGCCAAACTGAATCTTCCTCGCAACCACAAATGCGTATTAGGTTTTCCTCCCCTACCCCTTGATGGCTAGACCAAACTCTCCCCTCTAAACTTTACCAATGAGTCTGTGGATTCACTTTCCCTCTGCCTGCCGGTAGCGGGAAGGAGGATACAGGTGCCTCTGCCTGGTTAGTAATCTAGTGTAAGGGCATATTTATCCCCTAGTGGTTTTGGTGATTGATGACAATGCTTTTGCGGACTAATCGTGTGCGTTAAGTTCTTTCAGAGAATCATCCATTGGCACGAGACGATTTCCTTCCCTCGGTGTTTTATTCAAGACGGTGTAGCTCCTGCGTTTCGTTGTTGGTGGACTAGTTTCGTAAGAGTCACCGTACTATTAAGAGGGGGTCCGCTTTGGTAAGATTAGGGTGAAATCAACACGTACACATCCTTACCACACCCGTCGTCTTCCTTTCGCATCTTTGGAGCTGCACTTCTCTTTCGTACCTGCTTCGCCCTGTGCCAGCGGTAGTACCGCGATCTCCAGCGGTAGTACCGCCGAAGCCCTCCAGCGGTAGTACCGCTCCGTAGAGCGGTAGTACCGCTCGCAGGCTTCGGCCGTAGTACCGCAGCTGTACCGCGCTACTACCGCCTCGATTCGAGACGGTGTTTTCTCGTGTCGGGTTTTGCGGCACTACAAGCGGTAGTACCGCTCCGAGCGGTAGTACCGCTCCTACTCTCGCGGTAGTACCGCTCTGGGGCCAGTGGCCTGGCTTCCTCTCCCGCGCGGTAGTACCGCTGGGCAGGGAGCGGTAGTACCGCTCTCAGCGGTAGTACTGCCCTGCCCCAGCGGTAGTACCGCCCTGTGCGGGGCTGCTCAGTGAGGTAACGGTTGGATGTGCTCCCACACTATATAAAGGTGTCTTCTTCCTCCTAGTTGACCTACCTCTTTCCCCCAAAGCTCCATTGTTGCTCAAAGCTCCATTTTCGCCCGATCTCTCTCCCTAGCCAATCAAACTTGTTGATTTGCTCGGGATTGGTTGAGAAGGCCCAGATCTACACTTCCACCAAGAGAAATTTGATTCGCCCCACTTACCCCTTGCGGATCTTGTTACTCTTGGGTGTTGAGCACCCTAGACGGTTGAGGTCACCTCGAAGCCATACTCCATTGTGGTGAAGCTTCGTGGTGGTGTTGTTGTTGTTGTTGGGAGCCTCCGATTGTTGTGGAGATAGCCCCAACCTTGCTTGTAAAGGTTCGGTCGCCGCCTTCAAGGGCACCAATAGTGGAATCATGGCATCTCGCATTGTGTGAGGGCGTGAGGAGAATACGGTGGCCCTAGTGGCTTCTTGGGGAGCATTGTGCCTCCATACCACTCTAACGGAGACGTACTTCCCTTTAAAAGGAAGGAACTCCGGTAACACATCCTCGTCTCCACCGGCTCCACTCTTGGTTATTTCGTGCCTTTACTCTTGCAAGCTTACTTGTTGTTACATCCCTTGCTTGCTTGTGTACTAGTTGTTATTGCATCATATAGGTTGCTCACCTAGTTGCACATCTAGACAACCTATTTTGTTGCAAAGTTTAATTTGGTAAAGAAAAGGTTAAAAATTGTTAGTTGCCTATTCACCCCCCCTCTAGTCAACCATATCGATCCTTTCAATTGGTATCAGAGCCTCGTCTCTTTTTAAGGACTTTACCGTCCAAAGAGTATGGTTGATGCCGTAGATGAGGTGGGAGAGCACTCCGGTGCGAATCCAATCTCATCTACGGGAGATGGGGGTAACTCGATCTCACGTGAGGAATTCAATGTTGCTTTGGAAACATTGAAAACCTCCATGACGACCGAGGTCAAGGACATGTTTAAGGAATTCCTAGAAGGACTTAAACAATCTACCTCGCCGATGAAAGTGGGTGATCCCACCAACAAGGTGATGGATGCTTCCTCCGACAAGGGGGAAGCTAACATTGATAAGAGTCCTTCTATTAGTGGTAGAAATGGTACCGGCATCTTTGCCCATGTGGAACCCCCGGTTTATGGAGGGCCAATTCCCTCAACTCATTTGAATCATGCCGGTCCACCTCCTAAATATGAGAAACATGAAGATTTTGATTCTTGGGTCTATCGCTTTAAGCATCATTTGAAACATGTGAACACTTGTTGGAAATATGCCCTAGAGGCAATAATAAAAGGATTATTATATTTCAATGTTCATGATAATTGTCTTTTGTTCATGCTATAACTGTATTATCCGGAAATCGTAATACACGTGTGAACACTTAGACCCAATGAGTCCCTAGTGAGCCTCTAGTTGACTAGCTCGTTATGATCAATAGATAGTCATGGTTTCCTGACTATGGACATAGGATGTCGTTGATAACGGGATCACATCATTAGGAGAATGATGTGATGGACAAGACCCAATCATAAGCATAGCATAAAAGATCGTATAGTTCGTTTGCTAGAAGCTTTGCCAATGTCAAGTATCTATTCCTTCGACCATGAGATCGTGTAACTCCCGGTTACCGTAGGAGTGCCTTGGGTGTATCAAACGTCACAACGTAACTGGGTGACTATAAAGGTGCATTACAGGTATCTCCGAAAGTATCTGTTGGGTTGACACGGATCGAGACTGGGATTTGTCACTCCGTATAACGGAGAGGTATCTCTGGGCCCACTCGGTAATGCATCATCATAATGAGCTCAATGTGACCAAGGTGTTGGCCACGGGATCATGCATTACGGTACGAGTAAAGTGACTTGCCGGGTAACGAGACTGAACAAGGTATTGGGATACCGACGATCGAGTCTCGGGCAAGTAACGTACCGATTGACAAAGGGAATTGTATACAGGGTTTGATCGAATCCTCGACATCGT